>QEPC01004236.1:1479730-1500169 GCA_003113815.1 Sphenodon punctatus | reverse complement strand
CAGCCTTCACGACTGCCTCCACCTGCTGCTCCAGGCGCAGGTCCGCATCCAGTATCACCCCCAGACTCTGGACCTGCTGAGCTATAGGAGGGCGAACTCCCCCAATCAGGGGGGCCACTACCTCCCTCGCTCTCCCCACCAACATCCCCTCTGTCTTATCGGGGTTGAGCTTCAGTCTGCTCTGCCGCATCCATTCCGGCACGGCCTCCAAACATTGGGATAGCAACGAGACAGCAGGGTCTGGGTCAGTTGAAAAGAAGAGGTACAGCTGAGTATCATCAGCATATTGGTGACACCACACCCCAAACCCTGTGGTTCGGAAGAATGAAGTCCTTCTGAAGGTTATTGCCATGTTTGGTCTTTGAAGCAAGAGTTATTTTGTACACTGTGCAAAATAACTTAAAATAACCCCCAGAATAAAAACAAGAAGTGCCATAACTGGGTCTATCAAGCCCAGCATCCTGTTTCCTGTGGTCATGATACATTTCCTGCTGTTCACCCCCTTCCCGAAATCTGGGTGTTCATGCATGGGTGAGTGTTATCCGAACCGCACCACAGCTCTGTGTGCGCGTGTGTGTGCGTGCGCCCACACACACTCATCTACACCCATCACCCACGTACGGAGGCGCTGGACAAAACACAGGTGCCTCCGTGCAGTGGGTGGCAGTGGGGGGAGGTCGGTGTGTGCCTGTGCGCGCTCGTCAGAACCTCCCGCCCAGCCAGCACACACAGATCGTGGTGCACACCGACACACACACGCTCTTCCATGCCGCAGCCCGTAAAAAGGACCATTGAGTTCCGTAGGTTAGTTAGAAAATGAAAAAATACTTTCCTTATTTGTTAATTTCACTGCCAATTTAATTGTTTCCCTTAGTTCTCCTGTTTTAAGAAGAGGTAAATAACAGTTCTCTATTTACTTGTTCTGCAGCAGTCATGATTTTGTAAGCTTGTATTCTTCCTCAAGTTGTGTCTTCTGTTAGCCAAAAGACCCTAACCTCTTCAGCTTCTCCTTGTACAGAAGCCCTTCCATACCTTTTGACCATTTTTATTGCCTTTCCCTGAAACTCCTCCCCATATGTGCGGACCTGCTGGAATACTTTCCCCTTATTTAAGAAAGTCGGCCATTCAGTCCCTGCTCCATGGCGAGTTCTGTGCAGCAGCCACATTTGGGTTTCTCTTGGGGAACTGCCTTGGAAACTTTGAAATTCTGAATCTCTACGACTTAGCTACTTATTAGATGAAGACTAGTCTTGAGCTACTCAAAATCTTGGACTTTGTTAAACTGCAGCATGCTCTCCAAGCTCCCCTGTAGATCAGGCTTCAATATGCTAGGCACCGTACAGGTGTTGAGAGTGAGACAACTCCTGCTCCAGAAAACACACCGCGTCGCTACTAGATCAGTGGTTCCCCAAATGTCGCTTGTGTGACCTCAGTCTTACACTTAACCTGGCATGGTTTTGTTGCTGTTTATGTTCACTTTTAATTGAATTGGGGCCCCATCCCTCAGATGTGAAACCTCTGTGTTAGGCAAAGAATACAGGGGGAAAAACAAAGAATGATACTAATTTTATTTCATTAAATTTATTTATTTCATTAAATTTGTTAGCCGTCCCCTCATGCCTACGGCATCTTGGGGCAGCTTACAATATTATAAAAACCCAATAATAACAATAAATCAGCAACAATAAACCAAACCCACAACAGTTTTAAAACCACTAAAATCCATTAATGTATTTATATTGGCTGCGTTCTCAGTCGGGAGTTACAAGAACCAATTGTGAGGACTTCTTGGAGTTGGAGTGAGCCCCTACACTGGAAGAAGAATGTTCTCAATTATCCTGACAAAGATTATTTGAAACGAGCAAAACAACCTGGAAGCTCGTAGATAGAAATGATATGATATTGTAAGATTATTATGGACTCTAGTCATACATTATTGTATGTGACCATATTTGGATGTTTGATGTTACATTGATCTCAGTATTTTTGTGTCACATTATTATGGGTTGTCAGGACTCAAGTATCTAGAAGCCTTTATTACTATATTGTATGCAGATATATAGATATATAGATATATATAACAATTCACAGATATTTATTTATTCACGTTTAATAAAATTTATGTGAATGTTTTGTACATATAAATTATTCATTCACCTGTAATTCATTGGGATGGTATACCGTATGTAATCATTGCACAGTCCCTGGTGTGTATTCACACTTCATTTTGCTGGAGACCGAGATGGCCTCTGGAGCACAGTGTGCTCCAGAAAACACACCGTGTCAATACTAGATCAGTGGTTCCCCAAACGTTGCTTGTGTGACCTCAGTCTGAATAACTTGGCATGTTTTTGTTGCTGTTTATGTTCAGTTTCAATTGAATTGCAGCCCCATCTGCAGATTGTGTGGCCCCACTTGGGGTCCCAAGCAACCGTCAGATTTGGAACCTCCATGCTAGACAAAGAATACAAGGGGAAAACAAAGACACCAATAATCAGTTTTACAGTCGGACAGCAGATCATTGCCGGAGCTAGAAACAGAATTCTGATTTGGTGATTTTTACTACTCTCCTCACTGTGGACAATGCTGTGTCTATGCTGTCCTGAATTAATCTCTAATTGTAGCTCTACTATGTGAATATTTTCAAGGGTTGGCAATCTCTCCAAACAAAATTCTTGAACTAGTTTTTTTGTTTGTTTGTTTGAATGTAGCTTTATATTTTAAGGTTTTTACAACAGTGGACACGAAAAGCTCTTAAGACAGGCCCCTTTTCCCTCCCCGGACTACTTTGAAACTTAGGACGTTTTCAGGCAAGGCACTCCCCACCCACCTCCAACTCACTATACATGTTACACGGCACCCGTATGGCAACACTGCAGCCATGCAATCTGTATAGGGGGTGCGTGGAGAGTGTCTTGTCTGAAAAGGCCCTAAGTATAGGTTCCGAGGACCGCATAGAAGGGGGCAAGGATACTTAAGAAGTGCACTTGGCAAGAGGAGGCTCCAGGCCATGGATCTGTCCCGTCTCCTTGTGTGCATACCTTCATCTCTACTCCATTCTCCTCAGTTCAGTCTTTCAGGGCTTGGGGAGTAGGAATTGGATCCAGGGACCAAATGCAGGAACTGGAAACCAGCCAAATAAAAACTAGCTGCAAGCCAAATCCTGGTGGCATAGTTAACATAGAAGCAGGCACTCTTGATGCTTCTAGTTTGAATTACCCCATTTTATTCAGGCTAATTACTTGCTGTACTTCCCAGTTGGTAATCGTGCTAAAACTGCAGGCGTGTCTGAAGAGAGCATAAGCTTCTACCCATATGAGACAGAAAGTTCAACTAAGCTATTCTACAAGCCCATTTGCAGTTGTGGGCTCAAGCCCTCAAGTTAGGCCTTCAGATTTCTTCTCTTCATGAGCACTAAACAGATTTTAGCNAACAATTCACAGATATTTATTTATTCACGTTTAATAAAATTTATGTGAATGTTTTGTACATATAAATTATTCATTCACCTGTAATTCATTGGGATGGTATACCGTATGTAATCATTGCACAGTCCCTGGTGTGTATTCACACTTCATTTTGCTGGAGACCGAGATGGCCTCTGGAGCACAGTGTGCTCCAGAAAACACACCGTGTCAATACTAGATCAGTGGTTCCCCAAACGTTGCTTGTGTGACCTCAGTCTGAATAACTTGGCATGTTTTTGTTGCTGTTTATGTTCAGTTTCAATTGAATTGCAGCCCCATCTGCAGATTGTGTGGCCCCACTTGGGGTCCCAAGCAACCGTCAGATTTGGAACCTCCATGCTAGACAAAGAATACAAGGGGAAAACAAAGACACCAATAATCAGTTTTACAGTCGGACAGCAGATCATTGCCGGAGCTAGAAACAGAATTCTGATTTGGTGATTTTTACTACTCTCCTCACTGTGGACAATGCTGTGTCTATGCTGTCCTGAATTAATCTCTAATTGTAGCTCTACTATGTGAATATTTTCAAGGGTTGGCAATCTCTCCAAACAAAATTCTTGAACTAGTTTTTTTGTTTGTTTGTTTGAATGTAGCTTTATATTTTAAGGTTTTTACAACAGTGGACACGAAAAGCTCTTAAGACAGGCCCCTTTTCCCTCCCCGGACTACTTTGAAACTTAGGACGTTTTCAGGCAAGGCACTCCCCACCCACCTCCAACTCACTATACATGTTACACGGCACCCGTATGGCAACACTGCAGCCATGCAATCTGTATAGGGGGTGCGTGGAGAGTGTCTTGTCTGAAAAGGCCCTAAGTATAGGTTCCGAGGACCGCATAGAAGGGGGCAAGGATACTTAAGAAGTGCACTTGGCAAGAGGAGGCTCCAGGCCATGGATCTGTCCCGTCTCCTTGTGTGCATACCTTCATCTCTACTCCATTCTCCTCAGTTCAGTCTTTCAGGGCTTGGGGAGTAGGAATTGGATCCAGGGACCAAATGCAGGAACTGGAAACCAGCCAAATAAAAACTAGCTGCAAGCCAAATCCTGGTGGCATAGTTAACATAGAAGCAGGCACTCTTGATGCTTCTAGTTTGAATTACCCCATTTTATTCAGGCTAATTACTTGCTGTACTTCCCAGTTGGTAATCGTGCTAAAACTGCAGGCGTGTCTGAAGAGAGCATAAGCTTCTACCCATATGAGACAGAAAGTTCAACTAAGCTATTCTACAAGCCCATTTGCAGTTGTGGGCTCAAGCCCTCAAGTTAGGCCTTCAGATTTCTTCTCTTCATGAGCACTAAACAGATTTTAGAACCATCACTAAAAGGGTTAAGGCCTTCAAAATAAAGAAACCAACATACACCAACAGTTGAGGGCCAAATGTGCATAGTAGGGCAGGGGAAAACTGCAAAAATAAGTGGTTTGACATCTTAAAGTTGATTAAAAGGATACTTTTTAAAAGTTCCCCTAACTTCTTTCCCCATAGCACTGTGTTAGGACAAGGGAACCTGAAAGTGGTGTGTTTTACTGTTCAAGGTAAGCAGAAGGGGTGGGGGTAATCTAAAATCTAAAGCATGCCAACTAAACTTTGGATTTGTACTATTAAAATGAAAGTGAGTAGATGTTGGATTTTTCCTGTGAGGTAGATGTTGGTCTGAACATGGATTCACTTGAACTCCTAACGTGGTTGAGTTTTAAATCCTCTTCAGGGAAAAGGAAAGCACTTGTTACAATTTCAGATCCTCTACAAAGATGATCTGGTTTTGTATTATAAGTAATGTACTCTCTCTACCCCCCACTACTAACCGTAAATTTGTCAGTGCCTGAGCTCAGTTTTTCTTGCACTTCTACAAAATAACGGAGTTATGCGAGTTCTCTTTTGAAAGAGTTAGCTTGAGAATATTCAACCCTAAGTGCTGCTTAGAGTAAAATCTTCTTTAAAAGTAAATGTCATTTTACTGAATTTAAAAAAAAAAAAACTTCCTTCTGACAGATGTCATGTTCCACTGGAATCTGTGCCAATTCCTCTTTCATAAGGAACAGGTCCTACAGTGTAGGTGATTTTGGGCTTTCATTTTAATAGTACAAATCCCAAGTTTAGTTGGCATGTTTTAGATTTCCCCCACACCACTACCATTCTTTCTGCTAACAGTAAAACACGTCACTATCAGGTTCCCTTGTCCTAGCACACTGCTGTGGGGAAAAAAATTAGGGGAACTTAAAGTATCCTTTTAATCAACTTTAAGATGTCAAACCACTTATTTTTGCAGACGTTTTTCCCCGCCCTGCTATGCACATTTGGCCCTCAACTGTGGGTGTATGTTGGTTTCTTTATTTTGAAAGCCTTAACCCTTTTAGTGATGGTGCTAAAATTTGTTTAGTGATCACGAAGAAATCTGAAGCTCCCACTGAATGCAACAGGAATTCATGAGAGTAAGCACAGCACACATACCACAGGCCAAGGCTTAGATTGAACCTTGCTTTTCATTTCTGTTCTGAACGGAGTGAACGTTGGGTAGCCTTTTTAAAAAAAATTAAAAAGATGTGGTGTATTTAACTGGCAAGCTTATGTTAACTCCAGAACAGCAGCGCCCTTGCATTGTTAACTACAATTCTAATTCCTTGGGAGACTGGATTAAAACAGACTTCTTCCTGCTTGTAGGATATCCAGAAGTGCCGGAAAGAAGAAAAAGCTGGACTAAAAATTATCTTAATAACTTTCAAGAGGGTTATTAAAATACAGGATTCTGTCTCCTGTATAGAGCCTTGTCATGGGGGGGGGGGGGGGGGAGTCTCTGGGACTTTTCAAACAGGCGCCCCCCACACACACGCGTTGGGGATGTGGAGCACTCGTGAGAACGGTGCTGGGGGGGGTGCATGTGCGCTCCCACACTCCACCCTCCTCCATGAACGGAGCAACAGGCTCCAATGCCAGTTGCTCCATGGGTGGAGATGGGTGTGCGCCCCCACCTCCACCCACTGCGGGCACACGCCCATCCCCCCCACCCACCGCAGCCTGTTTGAAAAGGGCCTCCCTTTTCACACAGACTGATAAAATGGGTGTCATTAATTAAATTGAATGTATAATAAAATGAAACACCCATTTTATCAGTTTGTGAAAAGGCCAATGTCAGGCATATGTGACTTCTGTAATGTGTGGCAATGTCAAAATACTCCATTGAATTCTACACGGTGTTGAGTTGTACCTTCTTAGAGCTAACAATTTGGAGATTCTGTTTTGTAAAACTAGCTGCTGTATGAATTGAGACCATGAAAATTCCAAGCTGTATTTGGATTAACCGAAGGCATGTATGCCAGTCATGGTTAATATCGGTTAGTCCTGTGCCTCTTGCAGTAACCTATTCCTCTTTCACTTTCTTCAAGGTAACAGAAGATAAGAGCACAGCTGTTCTCCTAGAGTTTCACGAAGTCTGTAAACATCCTGATACGCTCCCCAGGAGAATCTTAAGGTTGCATTGAACACGACAGCGGGATGAGTGTTCTTGTCAGACTGCGCTGTTTATCATCTGAAGGATGACTGGCACCTGGCTCCTTGAGTTAGTAGACTCTGCTGAGGCTAGGCTGACAGTAAAGTCTTAAGGATATCTTAACCTAAAAGAAGCAATTGACACATAATACTGCAGTGAACTAGGAGAATAGTGAATATTTGGAATGTATTTATTACCTATCTGACATTAGCTACTCTTGGTAAAATCCCCCAAATTATTGCTGCTTATTTTACTTACAGATTTCACACAGTCATTTAATTTTAAATCTACAAAAACCTTTTACTCAGTTCTGTACACGGAGAAATGTAATTGGAGCAGGACATGCCGTAGAATGAAATCAATGTCGTGTCTTAAGTACAGTGGGCTCACTTTTGTGTCAATAAAAACTTGGAAAATGTGCAACGCAGTCTAACCTTATGGCCATTATTTGCACACACATTGAAGCTTTTAAACAAATATTTTCTGTGGAGCTGAGATCAGATCAGCTAGAAACCTGGCAACAGTTCCCTATGAACAGGCAGTCGACCAATAATTCAAATTCAGCCAGATCCTAAATTTACTTTGTGGGAGACTTTTTGGTGTAAATCCTAGAGCCAACAATCTAAAGTGTACGAAGGTGGACCTTGTCACTTCTTTCACCATTCATGAACTTACCCTCATTCATGCTTTGTCTAACCCAACGATGTAGACTGGTCCGGAGTTCTTACTGTGCTTCTGCTTTGGTTTAATTGTAAGAAAGCTTATTACAAATATAAGCTATTAGCTATTTTGCTGCTGTGGCTGAGACGTTAGTCTAATGCAGTTCAGCAGTGCTTGCATATCCAAAAATCTTGCTTAAAACGAAGTGTCACTACAAGGGATAGCACTTCACTTCGTTTTTTCACACATGCCAGCACAAACCTCCTTAGCAAATTGCCAGGGTGGCCAAGCTAGCAATATTAGTGGAAGGAAACCAATAAAAGTACGTGTGTTCAGTCGGAGCTGGTAGGTACTGTGGCACATTTAAGGAGCCAGCGTTCGCCTGCAGCCTCTTTAAAACACATACTCAATTTTTTTAGCATACATTATATTAAGCAACTGACACCGCTTTTAAACGAGGTGCTGAAAAGCGCCTCCCGAGCCCCGCGTTTTGAGAAAAGCCGCATCTCCAGCCGCTGCCGGCAACGGGGAGCACGTCACTTCCGGCAGCGCAGGGAGCGTGTAAACACTCGCCGCGTGGCTTTTCTCTGAACGCGGGGCTCGGGAGATGCTTTTCAGCACCTTGTTTAAAAGCGGTGTTACTTTTTAGCTGAGCCAGACAATGAAAACATACTAGGAACATTTGCTTTGGTGGGGCGGAAGGCTGTTTCTAAGTTAACTCGACTTTCTAGTTCTCTTAGCCTGGAGTAATAGTGCAAGTCCTGAAGATAACAAATATTGACTCCTCTTAAACTTTTACCTTGGAATTTTTCCTAAATCTAATGTACGCCTGTACTGATCCTTTTGCCTTTCTAGAAAGATTTAAAACAAAAAAACCCACCTTGAAATGTTGGGGAATTTTTTTTAACTTGACAGGGTCCTTTTAAGCTCATTGCTTTTGTACCAGGATTATAGCAATCTTAAATATTTTTTATACCTGGATAACTCTGTTAATTGTGGACTTTGAGGTTTTGCAAAACCCAGAATTTAGCCAAATGTGCTTTCCATTCTTTAATCGTTAAAGTGCGTGGATTGCTATTGGCAGTGATTACACAAACATTCAAGGAGAAATACCCTCCTGTCCCCTGAAAAAAGTAGTAACATGCTGTCGCAGCTCCCTGTGTTAATTAACACCTTTCAGTAGAGTGTCTTAGTGTTTTTAAACCAGATGCTACCACGCATGGCCACTCAGGAGCCACTCATCCGACTGCCTGTCTGAAGGTGGAGCGGGGGAATGCGTGCTCCCATGAGACGTGCAACA
The DNA here is from genome assembly GCA_003113815.1 of Sphenodon punctatus. Lineage (NCBI taxonomy): Eukaryota > Metazoa > Chordata > Lepidosauria > Sphenodontia > Sphenodontidae > Sphenodon > Sphenodon punctatus. The sequence goes on along the minus strand of QEPC01004236.1, from coordinate 1,491,252 downwards.
CCTACTCATGGCCACTCACGGAGCCCTGCTAAGAAATCCAGAGTGCAGGGCAAGGCAAAAAGGTGTGGGGCAACCGGTGGCCATGTATCCCCTGCCTGTATGAACTGGGCCAGCCAGCCACCCCAGCAGACCAGTGCACCACTCATAGGCACTGTGGGCAGGGGACACAGCCTTTGCAAGTTACAGGAGCTGGTCATGAGTGCTGGGGAGCCTGGGTTCCCCAGCACTCACGCCAAGACATGTCCGTTTCAAAAGCCCAGCCCGGTGCACTTCCCCTTCCCCCATGGACCGTGACAGGGTGTGTGTGAGAGAGCTCCTACGGTAGCCACACTGGGAGCCGCCCATTAGAATCCCTCCACTTGCACTCTGCCTGAATAGCTGCTCTACAGCTGGGCCACTCAGCGGCCACGGACCCCACCATTCAGCCTTGCTCATTTAAAAGCACCCTTACTGTTGCAAAATGGCCCTTGACAGAAACAACCACTGCATTGGGAGGGATAAGAGAGTGACTATGCATTATTTATTTATTTATTTTATTCTGGCACATTTATACCCCGCTTTTTTGCCACAGCACACAAAGCGACTTACAAAATAAAGAATAAAACATCTATAAAACCAAAATTCCATTTTTAAAACAATACAAAAGTATACTATTATGTAAACAAATTCAGCAGCATAAAACCAACCCCGGGCAGGAGCAATAACCAACCTCCCCGCTCCCAACCCATCCCCTCTGCCAAAAGGCTGGCAGAACAGCCAGGACATACACTTAACTACAAAAAGTCAGGAGATCTGGGGCCAGTTGAGCTTCCTCCGGGAGGGAGTTCCAGAGCTGCAGCGTGGCTCCTGAGAACACTCTATCCATGGTGGCCCCCCGATTAACATGAGGGACCGCCAGAAAGGTGCCCCCGGCAGACCGCAAGGGTCGGTCAAGGACCCGGAAGGTGAGGCGGTCCCGCAGATAAGTCAGGCCAAGGCTGTATAGGACTTCTTTACAGAACCGTAGGCTCCGGAGAAGCTTTACACTTCTCCGGTTCCAGATGACGAAAACTGCGGTGGTGGAAGGACGTTATAACAGGATAAAATATGAGCTGCGAGTATCCAATTGCCCCATGGGGGTGGTGGAAGATATTGCCCATTTTCTGTTGTTCTGTCCCTTTTACAATATCCTTAGGGAGGTTTGGCTCCAGCCATTTATGTCTGGTTTATTATGTTTGGGGCCAGACCAGGGGTACAAGCAGCTACTCACTCGCCAAAATAAAGAGGATGTGGTGGCTATAGCGTCCTATGCTTTATTAGCCTCACAGAAGAGAAATCTGATTAGGGGGGCTTTATAGGGGAGATGTCCTGCTATCGAAAGCCCTGTTAAAGCAAGGTAGTCAGCAAGAAATAGTTGATTTAACAACAGCCTTTGGCTGTTTTGGTAAGGGTGGTTATGTAACTCCAGGAAGGAATACCAAGCTCAAGATGCTGTGATGTGGGGACTTTATTGCCCTGTAAACTAGAGATGTACCTTATGGCTAAGGTGAGGGACAAGGTCAAAATTAAGGTTGGAGATAATTATTCCATGGGTAGAATATGTAGTTGGAAAGAGCATGTAAAAATGGTTGGTATGGCCGATTGATATATTTTGGATATTGTAAAGCTAGGGTATACATATGTTATATGGCCATATCCATAACCTTGTTTCTCCTTGGCCGTTTTGGCCCATTATTATATGGTTGGAATATTCCATTTCTTGTTATTCGTGGATTGTATGTTTTGTCTGATTGTTTGCTTTGTTTTGTTTTGTTTTGTTGTCGGCCATGGCGAAAGCCCGTGCCTTAAATAAATAAATAAATAAAGTATAGGACTTCAAAGTTTATCACCAACACCTTGAAGCAGGCCTAGTACACTACTGGCAGCCAGTGCAGAGACCGGAGCACTGGAGTAATGTGCTCCCGGCGACACGGCCCGGTAAGGAGACGGGCCGCCACATTCTGCACCAGCTGCAGCCTCTGGACCTACAGTAGTCCAGCCTCGAGGTGATGAAGACATGGATGGTGGTGGTCAGGTCAGCAGTGGCGATGTATGGGCAAAGCTGTTGAACCAGATGGAGCTGGCAAAAGGCACTCCTCGCCACAGCCTCTACCTGCACCACCATACGAAGCTGTGGATCAAGGAGTACACCCAGGCTACAAACCTGGGTCGCCAAAAAGGAACGACTGCCCCAAATCAAAGGGGCCATCACCTCCACCTCCCGTCCCACCAACATCACCTCCGTCTTATTGGGATTCAATTTCAGTTGGCTCACCCGCATCTAATCCCCCACCGCCACCAGACACTTGGAAAGCAATGAGATAGCAGGGAGGGCCTGAGTCTGATGAAAACGATAGATATAATTGGGTGCTGTCTGCATAATGATGACAACTTACCCCAAACCATGTCACGACTTCCCCTAAGGACTGCATATATACATTGAACAAGAGCAGGGATAGAATAGAACCCTGCGGGACCCCACAAGTAAGGGACCTAGGAGAGGAAAAATACTCTCCAAGGTTTGAGATCTCCCTTCTAGATATGAGCGGAACCATTTCAACACGGTTCCACCCACTCCAGCTCCGTCCCGCAGGCATCTCACCAACAGCTCATGGTCAACAGTATCAAAAGCGGGAGAGAAATCTAACAGGACCAAGATGGTGGAACGACCCTGGTCCATCTCATGGCACAAGTCATCAAGTAGGGCCACCAACGCTGTCTTGGTGCCATATCCAGCCCAAAAGCCCAACTGCGAGGGGTCAAGGAAACCAATACCATCCAGGTGCTCCTGGAGCTGTTGGACCACTACCCGTTCAATAGTCTTCCCTAAAAAGGGAAGGTTAGACCCTCCGGTAGTTCACCAGAGTGTCAGCATCCAACAATGGCTTTTTAAGAAGGGGCCGTGCCACCACCTCCTTGAGACGGCTCAGCACTCTACCCGCCCAAAGGGAGGCGTTGATCACTCCAGCCAACACCAGCCCCAGTCTCCCAGCAAGCTTTCACCAGCCAGGACAGGAATGGATCTAATTCACAACAAGTGGCCCTCGCTGCCCCTGCTGCTCTACGTGGGGCTTCCCTTAATGCTGGTTCGGAGGCTGCAGCTGGTGCAGAATGCGGCGGCTCATCTCCTTACAGGGACAGGCCAACGGGAGCATACTACTCCCGTGCTCCGCGCGCTGCACTAGCTGTCCATAGCGTGCCAAGCCAGATTCAAGGTGTTGGTCTTGGCCTATAAAGCCCTACACGGTCTTGGCCCGGCATACCTCAGGGGCCGCCTCACCTTCCATGCTCCAGAGCAGCCCCTTCGGTCTGCCGGGGGCGCCTTCTTGGAGATCCCCCATGTAAAACGAGGGCCACAATGGAGAGGGCATTCTCAGTGGCCGTGCTGCGATTATGGAACTCCCTCCCGGAGGAAGTCCGTCTGGCCCTAAGTCTGTTAGCCTTCTGCTGGGACTGCAAAACCTGACAGTTCTCCCAGGCCTTCGGAGGAGGGGAGGGTGGGTTGGGATAAAACATTTTTTTGGGGGGGGTTGTTTTTAGACAGGTCTTTTGATGTTTTAATGCTGTATTTTATTGTTTTAAATTTTCTATGTTGCAAGCCGCCCCGAGATGCCATGGGCATGGTGGGGCAGCTACGAAATGTAAATAAATAAATAATAAATAAAACACCCTCGGTACCGGCCAGGGTCACTTCCTGAAGCAGATTCCACAAAGTTGGACCGGACGGTATTGAGAGGCAAGCATTCCTCATGTATCTTGTAACTACTTCACTCATAAATGGTCATCTAAGGCCCTTTTCACATGAGACGCCCTTCCCCCACCCACGCAGATCCGCTGCGTGAACATGTGGGAGTGCCCGTGTGACTGCCATGGCCAGTGGATGAGGGTACGTGAGTGCTCCCGCAATCCGCCCATCACCAACCATTGCCCACGCATGGAGCAACCGGTGACAACGGCGGTTGCTCTGTGCGTGTACTTGAGTTTAGGTGGGTGGAGATGTGGGGGTGCTCATGTAACGGCTGCCCTGCACCGTGGCGCACACCCATCCCCCCCACACACCCACAGCCGTGTGAAAAGGGCCTAGGTTTTTCCACCTCAGAAAAAGAGCAGGGTGATAGTTGCAGCAGTGTCCTGTATGATATTAGCAAGGATTTATTTTAGTCTTGCATGGGGTTGAGTGCATGAATAGACGCCCCCTCCCCCCCATAATCCCTTGTTCCTCACAGGCATCTTGTGGGCGGTGGTTTCTGAATTGACAATTGGAGGAAAACTGTTTACTTTGGGATGAGGCGTACTGCTGTCTGCTCCCTTGAGCCTATGGAATTCCAGCCAGAATGTGAGGCAAAGCATTGACTTGAAGCATAACAGCAGTTATATGAGCTCCCTGTCATTTATGCTTATCTTGTCTCCTTGTAAAAAACATATTCCAATGAAATCTTTCCAGTACGTAGTAGTTTTGAGTTGCTTCAGCCTGCCTTTGTAGGAACGAGCGCTTGTGAGTTATGAGTGAAGCCAACAATAACCGGTGAGCAGTTCATCCCACATACTAAAAATGCTCTCCTGTTCCAGAAGCAGCTGTGTGCAGTAGCATCCTCACTACGGCTGTGCTGTTTTATAGACTTCACTGGAAACATGCCTGCCTTGGAGACAAAAACTGTCTCCATGGGGAAAAGGGACAATTACACCCTTTTCCAGTTTTACTCTTTGGATTTGAGACAGCGCTGCATTTGGATACCAGAAACACAAAATGTCTAAAGGTGGAGAAGTGACTTCCGTCAAATATATTACCTGCTGCTTAAACAGTTTAGGGTGCAGTCCAGCTCCTATTGAAGTCAGTGTTTAAATTTAATATCTGAAATGCCTTCCATTTGATGGTCATATATTAAATGGAAATTTTGAATCTGGAAAAGAGTCTATCAGCATGATAGTGTGCATCTCCTAAAAAGCTTGAAATATGCTATTTAATGGAAATGAATCTCATCTGTACCTTCATTAATAAGGCAGCAGCTGTGATAATATGGTATTTCTGAAGCCTCCCTGTCATTCCCCCCCCCCCCGCCCCGTTCCAGCTGCTCCTGGTGTCTTTGTACCCATCACTCTATCCAGCTCCCCATCATTTCAGCCACTCCTGGAGNCCCCGCCCCTCTCTGCAAAGGATCTTCTCTCCTTTTTCAACAAGATAAACTCTGCCTTGCTATTGCTTCTCAACCCTTTCCCTCCCCCATTTCCTTCCCTGCTATTCCCCCTACTGCCTCTCTTCTCCTTCTCCCTAGCTTCCCTTGATGAGGGTCACATCCCTCCTTTCTTCATCCAACCCCTCCACCTGCCCCCTTGACCCAATCCCCTCTTGCCTTTTGGCCCCACAGCTGCTCCTTCTCTGCTGCACATCATCCATCTCCCTCTCTACTGGGTCATTTCCATTGGCTTTCAAATATGCCACTGTCTCCCATCCTTAAGAAGGACACTCTTGACCCCTCCAACCCTTCCATCTATCACCCCATTTCGCTCCTACCCTTCGCTTTCCAAGCTCAGAGTGGACTGTCTACACACACTGGGTGTCCTTAGACATAACAAAGATCAGATGTCAAAACCCTTAAGCAATTGTTTGGCCGTTGTGTGTAAGCACCATAACAATCTCAAGACCACTTTGTCCACCCGTTGAACATGCGATGTGAACACCACGGCATCACAAGGACAATTTGTGTGTTTTAGCTGAACACGTGGCCAACGTTGTGTCTAATGATATTGTGTGGCGTGTTAGCAGGTGTAACATGGGGAACGAGGCAGCAGCACTTGTGTGCTGAGATTGGGTGGTGAGCAAAACACCGATTTGCCCCAAGATGGGCTGTGTGTCAAAGCAGCACCACGTGTTGAACACAGGGCCAAACTGGTGTTCATACCAAGGTCAAAATACACATTCAAACACCCATTGACGTTATGTCTAAAGACACCCGCTGTCTTTATTTCCTCTCTTCTAATTCCTCTCTTGACCCTCTTCATTCAGGCTTCCATCCTCTCCACTTGACTGAGACTGCCCTCACCATAATCACCAATAACTTTCTCTGAGCTAAGTCTAAGGGCCTCTACTCCATTTTTGTCCTCCTCAATCTCTCTGCCACCTTTGACACTGTCAACCATAGTCTCCTCCTGGATTCGCTATGCTCCCTTGGTTTCTAGGACTCTGTCCTTTAATGGTTCTCTTCATATCTCTTGAACTGTTTGTTCAGCGTTTCTCTTGCTGTTACCTCCTCTATGTCACCTCCCCTCTCTGTGGCAGTTCCCCAAGGCTCTGTCCTGGGCCCTCTTCTCCCTTTACACTCTTTCTCTGGGTAACTCGTTGAATCTCACAGCTTCCAGTATCACGTGTATGCTGATGACAAGCCACTCTATCTGTCCACTCCCGTGCTCTCCCCCTCCATCCAGTCTGATGTCATTGGCTCCCTCGGACATCTCTGCTTGGATGTCTTACCACCAACTCAAGCTTAATATGACCAAGACCAAACTCCTTATCTTCCCCTAAAACATTCCCCTTCTCTTTCCATCTCAATTTTGTAGACTGGGATTAATCTTTGACTCCTCCCTCTCCTTTATACCTCAAATCCAGGCTGTTGCTAAATCCTGTTGCTTCATTCTGTATAATATTACTAAAATCTGGCCCTACCTTATTGTTTCCACCACAAAAACCCTAGCTCATGCTCTAGTCTTCTCTCGCCTTGACTACTGCAACTTCCTCCTTACTGGTCTCCCCTGCTTGGATCTCACTCCCTTCATCTCCAATGCTCTGCTGCCAAAGTCATCCGCCTTGCTCATTGCTTTGACCATGTTCAGCCCCTCCTCTCTGCCCTACACTGGCTCCTCTGTGTGAATGCATTCAGCACAAGCTCCTCATCTTCACCTTGAAGGCTCTTCATCGCCTCACTCCCCCATATCTCTCTGATCTTGTATCCCGCCACACTCCTGCCAGGGCACTTCGCTCCTCCTCTGCCCCCCACCCTTGCTCGTGACTCCCTTGCTCCTCTAAACATTTTTGCCCCTTCTCTTCTGCTGCCCCCAATGCCTGGAACTCCCTCCCTGGATAGATTCATTCTGCTCCCTCCCTTCCAACTTTCAGATCCCGCCTGAAAACCTACCTCTTCCGTCAGGCCTTCCCTAGCTGTCATGAGTGAAATTGTATCCTCTTCCCTGCTTACTCGGAATCTCTTCCCTGTAACAAAGTTACTCAGTTCCCTGTAACTAAGGCCACTTTCAGACATGACCCCCCTACCCCGTACATATTCTGGCTGCGGTGGGGGGGGGGGGAATGAGCAGCCAGAATATGCGTGGGGATCAACCGGCCTGAAAGCCCCTCCCCCCCCACCCGGCGTGAGCGGCTTTGCTGGCAGAGACACGCAGGGATGCAGAGCAGGAAATCGAACTCTGCAGCCAGCCAGAATATGCACGGGGGGGCACGTCTAAAAGTGGCCTAAGTGAAGCACGTGCACCTGAAGCTTCTCAACCTCATGAATGTATCCTTGTTTCCCGGTGTTCACCTCTCCCAATATCTCCCCGCCCCCATCTCTATTAGATTGTAAGGCCCTTGGAGTAGGGACCTGACTCTAACTATTGATTGTACAATGCCAGGTACACTGCTGGTGCTATATAAATAATAATAATAATTAATATAATATAATACTTTGGCCTTGTTTCAAACCCCTCCAAATGAATCATGAAAGTAGTAATACCTCATACCTGGGAAGTAATGCAAATGCTTACAGATTAAAGCAGATCCAGTTGGAAGCATAATTCTCCCCTAAGAGAATACTTCCTTTTTACCACTTTTTAGTAAAATTCCATCACCAGAATATGCTGCAGCAGGTTGTTCTTAAGCAGTCTGTCTGAAGCCAGTACAAAGGTGTCTTTTGGTTTTGATTTATTAGCCAGCTGCAAAATTTTGGGGCGCTATGCTTGGTTTTGAAATTTTCCAGGGCTTCCTACTTTGATACAAAAATCACAGTTCTGCATCTACATATGGGACATTTTAAAAAATCCGCTTGGGTAGACCAACTGTAATGATCAATTCTGCAGTTTTGGCAAGCCCAGTGCAAAGTATTATCTTCCAACATGTTGTCTGCGCGCCAGCCTCCTGTGCTCGGACTGGAAACTCCTTTCTAAGCTGGGCTAAATGACAAATGCAGAAGAATAACAGAAGCAAATTGAGAGCTATGCAAACATGCAGCAGCAAAATTTACTCAGCTGAACAAACTCTCATAAAGTGGAAGTTCCTGGAGATTTTATGTAAGTTATACTGAAATCTGGTTGAACAAGTCAACATTTTAGTAATCAAAAGTCAACATTTCCTTCCAAAAAATGGAATGGAAATTCTTCAGGTGAGTAAAGCAATGTTTAATCATTGTTTGGCCCTGGCATTGCTGCTGAATGTGTTCATGAAATCTGACATTCTGTCCCACCTTTATGGACCTGCGGGGGGTGGGTGGGGGTGGGATGCCAACAAAATTGTTTTCCATGAAGTAGGATTTTTTAAATTATTTTTTATTTTGTTTTGTTTTGTTTCCAGCAATTTGTATAGTAGTTTTTTTATTTTCCTTTAGTTTTCCAGTGCAGTCTCTTTTATATCAATATTACAGACCTGTGTCATCTTTGGTTGTTACCAAGACCGTGGGCGTCTTTAGACATAACAAAGATTGGGTGTCAAAACCCCTAAGTACGTGTTTGGCCCTTGTGTATAAGCACCATAACAATCCCAACACCAATCAGGCCACCCACTGAGCACACGATGTGAACAGAACACCATTGCATCACAAGGACAATTTGTGTGTTTTGGCTGAACACATGGCCAATGTTGGTTCTAATGATATTGTGTGGCGTGTTGGCATGTACAACACAGGGAATGAGGTGGCAACGCTTGCTTGCTGAGATCAGGTGGAGAGCAAAACACCAATTTGCCCCAAGATGGGCTGTGTGTCTAAGCAGCGCCACATGGTGAACACAGGGCCAAACCGGTGTTCATCTCAAGGTCAAAACACACATTCAGACACACGTTGATGTTATGTCTAAAGACACCCAGCAGACCCAACCAATCCTGCCTCATGAGAACACTTATGTTATGGGCCCTGAGTCAGCATTTTATCTTGACTTGCCTAACATTTTTGGAAAACCTCTTTAAAAAAACCAACATTTGCTGACTCTTGCAATCCTAATTTTATTACTTAAATACTTCATGCGGCTACATCTATGCACACACATAACAAATTCCTTCTACTAGCCTGAACTCTCCACCACATGACTCAAATAGATAGTGGAGATTCCAAAGCTAATTGCCATTCTCTTTTACACACGAGTGCGAATGTTTGCCGTTGTATCTTAGGGGAATTCGTACAATTCCTTCAAGGTATGCCTTTATTTTTTTTAATGGATCAGTAACTAAGCAAGCTCACTACACTCCAAAGCTTCCAGAAATAATATTTTGGTCTAACCAAACCTTCCACCTAACCAACCCAAGGAAACTATTAGCAGAAATCAACAGGTTAGGTGGGGTAGTTTCTAAATGGTGGGTGGAGTCACTTATCAAAATATAACATAAGTGCGGTACTGGAGCTCTTATGTGTTTCCTGTATTTTTCCTATTGGCAGCAATAGGGGAAACGCAATGAACAAGGTTCCCTGAAGACACTTCTATAGGTTTGGTTCCACCCTTTGCACTTTGATTTGAAATAAAAGGGGCACAAAGTAGCATCCACTTCATAGAAACTGTGGGTTGGGGGTGAGGAGGGATTGGTGTCAATTTTACATGGGTCAGTTTAAGAGCAGAGTAGTAATTACAATTGCCTTATTTATCCCTGTTCTAAATAACTGGCAGTAGTTCCCATATCTACACCTGTGACCAAAGCTTAAAAGAATCCTGGTGACCCCAAGCTTTGGAAATGTGCATATACAATTATGCTGATCAGTCTTGTTGGGACCCCGTTTAGCAACGCGATGACCCCATTTGATGTTCTGACCCCTACTTGGGGATCCCTGCTTTAAGGGCTATTTTAAAAAATCACACTTAAATCGGTTTGAATAACTGAAGAACATTGCTAACCCAACATAGCTGCAATTAGCTTTAAAAAATACTTTTCCCTGTGGCCTTGGATGTAGAAGCAGATTGTGAGGTATAAAAACACTGGGCAGGAACTCTGTATATCTCCAAGGAATTATTCTTACAACCAGGAGTGGCTGAGTTCTCTGGTGTAGAAAATGCCCTGTCCCAGTTCTGGATTACTTAGATTTTGGATAGGGCCACTTCACTGGGGTTTGTTTTCATAGGATGGCTGCTCCAGTTTGCTTCACTGCCGCATGGTAACAGCCAAGTGTTCTGGGTAAACACACAGTCCCCAAGGAAATTGGAAGCTGCTTCGCAGCAATTCACAACTCCTTTTTCATTAAACGGTCCCGGGACAATTGTTTTAATTAACAGTCAATTCAATCACAAAGCTAGTTGCCTAGTTAGGAGCAACGACATGGCACCTGTTAGACACTACACACTCTTGTGCAACTGACTACGAGCCAGTGCCCCAAAGTAACTCCCCATGAACACACTCAAATCTCTGCTGCCAAGGTCCTACCCAGCCACGGCATTGGCTACCCCAGAAAGCCCAGGGTAGCTCTCTGTTCCCTTCTATAGTAAAATCTGTTGGACTATAAGGAGGGAGAACAACAGTTATCCTGCCTTTCCTGCTGTACCCTTTAATCCGCATGAACACTAAGCTCCTTTGCAGAGTCGAGTAGACTGCAGCATGGTTCCAAGGAGGCATCTTAATCTCTTTTCATTGAAGTCCCCTTCCATTGCAAGTTGAGGAAAAGGATGGACTCCGATCTGTAATTAACAGGAATTCTATTGCAGTAGTACTCGTATAAGCAATTGCCCTTCTAACTGACTGCATATTTTACATGCTGAATTTATTCATGTATGTTGTATTTTGATGGGTCATGTGTATCTTAAAATTCTATTGCCCAATAAGTGGTGAAATCTATATTTTTTTAAATAAAAGCTTGTTAATTATTTTTCTCTTTTTCCTTCTCACCATTTCCTTCTTGCCTAATTTATATATATATATAAAAAGAAATGAAACCTTTAGTTTGAGTTCCTCATGAACTCTGAAGCCTGGGACAGATTCTGATGCCACTCTAATGTAAATAAATACAGAGTTGGTCCAGCATAGGCCGTTTTTACACGGACGGGGGTGTTTGGGGAGGTGGGTGTTTCAGCGCAGTGGGTGGAGGTGGATGTGTGTCCGTTTACATGGATATTTATTTATTTATTTATTTATTTAAAGCATTTATACCCCACCCCTTCTGCAAAACAGCTCGGGGTGGCTTCCAACAATAATAAACAATATAAAACACTATAAAACAGTTTTAAAACAATCAAAAGTTAAATACTTTTAAAACAGGGCCCCGGGAAACAATTTCAACATTAAAACAATAAAACAGGGTAGGGGAGAAAAACACAACCCTAACCCCCCC
>QEPC01004236.1:1463520-1478904 GCA_003113815.1 Sphenodon punctatus | reverse complement strand
TGGTGACACCCCATCTCCACCCACGGAGCTTCCGTTTGACTGAATGGCTCTGTGGGTGGAGGTGGGTATGCAGCGGGAGCACGCGCTCACAAACACCCACCGCCCGAGGTGTTTTCACGAGTGGATGCCCAACGCACACCCATCCCCCCACTCACCGCCAGCCATGTACACAGACTGCCCCCCCCCCACCGCACACCCTTCCAAACAACAAGCGGCGGAAGGGGCCGTCCGTGTAAAAACGGCCATAGATTTACACTAGAGTAACTTGAGAGCAAGGAATCTGATGGAATTATCAGAAGTTCTCCATGTAAAACCTCCCTTTAGCCATTGCGTCTATAGATACTTCCTAGCATATGTTTAACAGCCCAGGAAAATGTTTGGTGGAAACCTGCAGCTGGAGCTGGTTGAGAGGCTATGTTTTGTATTGGCTACTTCGTGTTTAAAATGAAGGTTTTTTAATGGCGGACATGGGATAAGTGGCTTAGGGCAAAGAAGAGGGGTTAGAGTGAGGGATATGAGCTCGGTGGGATTTGAGGGAGGGAGTAGTTGTAAGGTGGCCAGATACGTACATTTTAGAGGACACTTATGAGATATACAGGTTGCAGGGCTGTTGTGGATCTAGGCAGGACTGGAAGTGGGTGGACGAAGGGGTGTGCCCCTAGAGCTGCTCCAGGGGCACCCAGGCTCCACGTCAGTCTAAAGGCCCCCACCAAAAAAGCAAGGCCCATCTGCTCCCCCTTGCCTTTTTAAAGCAGTGTAATGTTGAGACTGGGTTTTCTTGAGCAGTAAGACACTTGCTATTTAATAAGCTATCAAAGTGACTACTAATGGGTATTTTACATGAAGAACACCAGAACATTTCATCCGTCCCCCTGCTCTTGGTTATTTAGTATAAATCTGCACTGGACCAATTCTTTTTTTACATTCAAATGGCAGACTAGAATCTGGCCCAGTTCAGGAGGCATGCCAAACTAAGGGCATCATTTCTTGATTATAAAATAGGAAAGAAGGGGGTATCCCATGTTGGCCTGTTGAGAGAGTGCTGCTCTGGCACTGCTTTGTGAAGCTCACAGAGCAAATACACTGGGGCTGGTGAATTAAAATCCCCTTTACCAAGCATGGATTATAGAAACCCCCAAAGCTTCAGAGACAAAGTCGTTAAGATGCTATCTTTGACTGTGGTTGACTAACTGTTATTGATGAGAGGAATGCAATCTTTTGGGTCACAGCAGCCCCTCCCCCAGGCTTGTAACAAGTCAGAAGATAGCATCTGAACTACTTTGTCTCCATCTCATATTTTGGCTCAGCATGGCAACCCCGCTCTCTCTTTGTGGTGGTGGTGTTTTTTTAAACCACCTTAAGGTCTGAGGAAGAATCACACTCACAGTGCTATTATCCTTGAAATTCAAAGCAAACCTGAGACTGTTTTCAAACGAGAGGATAGCCTGCTAGAGGCCGTGTTCAGTCCGTGAAGCCCCCACTCACAGGTTTAGCGCAGCAAACCTAATACATGGACAGGAGCCATGCTCCACCCACCCCTCTTCCCAATATCCCACCCCCTTTCATGATGCGCAGTCGTGGCCAACAATGGGAAGAAACTGCCCCAGCTGTTTCTTCTTGGCTATTCTCACCCCAGGAGATGGTCCAGCATCTATTATCCCCACCCATTGTGGGTTCATACCTGCCAGCACTTTGTGGCTGGAAGTACCCTTTTGCTATGCATAGAATGATTAGTTTATTAGATCTGCTCTGCAATGCTTGAAAATTTAGCCAATCACAGTACAAACACCTCTTAATGGCAACTAGCATCCACTTGTAAAAACCCAGACATATGGGGTCCCATATGGAACCCAGACCATTTAGGGCTTTAAAGGTTAAAACCAGCACTTTGAATTGTGCCTGGAAAGATAGCCCCTAGTGTCCTCTTATTGCTGGCTCCTTAGTGCTAATAGATATTAAACAATGCAATCAACATCCGGGCACATTTTGCCAGCAGCAGTTTGAATGTTGTCACGAGCTGGTTTCTGGCTCACAGCAACGTACAGGCAGCAGGGCTGGTGCAAGGGTTTTTTTCTGGAGCCTGAATAGGCAGGCTATTCGCAGTGCCCTGTGGCCCCGCACAGCTGGAGGGGCCAGTAGAGGAACCTGGGTGAGATGCCTGCGGGAAGCGTACCACTCAAGCCAGGGTTTGGTGACTTCTTTGGCCTTTGCAGTCACTGGCCCAGGAGCAGATCCCTGGGTGCCCCAACTTCTGAGCTGGCCAGGGCCAGTCCCTGAGTGTCCTCTTTTGGCTCCCGTGTCCAGGAGAGGAGCTGGACGCCCTTTTCGGTTAGCTCCATGCTAGTGGCAGCCAGAGCGGCTCAGGCCTTGCACTCAACACATCAGGTTCTCTGCTCAGGTCCCCCCACGTGCCAGACTGCGGCATTGCCTGCTGCTGCCTTGGGCCTGGCAGAGGGAATGCTGCAAATGGGGAGGAGAGCGTTTCCCCAGGCTGGAGAGGCGTCGGCCTCCTTCCCGTCGGTAGTGCATCACACCCCACACTTCCTTTCACCCTGTAGCCCAGGCTGGAAGTAGGCCCAGGCCCTTTTCAAATGAGCCTTTGGGGGGGGCGGCGCGGAGCAGTGCATGGGTGTGCATTCCCGTGAACACACACATACACACCTCCACCCGTCTCCACACACAGAGCGTCCGCCATTGGCCCCCGGTGCTCCGTACGGTGGGCAGTGCGTGGAGGTGGGTGAAGCACGGGAGTGCACACACATCCCTACCCACCCACCACGGCGTTCCAACAGACACCCACCCACCCACCCACCGCGACATTCACACAGACACTCCCCCCCCACGTGGGTGAGGGTGGGGGGTTCATAGTAGCCTGCGTGGGCTAGGAGCTGCAAGTAGCTGGCTGTCCTGGGCACGTTGCTGGGGCACTGGGGCCCTTTTTACATGGACCACCAGCCCTGACCCTCACCCATGTGGGGGGGGGGGGTTTTTGCGAACGCCATGGTGCAAGTGCTCAAGTGCAAATGCTTCTCACCCTGGCCCTCAATGTGGCTTAGCACCGTGCCAGACCACCATTCTCCATGGCCTCCCCTTCCCTGCCACCCCCTTCCCTGCACCCCTGCTCCCCAACCCCTTCCCTTCCCATCCCCATCCCCCCAAATGACTTATCGCTAAGCCAGACTGCCATTTTCCATGGCCCCCATTCCTTTCCTCCCTTCCCTGCACCCTCACTTTCCACCCCCAGCCCCTGAAGTGGCATATTACGACCATCATTCTCCACGCCCCCCCCCCCACTTTTATTCTCACCTCCTTCCCTTCTCTTCCCACCCCCAGCTCCCAAAGTGGCTTAAGACTGGATTCATTTCTTCAAACATGTTTTATTATTATTATTATTATTATTATTATTATTATTTTATATAATAATAATAATGAATGATAATTTTTATTGTAAAATATAGGAAGCTGCAGGTCCTGGGCACTTGTTGCTGGAGGACTGGTCCGCACCGGTTGCAGTGGCAGTCCTGTAGCAAGACAACAAGGGAAGCCATTAGTTCAGACCCGCCCCCCTTCCACATTCCTGGCCTGGTGTTTCAGCCTCCCTGCAGTGGCCCAGGGGCGGGCAGAGCAAGGTGCAGTAAAGGAGAGTGAGGGGAGCTATGCTGGCGACAGGCTGGCTGTGGGGCACTGCCGAGAGCTGGAGGTGGGGAGAGTGAAGGTCGGGGTGCAGGAGGCAGGGCAGCGCCCCTCTGCCCATCCCTACCAGCTGCCCCAGTAGCCTCCAGCCAACCTTCCTGACCAGTCTAACAGCCGCCCTTCCTGGCCAAGCTGGAATGGTGCTTTTCCCTCCCCCACCTGCCTCACTTCCTGTGCTTACCATTCCCGTCCATTGCTGCTGTCTTCCGGAGAGTATCCTGCTGCTCCCCAGTGCTGTCCTGGCCATCTGTGAACACAGTCAAGAAAAAGAAACCCCCCACATAATTAGATAGCGATAAACAGATGTCTTTATCATGCAGGTGTGCAAATGCAACCCCCGTGCATTGTTACCATTTTCCTCCGCTTCTTCTGTGAACTTTGCTGGCTAAGGGGCAGGGATGAGTGTGGAGGATCTCCACCGGGTTTCACGGCTTCTGTGGGAGGAGCAGGAGCAGTTGGAGTCAGAGGTGGAGGGCTCCTAGCAGCTCTGGACCAGACAGGGATCAGCCAGGCTGGAAACATCACTGGACAAGAACGGGGCTCAGGCAGGGGGAAGAAGGTCATGGAGTGCTGGAGTGGCCGGGCCTGTCCCCTCTCCCCCTGCCTGTGCCAGCACCTGGGGGCAAAACAAAGAAAATGCTGATGAACAAGCACCGGTTAATGGAGTTGCGGACGACTGGCTCTTTCTTCATCCTGCAGTGGTGCGCTGCAAAGAGGACATGACGTTGCAGTGAAAGGACGTGATGTGGGAGGCCCAGAAAACATTGCGCGGAGCACGGCAGCAAAGCACCACGGGATTGAAAATCATCATGAAGACTGCTAATCCTGATTAAAGGCGAGGATGTATTCAGACGGACTTTCTAGCATTAAAGTGTCCATCTGAACAAAACAGAGTTTGTAAATCCTAGATAATGAGCTAGGATTTTATCTAGGATTAGTTTATCTGTCTTAAAATGCCCTTGGTTCTCACCTACCTGGGTCCTCCTGGCTCAGCTCTCTGTGTTGTTCATAGCCTCTGCTCGGGCAGGTCAGGTAGCTATTCCCGCAGCAAAGATGCCCAGCCACCCACTGCCCACCAGAGGGGACCTGCTCTGGCATCGGCAGTCTGCACCGGGCATACGCTATAAACCAGGGCAAGCTAGGACAATGCAGGTTTGAAGTTGGCGCACGCTGGGCTTTTAAGACTCCAGTGAGAGCATGAGTGAAGAAAGGGGTAGGAAGCTGTTGCTTCTCGGAGAGTGCCCTAGGCTTTTCACCTGCAACTCTGTGGAGCTGGATGCGAGGAGGCTGCACGCATCCTAATTGACAGGAAGCGGCCACGTGGCTTGACTGACGTGCTCTGACTTGAGTCCTCTTCCTGCTGTTTCCCCCCCTCCTGAAATTCTTGAGAACTTCCTCAGCTGTGTAGAGTTTTACATCTGCTTACAACATGCGTCCTTTCTACCCCCCACCCCTGACCAAATACTAGTCTAATAATGGAAACAGTTAATCAGCTAAACAAGGATCCTGCTTTAAAGCACAGTGTCTATGTTTAAATCAGAGCTTTCTGTGTGTGCATGAAATATCCATAACATGTTTGACTGAACTCAGGAAATGGAGGTCATTGAGCAGACATACATCACAGAGAATTAGACATGGAATTCTGATTCTACAAAGTTGCTTCAGCAGCTCTAATTAAAAGGAAGCTTTGATAGAACCCACTGAAGTATCTTAAATGGCAAGTGTTGTTTTGTTGTTTACTAAGGTCACAAATTCTTTTATTTAATGTATTTATGTAGATTTCTTGGCTACCCCATCCTGCTACAACAGCTCGGGGCAGCTCACAACATATTTAAAAACATATAAAAATACAAATTCACAAAAAGATTTAAAAAAATACTATAAAAACAACAATCAATAAAAAAAAACCAAGTGGAGCAAAAAACCACAAACAACCTCCCCACTCCTCCCAACGCAACCCACCCCCTCACCCACTCCCTCTCTGAAAACCTGGCAGAACAGCCAGGTCTTACACTGCCTTTGGAAAGAGGGGAGATCTGGGTCCAGGCGGACCTCCATTAGGAGGGAGTTCCACAGCCGTGGTGTGGCCACCAAGAATGCCCCCCTCATCGTTGCCACCTGAGATACCTGGGGAGGCCCGGCCCAGGGGATGAGGCAACTCTGCAGATAAGCAGGGCCCAGGCCATTTAGGGCTTTATAGGTCAAAACCAACCCCTTGAATCGGGCCCGGAAAACTGTAGGCAGCCAGTGCAAAGAATGAAGCACTGGTGTAATGTGCTCATGACAACCCGTCCCCGAAAGGAGATGGGCCACTGCATTCTGCATCAGCTGTAGTTTCCGGACCGTTACCAAAGGTAGCCCCACATAGAGCAAGTTGCAATAGTCCAATCTTGAGGTGATTAATGCATGGATGATGTGCTGGCCAGATCCATCTCTGAGACATATGGCCGAAGCCAATGCACCAGGTGTAATTGGCAAAATGCCCCCTTTACCACAGCCGCCACCTGGACATCCAACCAGAGTCATGAGTCAAGCAGCACCCCCAGACTCTGGGCCTGAGGAACTAACAGGGGCAGATTCCGTCAATGACAGGTGCCACCACTCCCGCAGCCCTACCCACCAACAACACCTCTGTCTTGTTGGGATTCAGCTTCAGATGGTTCACCCTCATCCTGTCCCCCACAGCCACCAGACACCGAGTAAGCACCGAGACTGCTGGGTTTCGGTCGGCTGAAAAAGAGAAGTAAAGTTGGGTGCCATCAGTGCGCTGATGACACCACACACCAAACCTTCTAATGACCTCACCCAAAAGTTGCATGTACACGTTGAACAGGAGAGGGGACAAAATAGACTCCTGCGGGACTCCACACATGAGGTCCTGGGGAGAAGATGAACAGTCACCCAGCACCACACACTGTGCTCTTCTGGCCAGGAAGGAACGGAACCATTCAAGAACAGTCCCGCCCACCCCCAGCTTGGTCCCGCAGATGAGTCACCAACCTCTTGTGATCGATCAGTGGTATCAGATGCAGCCAAGAGATCTAACAGGATTAACAGGATCAAACAACCCTGGTCCAGCTCACAGTGGAGGTCTTCGACCAAAGCCACAAACGCAGTCTCCATGCCAAAGCCTGGACGAAAGCTGGACTGTGAGGGATCCAGAATACTGATACGGTCCAGATGCCCCTGAAGCTGCCAAGCCACCACCCGTTTAATAACCTTCTTTAAAAAGGGAATGTTTAGAATGAATACTAAACCCAAATCTGAGCAATCATATCTTAAAACAAAACCAAATAAACAAACAAAAAACCTAGAGAAAATTAGCTGTTCTACCTTCCTAAAACCACTTGACTTAACCAAAAATGAATGTAGCTTGCCAGGTGAGCTTTCTGGCATGACACATTCCACCATCTAACCAGGAATGATTTGGGGTCATATTCCTCCAAGTCAAGGGCTGCTAACTTATGGGTCAGGACCCCAAGTATGGTTTTATCATCTACAGTTGGAGTCATAATTAGGGTTCCCAGCTTTTGCAGTTTGACCCTGAGACCCCCATTTTGACCTATGAGAGTCTCAGGGTAAAACTGCAAAAGCCAGACAACCCTAGTCATAATTCTCACTGATCTATTTTCCGTGACATCCTGGCTGTGTGGGTGTTGCAGGAAGGGGTACAGGATCCCGGTTGTGTAAAGTGGGATCATTATTACTCTAGGTCTTAAGTTTATTCTTACAGTGGACCATGGGCTGCTGTTGAGATGATTGCCTCTGGGAGGTCTGGATGGGACTGTCCTCAGATGGTTCTGATCATTCCTCTCGGGGAGAAACCAGCGGGTTGTCCTGGGGGCTGAGTTTTCCAGCCCCCGGACTCTGGATTGTGGCATTCCGCAAGGTTCAATTCTGTCTCCATTACTATTTCATGTATACATACAGCCCTTGGGAAAGATCGTGAGAGGGTTTGGTGTGTATTGCCACCAATATGCTGATGACACCCAGCTTTACCCCTCTTTTTCAACTGACCCAGGTTCTGCCGTCTCAGTGCTGTCCCAGTGTCTGGAGGCCATGGCGGATTGGTTACGGCAGAGCAGACTGAAGCTCAATCCTGATAAGGCAGAGATGATGGCGGTGGGTAGGACGGGGGAGGTGCTGGCTCCCTTCGTAGAGGGGGTCCGCCCTCCTGTAGCCCAATAGGTTCGGAATCTGGGGGTGTTATTGGACTCGGGTCACCGCCTGGATCGGCAGGTGGAGATGGTGGCAAAGGCTGCTTTCGGTCAACTGTATCTAGTGCGGAGGCTGCGTCCATACATTTTCAGACCCAACCTGGCCACCCTCATCCATGCCTTCACCACCTCGAGGCTGGACTACTGTAACGCGCTCTACGTGGGGCTTCTCTTGATGCTGGCTCGGAGGTTGCAGCTAGTGCAGAATGAGGTGGCTCGTCTCCTGACGGGGACGAGTCGGAAAGGTGCATATTACCCCTGTGCTCCGCGCGCTGCACTGGCTGCCTATAATGTACCGAGCCAGATTCAAGGTATTGGTTTTGGCCTATAAAGCCCTCACGGTCTTGACCCCGGATACCTCAGGGACCGCCCCACCCTCTGCACCCGAAGGCAGCCCCTTCGGTCTGCTGGGGGTGCCTTCTTGGAGGTCCCCCATGTAAGGCGGGCGGCCACAATGGAGAGGGCGTTCTCGGTGCCTGGGCTGCGATTATGGAACTCCCTCCCGGAGAAAGTCTGTCTGGCCCCAAGTCTGTTGACTTTCCAACAAGGCTGTAAGACTTGGCTGTTCTCCCAGGCCTTTGGAGGACGGGAGGGGTGTGTGTGTTAATCGTGTGGATGGTGTGGTGGGTTTTTAGGTGTTTTTAAGATGTTTTTAAATTGTGTTGATGTTTTAAATTGTTTTAATTGGTGTTGTAAGCCGCCCCGAGATGCCATGGGCATGAGGGGGCAGCAAATACGGGTAATAAAATAAATAAATAAATAAATATTCTGTAACATCTTACTTTCACTGGTTCCAAGATATTAGTAGCTCAGAACTGAGCCTTTAGTTCCCTTATTGTATATCCTATAGTAAGTAAGCAGTTTTTGCTTTCATTTTTTGTGTAGTGTTAAAATATCTCCTGGACATGCCAACTACATTGTCCTGTACCTCAGTAAGGGGTGTCGAGAATAACTTGGAAGAGTTGGCAGAGATAGCATCACTTCAGAAATGTTCTAAAATAACAGAAGTGTGAAACCTAATTACTTATTGTCCATGTCCAGTTGTTAAAACGGAGTTATTGCCTTTCTTGTCTAATAATCAGCACTCTGATTTGTCAACCTTTTAAAAAAAAAGTTGAATTAACATCTTTTCATGATAGGCAATGCATTCAATGTAATTTATTTAGAGAGAACAAAACTATTCTTCATGGCAAGATTACTCTTCTTGAAGATGATACCTTTGCAAAGTAGCTCTATGCAGGTAAGGCAAGGATTTGACCCTGCATTCTTTTTTCTTCTTCTTTGCCTGTTATTCTCCATTGCTAATTCAATGCTTGGATTTTGTTTTGTTTACCTTCTGTAGGCAGTTCATTTTTTTTTTGCTTCCATTCTCCCATTTTCTCCCATAGATTTGCTGACTGCAGTGTTGTTTTGCAGAAAACATTTACAAAAGCAAATCACAAATCAGTAATACTTTTAATTGGATAATTAGGAACCGATGACCAAAGTAGTTTGAAAACAGTTTCTTGCCCTGGATGACTTACTAACAAAGTTTGAATTTCATTTTAACTCTTTTCTTCTTGAGGGGCCTTATATTAGAAACCCTTATTCCCTCTATTTCAAACAGTACAGTGCCAAAAACATGAACAGGATTCATATAAGCTGGGGGGATTTTCAAGCATTTTCTGTTTCAGTGCAGGTGACCCATAAGAACATAACTAAGAAGTGCTGTACTGGGCCAGACCAATGGTCCATCAAGACCAGAATCCTGTGTCTGGCAGTGGCCATTCTCAGTTGCTTTGGAAAAATATCCAACAGGTTAGAATGGCGAGATCTTCACTCCCAGCTATTCACTCCCAGCTCCTGATAGTCAGAAGTTACAACCCTCTGTCTACTTGGCTGTGATATCAGAAATGGAAGCACTAGTGTGGACATATTTTTGCTATTATTCTTTAAATTTTAAAAAGCCACATGCTGGTCCAACCATACAAGATGCCTACTGCACCTTGAGCAGCCTGGGCAGCCTTACCCCATGATGCAGTGCGTTGTGTGGCCGGCAGCCGGCAGATGTTCTCCCCACTGCAGGGCGGGGCAGGCAGCTGGCCACGACCCTCTGCATCCTTGGGAAAAGGCCAAAGGTACAACGTGTAGCAGCCTTACCCAAAATAGGGTAAAGCTGCCCAAGGCACAGCAGCACAGCGAGCTCCGCTGTGGGGCTTTGAACGGAGGCAGCTTGCAGTCACATCGTGGCCAGCATAGGAGAGTGGTCAGACCAGGGGAGAGAGGCAGAGCAGAGACAGCGCCTCGGCCCAGGCTATGGCAGGAGGCCCAACAGCATCCCGGCTGCCCGGCTTCCCTGCGGGGGCAAACTGTCTGTCCTGCCCCCCGTGCTGGCCCCACAGTGTGGCAGCTGTGCTTGCCCACTAGCGTGGGGCTGCCTGGGGATCAGGCCCTCCACAGCTGGGGTGGCTGCACCCTCAGTGTACAATGCAGCTTCCTTCATTGTTTTAAATAGTGCAAAAAAAGGGGGGGGGAAGCCCCCTATATTTCCCTAAGAGAGGGAGACAAAGTGGTTTGAATGATATCTTTCAAACAGCAGTTGGTCCAATAAAAGATATCATTCAAACCACTTTGTCTCCCTCTCTGTCACTTGGGACCAACACAGCAACCACATACTCTCTCTGGCTATTTTCCTAATCTGCGCTGTTCTGTCTGAGGAATATTTGCAGTTTCATTCTATTCAAGCTACAATTGCAAGTCAGTGTTTTGCCTTTCCAGTTACAATTTATCAAGCAAACGTCACAACGATGTTCTAAACTGCCTCTTGGTGTTTGGATATAAAGGCTTTAAAATGCTTTTCCTGGTTACTTTATTTTTAGATTTTTAAAGCAGTTCTTTCCTTACATTTACTTTATTTGAGGTGTATCTGTTGTACAGCTGTTCTATTTTAGGCAACTACGAGCATTCTAAATTTGATCTGCTAAACTGCCTTAGGCACGTGGCCAAGAAAATGTGGAAACCGTCTGCACTTTGGCCTTTGATTCACTGGATGCTCCCTGGTTCCTGCTTACAATAATTACAGCTTTTAGACTGCAACTAAGAGTGAGTCTAATCTAAACCACAGAAGGCAAAAGCTTAAGTGAGCAGTGCTTTCTCTCTTTAGCACTAGCCCATTGCACTAGTACGAGTTCCCTTCACTTCAGTGGGACTTGTGCCAACAGTAAATGATGGTGCAAAATAGCCAGAGGATCATGGCCTCAGGCTAAGAAAGGTTTCAAAACTGACAATAATGTTCAGCTAATATTGAATGGAAATGGAGCTGCTGTCACAGTAAACTACATTACCTCTCTAGCAATAACCCTTTTAATTTTTATAAACATCCTAAATGTATTTGAGTTGGCTGTAATCTTTAAAGCTCAAAGGCAATACTGAGGTAGCTGATGAATTCAATTAAATTATGAGTACTGCCTTTTTGGGTTTTAAACCTACACTTGAGTGTCATGAATGCCAGGATGACTTTAAACTGAAATGGTCCCCTGGAGTGGCAGAATTCAGCAGGAGTTAGGGAAATTTGCCTATTAATAACATTCAAATGTGTGCTGAAGAAAGAGGCATACCAGTTCTCTTCAGATACACTAGTAGACCCAGATCCACGGTCCTATTAAATCTTTGTGCCCCTCTGGCAACGCAAGGCAGATTTACAGTCTCTTTAAGTAGTAAACTAAGGATTAGCCCTGCACAGAGAGATCCGCAATGCCAACTCCACACCATCCTCCTTTCACAGGACAGAGGGGCATGACTATAGCGCCCTTGTACTTCAACAAGGCTCAGGGGCCCTAATGGCATGTTGGGACCTGTCTCGACTTACTGCTGTGTTTATCTTAATAAGGTTATGTTGTGTTGTGACAATGAGTTCTGCAGGTTAATAAAAGGCTGCGTGTAGTTGTAGGGGACACTCCATGAAACTAGCAAGTAGCAGATTTAAAACAAGTAAAAGAAAGTATTTTTTTCATTCTATTGGACAAGTTTCCGGAGGATAGATCCATTAGCAGCTATTAGCCAGAGGCAGGTTTGGGGAATGTAACCTCTTACTGTTGGGAGCCAGGAATAAACAACAGGAAATAGATCACCCCATTGTGACCTGTTGGGTGCTTCTTCCAAGCCACCGAGATTGACCACTGTCAGAGACAGGATGCTGGCTCAATGGACCATTGATCTGACCCACTATGTGACTTCTTATGTTCTATGTTATTATGTTGTTTTCTTTAAACAGTATTTCTCAATATCAGTTTAATTTTTCCAAATTTCAGTATTAAGCAACAATGGTGCTCAGGCGTTTGGGAAACCCTGATGTTAAACCTCTTTCCTTGCTAAAGTTTGATGTTTTTCATTATTCTTAGACTGTTTTCTGTCTTAGCTAGTTTCTGATCAATGAGCGTTTATTATATATTTTTTATTTAGGTAATGCCAGCAATGTACGTACTTGGCACTGAACAATCATGAATTAAAGGCCATTTTTACACGGACGCGCCCACCCCCCACTCGGTGTTTGGACGGGTATGCGGGGGGTGGTGGTTGTTGTCTGTCTAAATGGCCAGTGGTGGGTGGGTGGGATGGGTGTTTGCTCGGTGTTCGTCCGTGTAAACATCGAGTGGGATGGGTGGAGGTGCGTACACACTCCCACGCAACACCCACCACCCACCCATCTCCACCCACCTCCACCCACGGAGGCCCATGGGTGTAGTGGGGGGGGGGGACCCCCCCCTCCATCCACTGCAACAAAACCCCCATCCCCCCCCCCCACCCCCGTCCGTGTAAAAAGGGCCAAGGGCAGGTCTCTGCTCTGAGGGGCTTCCAATCTAGGGCAGACAAGGGAAAGGGGAACATAAGGAGAGATGGGGATACATTTGTGAAATGACAGGTGCATGTACTTAGCTTAGTTACAAGGGAGAACGATAGGACAGAGACCTGTCTCTACTGATTGTATGGTGCCCGGTACATTGTTGGAGCTATATAAATAAATAAATAAATAAATAATAAGGAGCTTCAGTGACCAATCTGTGGGGGTGAGGAGCTAGGGGAAGTCTGACAGAAGAGTTAGGTTTTAGGAGGAATTTGAAGAGAGGGAGGGAGTAGTTAATGCATTCAGAGAAGGGGGAAAACATTTTCATTTTTACCTCCTTAGATTTCTTAATAGCTTATTTGAAGGACTCAAGAAAGGCCTTGTTTGTAACACCAAATAAACTATGTTGCCTATTCGTCCTTATCTTCTACTTTGCTGACACGGTGACAATTCAGTCTCCTCAACTTTCCCTCCTGTGAATGTTGCCATATAAGCCAGCCCGGGATTTTTAAAACTAATGCGCAGTTTTGAACCTGGTTACTATATGTTAGCGAAAGCATGTTAAAATCCGTATGTAGACAGCCTAATTAGGACTCACTTCTCGGATTCCCACTTTTCTCGATGAGAATATGGCTGCTGGGAGGGCCTTCTCGGGGGCTGCTCCACGGCTGTGGAACTCCCTGCCACTAGAGGCCCGTTTGACCCCGGATCTCCCCTCCTTTCGACGCAGTTGTAAAATTTGGCTGTTCCGCCTGGCCTTTGGTGGGGACGATGGGGAGGGTGGGTTGGGGAGGGAGTGGGTTAGGGTGGTGGGTGGTGAGGGATATTTTAATCCTCCCTGTTATGTATTGTATTTAGCTCTGATGTTGTTTTATTCTGTTTTAATTGTACGCCGCCAGAGTTGCCTATGGCAAGATGGGTGTGATAATAAGTTTTTTATAAATAAATAAATTAATTAGATGTAATTTATATTATGCACATGTGCAGAACAGCCACAGTGGCCATTTGTGTATGCACAGAGCGTTTTAAACATTTTCTCAAGATTCTCAAAAGATCCTGAAACCTTACCAAGATCTTGTTGAGATCTTGGTAACATTTCTCGATTCTTGCGACAATCTTGCGAGAATCAGAACTATTCTCGTTTCAGCCGTAAGCTTAATGTGTATAAATTTGGCTTTGCAGGTTGTTACCCCTAACCAGCTGCTAAAATGAACCCCATTTTGAGACCTGTCAGCAACAAAGACATGCAGAGTCTATCAAATATCAGTTCAGCTCAGTGCCCCATTGCATGATTCCATCTGAGGTCCTGACACATAGTTTGGAAATCTCTGTTCTATATCTTGCAGCTAACGTGTTTAAGCATATTTGTCTATCCAAGAGAGGGTTCTAACAGGTGTTAGCTAACATAACTTGGCTAATGTGTTGAAAATATACTTATATTTAGACCTGCTTATAGACAAGTCTTAAGTCTTGGGTGAAGGAAGGGACCTGTTGAACTTCCTGGCTATCTAGGTGAGGATGAGACCAGAAGTGCCTGACAATGCAGAGCCGGAGATTAAATTAGTTTCTTCCCCTCATGGAAGAATCACACTCCTAGCACTAGCTTAGTTTTACCTTGACTATTTTCCATAAATAGTTAATGCCATTCATTTTCACAGTGGTTGAGATGATTCTGAATCTCTCTGTTCCAAGAAGTGTTTGCCAGCTGCAGGCCAGGTCAGGCTGGGGTGAATGGAGCAAATATTGCAACTCAAAAATGCTGATTCTTTAAATATTCAAAATGGTGCCTATTTGCATATTTATAGTCTGGTAAAATTCTCTTTTAAAAAAAGAATATATCCATTTTATAATCACGAGACACTCCAGCCTGCGTAGAAATTGCTAATTAATCTACTTCCCAGGTACAATGGAAGCAATTGGCTTTGCTTCCTGCTTCACTGCACACCTCATGTGTATGTTAATTAGCACGACCACACCACCAGTCTGTTCCTTAACTTGACCTATCTCAATGTAGTTTAGCTTATAATCCGTATTAAGTATTTAATGGATCTTCTTCCTTCCATTCATGGGCCTCCGTATCCCTGCTCAAGCCCCACATCACCATTTATAACCTTCCCATACTTTGCACTTTGTGCTTGGGAGACTGGACGTAATTCTCTTTCAGAGCTTACTGGCATCGCCACTTACTTGGGTGGTGATGTTGTTACTGAGTGAAGTGTACTTCATCTCTTTTCTACTCTTCAGTTTCCACATACATAGTGTGGAGTGTTTCTGGATATGGGCCTCATCCTTCCTGGAGCAGTCATTTATTCCTTTTGCAAAGTGAGTGCCAAATGCTACAATTCTGATCTTAATACCCACCTTACATTCACTTTGCACTGGTGTGAATGACTACCACGAGGTAGAAGACAGCAAGGAATCAGAACTGGAAATTGACCAGCCTCTACCCTTTTGCATAGCAAGGCTGAGAACTACCCCGCTGAGCATCTTTTTTTTTTTTTAATATAATGAGTTTTATTGTTTTCTTATTCAAACATTCAGTCATTACACATTAACACCCTCACAATTATGGTGATTCCATATTACAGTTCTATAACTATTTGTGAAGACATTCAAATCAAAGCAAGACCTAAACCCTGAAGTACAAACACT
>QEPC01004236.1:1428708-1441480 GCA_003113815.1 Sphenodon punctatus | reverse complement strand
CCATGAACACGCAGATTTCTGTGCGTTCATGGGTGGGGGAGCCCTGTGTGAACGATGCGGTACACGCATCCATGGTGAGTGGGGGTGCATGCGCCCCTGCCTAACACGCATCCCCATGCACCACCACCCCCCACTCGTCCCCACACATGGAGCAACCAGGGGAATCAGCGGTTAATCCATGGGTGTGGATGAGTGGGAGGTGAGTGGGGATGTGTGTGCAGCTATGTGCATGCCTCGTCCATGCTCTGGCGCGCCCATGGACCCCCCCACCCGGCAAAGCCGTGTAAAAATAGCATGTGAGGAGCCACTCGAAGAAGAACAGAAGGTTGTGAAGTTGTAAACAAGGTTCTTTGAGATGTCTCCGAACATTCTCACAACACCCACCCTTCCAGCCCCGCATGGAATTTTTTTCTTATATTTCTAGAAAGGGTTGAAAGGAACTGTCATTCTGAGTGGGAAAGTCAGTGCTTTTTATACTAGAGGAGCTCGAGACCATCATGCAGTCTATTATTTGGATAGGATGAACGTGCACAACCCAGTTGTGAGAATGTTAGCTGCCATCTCGAAAAACTTTCTTTACAAGGTAACAACCTTCTGATCAGCACGTGGAAAGGAGCTGTTTGTAAACAAACAACCTTATCTCCCAGATCGGGTGTCCCTGTGTCCAGCTGCTGGTGCTGGTGCTGCTGGAGCACTACTAGGAGGGAGAGGATGGTGACAGGAGCCAGGGAAAGAAGCAGAACAACTTATTGAGGGAGAAGCTGGCTGCAACCTGCCGCCCAGCCATGCAACTGTGGGGCTCCAGCTAGCCGTGGGGCTCCAGCCCCAGCAAGCTGTGCTGACTCCGCTTTGCTGTGGGGGGGCAAGGCAAGCGAGGGCAGAGCCGCAGCAGGGGGGGGGCAAGGTATGCTTGCCTTCCAGCACAGTGCACAAGCCAGGGGGAGACTAGGGGTGGGACACCGGAGAGAATACCGGATACTGGATGTACCGGTATTGGATCTCCCTGGTACCGGATTTAAACTGGAATTCCCACCCCTAATCAGTGTTTACAGAGTTCCGCTTCCCCGGCTTTCCGACAGGGAAGAGGAGTTCAAGTGCGCATGTGCAAGGCTGCAGAACTAATTTTTTAACCATTAATATCTCAGTTTTGGCTGCACCAATCAGTATCAAATTTCAGAAGCTGTTGTTACTGATCTCATGCGCCAATCCTGTGAAGTTTGGGGACTCAATTCATCCAGAGGGAGGAGATATTAATGAATCAAAATCATGAAGACACTGTGCATTTTGACCACAACCAAGTAACGTTAAAACAGTCATAACATTTTATTTTCCTGATGCATCTTCTTCAAACTTTGTGCATATGATGGGCCTCACAACGTAAATTTTCAGCAATGTAACTCAAGCAGTTTCCTTAAAATTGGGGGTTCAGCAGTCCCCTGTTTATAATGGAGAGTGGTTGAGCATTTAAGTTTCAGGCAGCTATTGCTGCCTGAAAATTGGTATTACTGTTCCAAAGCAGTTTTGTTCAAGGACACCTGTTGTAGGGGTGAAAATCAGGAGAAATGGATTGCAGTCATGAAACCAAAAACTCTCAAGTAAGTGGTTTCAGGATTGTGGCCAAACACTCGTTTTGTATCATTAATATGGCACTTTCAGTGTTCAAAGTGCTTTGCAATGATACCCCAAGAGTCCCCAATCCAACACACTAACTTCCTGTCCCATAGGCTGAAAAGCACTAAGAATTCAGGCTGAATTTTACTCAGTGTGAGAGATTATCATCATTCCCATTTTACAGCTGGGGAACTGAAGCTGAAAGAGAGTGACTTGCTCAAGGCCACCCAGCAAGTTCATGATTAAGAGAGAATTTGAATCCTGGCCCAGGGCTGAAATGCTATACCACTGCGGCAACATTTACCGGCGGAAAGTGCTCTTCCGCACCAAGCAGCACGGTTAGGAAGGGAGCCTTCCACAGTTGCTGCCACGGCCCACCGCCTCTACTTTCCTGAGCCTTCTGGCCAGGTATACTGGCCATCATCACTCTGGGTGCACGCCCCTGCCCTCTGAGGTGAACAGCCCTTTGAGCCCCTTTAATAAGTCTCACCCCTCCAGTCTCAGAAGACAGCCCCAGGTTGAGGACCTGCCCTCTGGATCCCTGTCTACATGAGGGTTTCTTCCCACTGGGCCCCGCTACCTCCCACCCTGGGTATGTGGGGCACCTCTTGCCTCTTCACTCCTTTATTGGGGTCAGCTACCATTGCTGTCTCGCAGGGTTCTAGCCTGCCGGGTTCTCTCTGCTCTACTCCTGCTGCCCTCCATCTCTATCCTTTTGAAGTCGTGGCTGTCCTCACAGCCGTATGCAGACCTGACCCTTCCCTCTGGGGCTCCTCACAGTCATGACACTCCCCGTTGACATCAGCAACGTGCCCACCTCACCGGTGTCATGGAGACATCCCTACAGCATGGCTGCCTCTTCCTTTCCTCGTCCTGCGTTTCCCTCACAGTGTTGTATACAGGTGAAATGTCATTAATAGTCCTACAACAACCATATTTATTTTGCATTATTATGTTTTCTGTACAAAATTTGGTTGTAATGCTGACATTTAAGAAATGTTTGTTGTTCATTTTATTAATCCTTGATTAATATTCCTTTTGTCCGTAGTCCTAATACCTCTTGTAGAAAGTCATGGATGAATTTACTATAGCGTGACCTCATTTCCCTCTCTCTCTTTCTCATATATACAATAATATCACATGGAATGATTAAAAATCCTATAGGAAAGCTATCATCCTCTGCTAAATGCTGTAAGTCTTTAGAACAATATCCTTAGGACTATCTGAAATTCAGTAGGGCTTTCCCATCAGGAATACTCCAGTGTGCATTATACCCCAATAAACGACTTATCCCTGTGAAGTTTGTAAGTAGCTCCACAGTGATGCAGATGTGTTATTAATGCCCAGTGCTGCACCTCACCACTCATCTCCATTGATTTCAAATACAGCACTGCATAACAAAATCACTCCTGCACAGCTGCAGAAATATTTCCAATAGAGAGTAAATGAAAAGGGCCATTTACTCAATAGATAGTTTTTGCAGCAGAACTAGAAGCTGAGGGAACCGGGACCCCTTGGTTAAATTGTTAAGTTATATGAGAGGTTTCATTGTCTTTTAAAACCCACACATTGGTCAGATCCTGCCAGTTCCAATATCATGGCTTGACAATTATACCTGATGTTAAGGTTACGGATTCAACTGGCTCAGCCAGCTGGCAGTGTCCATGTGCCAGTCTTCTGCTGCAAAGGTAATGCAGACAAGTGTTGAAATCAAATAGGTCTCCAGGAACTCTTCCCAACATTCTGTTGCAAGGATGGGGGTGGGGGCTGCCAAAAGCTGTATTTTATTCCAACAGCATGTTTTCTCCTCCTTCCTCTTTAAGACTCAGCAACCTCACTGGGTCTGCCAGCTGCACAAAGTAGTGCACATTTGGGTCGCAAATTCTGCAAAATCACATCATCGAAAGCATCAAGGATCAGGTAGTTCAAGGTTGGTCACCTCCAAGTTAATCAAATTTTGCTATCTATGTCATTGCACCTGCAGATCTATGGAAGTCTTTCTTTCTTTCTTCCTTTCTTTCTTTCAGAAAGAGTCAGGAGAATTAAAGCTGAATACTTTTCACTTGTGTGTTTGAAATTTATAGAGAAAGCAATGGATCCCTGTAGGTGCTTGCAGGGTGAGGCCCAGGATTGTAGGACAATTCTAATTGCATGCAAGTTGGGACATGTTGAGAGGTCATGATCACCAGAAGCACCTGTAGCAAGGTTGCCCTGCTGAGAGTGGGGGAGGGCAGTTGCTGGCCAATTTAGGGAAATGGCTATGAAAGCTTTTACTGGGTTCAGAGAAAGCAACAGGGGGTTGCATGGCACCAAATCAGCTCAGGGAAGCCCTTGGGTAGTGGGCAATAGAGATGGGACGGGGAACTCCAAGAGACAGGTTTTCTTGGAGTTAGCTGGTGGAGAAGGTCAAGAGACCAAGGCTTACAGTGGGGTTGTCTTGGCTGAAGTAGATTCAAGGCCATAATCCAGACAGGAATAGCATGTGTCTGGTAGAGGGGAGACAGTCACCTGAGAAGGGGACAGGAGGCTTGTGAAAGAGAAGAGTAACTGTGGTGCAGCACCTTTGTAAAGAAAGCACCGTCCATATACAGTTCTTTCACCATCAATTCTGCTATTTCCATTGCTCTCGTACTGAAGCTGACCAGTTGAGACATAGAGTTAGTTTACAAGCCTATGCCATGGCTGTGCGGGCAGCAAAGAAAACGTTCTTTGCTGCCCTCCTAGCATCTGCAAAGTTGCGTCCAGCTGAGCTTTTCCAGGTGGTGAGGGAGCTGGTTAGTTCAGCCTCCCTCCTCCTGGAGCTGGAATTTTCCAGTGCTTGCTGTGACATGTCTGTCAACTTTTTTGTGGATAAAATTGCTTGGATTCATCATGACTTCGATGCCGCGCTTGTGGCAGTAGGAGAACCAGAGGTAATGGAAGCCCCATCTTGTCCTGTTTCATGGGGTCAGTTTCAGTGGCTGTCGCCCACTGATGCAAGGGATGCCCTTGAGGCAGTCAGAGCCACCTGTTGTAAACTAGACCCATATCTGTCCTGGCTGCTTAAGGCCAATCGGGAGATATTGGGGCTGTTGCTGGTTGGGGTGGTCAATGCCTCCTTTAAGGAGGGCAGAGTGCCGGGCTGCCTCAAGGAGGCGGTGGTGCGGCCTCTGCGCAAGAAACCATCACTGAACGTTGACTCCCTGGCCAGCTATCAGCTAGTTTCCAACCTTTCCTTTTTAGGGAAGATTATTGACCAGGTGGTGGTTCAGCAGCTTCAGGGGCATCTGGACCGTGTCAGTGTTCTTGATTCCTCGCAGTCCGACTTTTGGCATTGAGACTGCATTTGTGGCCCTGGTCGATGACCTTTGCTGTGAGTTGGATGAGGGTCGCTCAACCCTATTGATCCTGTTAGATCTCTGTATTTGATACCATTGACCACAAGTTGCTGGTGACTCACTTGCGGGACAAAGCTGGGGTGGGCAGAACTGTTCTTGAATGGTTCCATTCCTTCCTGGCCGGGAGAACTCAACGTGTGGTGCTGGGTGATTGTTCATCATCTCCCTGGGACCTTACATGTGGAGTCCCACAAGGCTCTATTTTGTCCCCTCTCCTGTTCAAAGTGTACATGCAGCCTGTAGGTGAGGTTGTCAGAGGATCTGGTGTCAGCTTTATCTCTCTTTTTCAGCTGACCCAGGCCCGGCAGTCTTGGTGCTTACTTGGTGTCTGACGGGGGATTGGATGAGGGCTAAGCAACTGAGGCTGAATCCTGACAAGACAGAGGTGATGCTGGTGGGAAGGGCGGAGGGTGTGGTGGCCCCCGTCATTGATGGGGTCTGCCCTCCATTGGTCCCAAAGGTTCATAGTCCGGGGGTGTTCCTTGATCCACCGCTTCGCCTGGATGTCCAGGTGGTGGCTGTGGCAAAGGACACATTTTGCCAATTACATCTGGTGCAACGGCTTCAGCTGTATGTCTCGGACTCTGATCTAGCCACCATCATCCATGCTTTCATCACCTCAAGACTGGACTACTGCAATGTGTTCTACGTGGGGCTACCCTTGGTGACGATCTGGAGACTGAAGCTGGTGCAGAACACGGTGGCCCTCCTCCTTATGGGGACAGGTCACAGTGAGCACATTACACTAGTGCTCCGTTCTCTGCACCGGCTGTCTATCGTCTTCTGGGCCCGATTTAAGGAGTTGGTTTTGACCTTTAAAGCCCAAAATGACCTGGGCCCTGCCTACCTGTGGGATCACTTCACCCCCTGGGTCCTGGATTGGCCCCTGCAGTCAGCTGGGTGTGCCCTCCTCAATGTCCCCCAGGTATCTCCGGTGGTGACAATGAGGGGGGCATTCTCAGTGACCGCACCGAGACTATAGAACTCCCTCTTGATGGAGTTCCACCCGGTCCCAGACCGCTCCTCTATCCGAAGACAGTGTAAGACCTGGCTGTTCCGGGCTTCCAGCAGGCTTTTGACAAGGGAGATGGGTGGAGGGTTAGGTGGGGGAAGGGAGGGTTTTTTAGCTCCACCCAGGTACTTTTGTTGTGGATTTTATATTGTTTTGTATATTGATTATTTATTGATATATTATTCATGGTTGGTATAGTTTTATATTTTTATTTGTTCTTAATCTATTGTGAGCCACCCCAAGCTGCTATGACAGGAGGGGGCGGCCAAGAAAAGGAGTGAAAGTGAAATCAATAAAAATTAAAATTAAAAATTGTACACCCACAGCTTAGTCTTGTGCCAGCAAAATTGTCCATTTGTGCCCCTTATATCCATTTTTGTACCCCTTGCAGTGTTGAACCACTAGAGGATTTGCCTGTTTAGTAGAACTGTATATGTTATACTGTATATGGTATATGGTACCAAAATTTGGGAAAGACGATCTAGTTACATTTTCCCTGGTAAGTACATTTTCCCATACAACTGTGTGAGGACAAGACCCAAGTAAGAAAACTATTGTTTATTACTTACTAATTATTGATATAGTACTAGCGATGTGCCTGAGACGTTGCAATCATTAATTAGAGACAGGTTCCTGCCTGAGGGACTTACAGTCTAGCAGACACAAGGAGATTGTTCTAACAGAGGGGAGACTAGAGGGATCATATAGATATATAGATATATTTTATTATTTTTCTACCCTGCCCTCGCCTGCTCACAGAGCAGCTCGGGGCGGCTTAAAATACATCAGCAGTAAAAACACATCAAATATCATTAAAAACATTTTAAAAGAACTAAAAAGTTAGAATTCCCCCTCCCAACCTCCCACCCTACCTGTCTCCCTCTCCAAAGGTCCGGTGGAAGAGCCAGGTCTTATACTGTCTACGGAAAGAGGGGAGGTCTGGGGCCAGGCGGGCCTCCATTGGGAGGGAGTGCCACAGCCTGGGAGCAGCCACCAAGAACGCCCTCCACTGTCTCCACTCGGGCAACCCAGGGCACTTTGAGTTGGGTGTCTTCGGCCGACCGCAGGGGCTGCAATGCAATCCGGGGCCTGAGGCGGTCCTGCAGATAAGCCAGCCCCAGGCTGTTTAGAGCTTCATAGGTCATTACCAGCACCTGAATTGGGCCTGGAAGATAATAGGCAGCCAATGCAGAGAGCTGAGCATTGGTGTAATGTGCTCATGGCGACCCATCCCCGTTAGGAGACGGGCCGCCACATTCTGCATCAGCTGCAACCTCCAGACCATCCCCAAGGGCAGCTCCTAGTCTAGAGGTGATAAAGGCATAGATGATGGTGGCCAGATCCAAGTCCGAAACATATGGCCGCAGCTGTTGTACCAGATGTAATTGGCAAAATGCTCCCCTCGCCACAGCCTCCACCTGGAGATCCAGGCAGAGCTGTGAGTCGAGGACCACCCACAGACTACGGACCTGTGTGGCCATAGGAGGGCAGACCCCATCAATGATGGGGGCCACCACCCCCCCAGCCCTCCCCACCAACATCACCTCCGTCTGTAAAGTTAAGAAGTTACAGGTGCATGTGCTTAGGAGAACGAAACCCTGAATGGAAGCCTGATGGACGAGGTAGGTTTTTAGGAGGGATGTGAAGGTATATAACTCACGCTATATAACCATGTGACCTTTCCTAGAAACTGCTAGGTCACTACCAACTGCCCTAGTACAGAGGGTCCCAAACATTTCCCCCAGACTTCCCTTTTTGGGAAAGTCCAGGTTTTTAAGAGCTTGTCTTCACAGAAGGGGATAGAATGCAGGCCTCAGGTCTGGAGATCCATTCGGGTGCAGGAACCAGAGAGCACAGCCAGGGAGGGACTATTTTTAGAAGCTGCAGTAAGGCCCTGATCCGAGGTTACATGCATAGCATGCACACCATGTGCCTATGCTCAATCTGTGTGCCACACACAGACTAACAGCACACAGTGCACAGAGGTGGGATGTGTGCATGCATGGGGTGTGCACAAAATTTGGATTGGGGCCTAAAGGTGCAAATGTGTGATGTCTGAAGTCATCACTAAGGGGAGGCTGCTGAGAGAGAGAGAATCTAAGGCACCCACACTTTGCCTTCGTCTTTCAGCACCAATCCTCTTCCTCTGCCGGTTGGGGACCACACTGAAGCTGGGGACAGAAGGGCATGAGGGGGAGGTATGGCGTAAAGGGGAGGTATGGCAACCCTGCCTGGAACACATGCAAATACAACACGGAACAAACACAAAATGAGAAGGGCAGACTCTGGGCCTGTTCCAAGGGGCCAGCTGTATTAGAATGAGGGGCAAACAGAGACAATTAGGCAGTGGCATTGAGCTTGTCAGCACTGTGTTGACTGTAGAGGTGTCTCCAGTTTTCTTGACAGGTATTTCTGCAGGGGTAGCTCTTGCTCTCTTTCCAGCCCTACTTCTTCCAGCCTCTGGAAGCCCTGTTGTTTGGTGCTGGGGATGGGGAGGGGTCGCTGGTAAACTTCCATCCTCACAGAGAAATCCCTCTGACCTTCACACCCTCGCCATACCTGTTGCAGCTCGCAGTCTGTGTTCTACAGTTCTATGGACCAGCCCTTGGGCTGACAGCACAACTAGCTGACCAATAAAAAGCCTCTTCCATCTTGGAACTGGGAAGTCTTTAGACTGCTGGTCCAAGGACATTTTATTTGGCTGGTCTCTTGGTGCAGTCGTGGTCCTGTCTTTTTCATTCATGGGTCAGACATCCAGAGCCTGAATGGGTGATATTCTTCTGTTATACACTGGAATCAATAAATGATACGGTGAATGTGTTCTGTAGTCTGGCTTCTTTGATTTCTGTTTATTGATTCTGTCAAACACAAGGCCTACTGCCAGAGAGGCTCTTCTACCCCAAGAAGGCCCAATGAGTGCTATTGGTGCAGCAGAGGCAGAGGAGGGAAGTTTAAGGGAGGGTTGTATCATAAAACCAGGGCCAAATCAGACAGCTTCAGCCTGTGATTTCTACTGACATCATTTGAACTGTATTCCCTCTCGCTTTATCCACTGCTGTTCCTATGTGGACCAAAGTTATCTGTGAGAATGAAGCCACAAGGGAAGGTGCTTGGTGTGGGAGTCTATCAAATTAGTGGCAATAGAATTTTATAACCACCCTGTATCCACCTGGTATAAGAGCAGTTGGTTTGATGAACCGTCTCTTCACTCCGGGGCTTTCTGGAAGGGTTCTATTCCCAGTCATCACAAAGTACAGACATTCCAAACAGCTCCCTAGCCCTGAGCAAATCAGGTGCATGTTTTGCTGGTTGCTCTTTTATTGCTGAGGAATCAGCATTGATAGCTGTGCCAGAGGAAATTTACAAGGAATGGCGAGGAGAAAAGGGTACTTGTGTGTCATGTGGGCTATGGAATTTACTATGGAGCAATTCAAAAGAATTAGTAACCTGCACAGGCACTGCAGGGCAAATGGCTCTGTGATCCTCCATAACACAAGACTTCATAGCAAAAATGTCACTTGACTCACTGCTGGTGGGCCAAAGAGTGGGCTATAACTTGCTCAGCTTCTGTGACAGAGAGGACCCCCAGGAATAGAGGAATGACAGCCTTCTGTGCTGGTTGTTGGCAGAATGTTCATCGCCCCCCCCCCCTCCAGTCCTCCTTGGTACAGGGAGCGGCAGCTGTTGTCCCTCCCCCACCCTGTGCCGAGGAGAAGACACGTGAGGGCAGAGGGGGCACACAGCAGGCAGGAAAAAGTGGCGCGAAGCAAGCTCTCACAAGGAGCGGGAGCTTGCGGACGCCATCTTGTACCCAGGCGCGGATCCGGCCATTCCGCGCCTGGGCAGCATCAAGAAACCACCCTCCCACCTTCCCTTTATACACTGTGGGTAGCACTGGTAGCTGAACTTGAGTTCAGGGCTGGGAAGGAATTTTGGCCACCAGGATGATAGGCGTAGGTTCTGGTTGGTTTTTTCGCCTTCCTCACAGTGTTGATTTGTGATTAGGTACAGGTGGGAAGGGGATACAGAAGACTAATAGCTGTCGCACCGCAGGAGTCCTGCGAGTTAGTTAAGTTAGACGGTAGGGATAGTCTGCTGCCAGGTCATCTCCTTACGAGATAGGGTCCATGCGAATGCTAGAGCTTGCCCGGCCAGGACCCAGGAAAAGGGGCCCGGGTCGAGGGACTCTAGGACAGGGGCGGTCCAGGGTCCTCGCCAGCTGCCCTCAATTCCTTCCTTGGGTCACGGTAAGCAACGGCCTCCTGATCCGGCTGGGGGCGACCAGGCAGGCGTGACATTGCAGCAGCGATAGTTAGCACTGTTGCGGTACTGAGGAACATCAGACCGCCTTAAGTTTATTTTACCCGAGTTATCAGTTAAGGTTGACAGGACCCGGAGGGGCATAGTCCCCTCCTCCCCGGACTGGGCTAATAAAGTTTGGTGCGGTCTGATTTACCCCACAAGAATAGTGGGGGACAATGGAGCAAGGAAATCTGCTGAGGAGATGCTCCAAGAACTCTGCCCAGTGACATTCATTAGGCTGTAAAAGGAGAGGCCAGAAAAATATCAGGAGGACAGATAGGTAGCACTGTCCAATGGTCAGCATTCCAAAATTAAAGACTAGGAGCAACAAGAGTCCTTACCTTGGGAAGAAATGAGTTCTTGGCCCTGCACCTAGGAAGGAGCCGCAGGGCCTAGAGTGCTTAAGCAAAAACAAAAACAATAAATAGAAAGATTATGCAGCAATTTGGGTAATGTTAGGACTTGGGCAATCTCTTCTCACAAGTTGGCACAGACATGCCCTGGAACAATTATTGGAGTTTCCTTTGTTCTCTATTCTGCTCAAGCTCATGTGATTTATTTATTTTAATCTTGTGAAACCCCTATTACCCCACATTTATTTTATTTTATTTTATTTATTTCCCTAGCAGCTGGCCCACAAAGTAAATCATTAGTGACTAATGGAGAGTTGTTTTTACCTCCAGTGGCAAAAATCTCAGCTTGGACCAAAACATGCTCCTGGGTTTCTTTCTTTCACCTCATGACTTTTTGAATTAAGAACAATTTTTGACTTTCCAGTCCAGTTGTTTTAGGGCCAGAACTAGGTCTTTGTGAATTGTATCACCTGTGCTTTAATTCCTTTGGCAGACCTCTTGGAGGACTATGATTATGCCCTTCCCTAGCAGCTGGCCCACAAAGTAAACAATTGGTGACGAATGGAGAATCGTTTTTACCTCCAGTGGAAAAAGTCTC
This sequence comes from Sphenodon punctatus, assembly GCA_003113815.1. Lineage (NCBI taxonomy): Eukaryota > Metazoa > Chordata > Lepidosauria > Sphenodontia > Sphenodontidae > Sphenodon > Sphenodon punctatus. Next base: position 1,430,227 of record QEPC01004236.1, on the reverse strand, counting down.
AGCTTGGACCAAAAGATTCTCCTGGATTTTGTCTTGAAATTGCACAGGTATGTTTCAGCTGTTAATTTTGGATTATGTATAGGTGCAGTTGGAAGGGCACCACTTGGGAAGTCAAAGTGGGAGAGAAGATGGGCTCTTCCTTCAGCCCAGTCTGGAGTTTCATGAAAATTGAACTGAATGGTTGATTTTGTATTTGCAGATATTGTTTGCATCTTCAAATAGCTATCCTAGTAATATTTGCAACCAAAATGGATATTCACAATCCATTTTGGTTACTTTGCTGGTTTTATTTCAGTTCAGTATTTCATCATCTCAGTTACTTTGTTTCTGCTGGTGTGCATGAGCAATGGCACTAACAGTGTCAAACAAAGTAACCAAAATACTTAATCAAACCGTGTATCTGCTAAAACACAATAGTAGTTATTCTGCTTCATCAGTTTTGGTTTGGATAGTGCAAATTTGATGGATTTATTCATTTGCACAATTATTCTATTTTATTTATTTATTTATTTATTTATTGCTAGCTACGTACCTCTTGAGGGCATAACCTCTCACTGTTGGGGACTGACACAACAGGGAATGGATTGCCCATTGTAACCTGTTGGGTACTTCTCGCAAGAGAAAGAGATTGATCACCGTCGGAGACAGGATGCTGGGCTTGATGGACTATTGGTCTGACCCGGTACGGCACTTCTTACGTTCTTATGATGCTGTACAATCATTAATTAGAGACAGATCCCCGTCCCAAGGGGCTTACAAGCTAGGAAAGACAAAGGAGGGGGAGACAAAGGAGAAGGAACATAGGGAGAGACAGGGATACAGTCATGAATGTATGAAGTTGCAGGCACACATTCACTTAGTTACAGGGGAGAGAGCAACTCTGAGTGAAGGATGGAAGAGGAGGCATCAGTGACACTTTTGTGGGGATGAGGAGCTCGGGAAAGCCTGATGGAAGAAGTAGGTTTTCAGGAGGGATCTGAAGGTTCAAAGGGAAGGAGCAGAGATAGAGAATGCATTCAGGGAGCGAGTTCAAGGCATAGGGGGCAGCAAGGGAGCAGGGGTGAATACATTTTAGTTCAGCTTTAAGTTTCACAATATGCCTCATATTACATGGAGGTTTACATGGGTACAGGGGGATGCATGTGTGCAGCCCAGTTGGAGGAGGAGGTACACATTCTGATAGAATCATGAGCAACGCTCTTCATAGCCTTGCTCCCCCTATCTTTCAGCACTCAGCGGAGCTGTTTCGGGTGGTGCGGGGGCTGGTTAGTCCGGCCTCCCTCCGCCTGGATGGGGACTTGTCCCGGGCCCGCTGTGAGGAGTTTGTTATCTACTTCGCAGATAAGATTGCTCGGATTCAGACCGACTTTGACGCTGGGTTGATGGCAGTAGGGGAAGAGCGCGGGGGGGCGGAGGGCCCGTCTGGTCCATCTTTGTGGGGTGAGTTTCGGGAAGTGACGCCGGCCGATGTGGTGGATGTCCTGGGGTCTGTGAGGGCCACGTGTTGTCAACTGGATCC
>QEPC01004236.1:1413395-1427206 GCA_003113815.1 Sphenodon punctatus | reverse complement strand
GGAGGGTGATTTTAATCCCCTGCCCATTTTATTTATGATTGTTCTTAACCCTGTTTTTGATGTTTTATATTTATATTTATATTTTAACTGTTTTAAATGTTTTTATTATTGTTGTAAGACGCCCCGAGCTGCATTGCAGGAGGGGGCGGGATATAAGTTTGAAAAAATAAAAAAAAAAATCATTTCCTGCTACACTCCTGTCCCAGAGCTCCGCTCCTTCTCTGTCACCACCCTCACCTGCTCACGGTTCCCCTGCCTCTCAAAACGCATCCGCCCCTTTTCCCTGGGAGCCCCCCATGCCTGGAACTCCCTCCCTGAACACATTGGCTCGGCTTCCTCCCTCCAGAGCTTAAAATCCCTCCTCAAAACTCACCTCTTCCGTCAAGCTTTCCCTGGCTCCTCGTTCCCCTCACCCCCTTGCTGACTTACCCTGAATCATCGTATCTTGTGTAACATGGAATGAGTAACTACTACACCTTTGTAACTAAGCCAAGCACGTGTACCTGAGACCTCACAAGTTTGTGTATGTATCCTTGTCTCTTCCTCTGTTTCCCCCACCCTTTGTCTCTCCCCCTCCCCCTGCCCCCTTGTCTCTCTTTGATTGTAAGCCTGCAAGGGCAGGGACCGTGTCTCGTTCTTACAACTGTAAAGTGTCAGGTACATTGCTGGTGCTATATAAATGCTTATTAATAATAATAATAATAATAATAATAAATAATTAATCATGTATTTCTTTGTCAGTGCTCTTTCAGAGGGAATGCACTGAGAGCATCTATAAGACATGAATGTGGATTACAACAGATGTATTTAACAAGTTACGCCTCTTAACAGATCTGCTAAACTGCTTTTGTGTTCATGCTTTTTATCACTTCCTTCTGGAATTACTCCTCTTTTCTCCATATTCTTTACTTTCTGTTAATGGTGCAAGTCTGTTCTCACTGTTTCTATAGCTCCCATTGATCCCCAGAAAGCAGAACATTTCCTGTGGGTCTGTTTAAAGACAGGAGGGGAGGAACATTTGTGCGTCAGGAAGCAGCTGCACCGTGGATTTGACAGTCCAGCTCAGCAAGAATACTGCATGTCCATGCAGCTCACCTAATACAGTGAGGGCTATTGAAAAACTATTTTTCTTCTCTCTCTCCTTCCCTCTGGCAGGCCCAGCAGGTGTGCTGCTGAGCCTGCCAGTGCCTTGGACTCCATGGGGTGGGGGCAGAGGGGAATTCAGAGTGCAGAGCAGCAGGAGTTAATGCTGCTTCAGATGGTATTTAACTGTGCACATTTTTCAGTGTGGGGGAGTGAATAGAATAACATCCTGTTCAGTTTGTCTTCTCACCTGGGCTCTTTATTTTCCTCACCAGGCTATTTTTTTTCCCTGCAGAGGAAAATACAAGGATACAGCGGCCAGTGAAATCCGTATCTCACATCGCAGCCATGGTGACTCTGCAAAGCTCTAACCCCTCGTTCCTTCCCTTGCATGGGGGTGGTGACCAGCAGAGAGACTGTCAGAAATACTAGACCTTAATTCTAAACATTTGCAGTTGGAAGGTTGGGCCATTTTCATTGAAAGGGAAGCAATAGCTTGATTGGCTTTGTTCCTTCCATTGGGGTTTGGAATCACCTGCCTTCATTTGCATCCCTTGGTAATTGTGAATCTATGGGCAAACACTTCTCATTGATCAGTATTGATTAGTTCTTATTATGCATTTGAGAAACCACCGGAGAAACCCTGGTCACTCCAAGGTGGCTGCCTTTGTATAGGCTTTTCTCCTTTTTAAAAATAAATAATAATAATAAAAAATTAAAAGCATCCTGCAGTTGTATGTTCTTTGCCAGACAAAGACTGTGTCAGACAGGCTTTCTCCCTCCACAAAGCCTCGTTTTAGCTTTTCCATCCTGCTTGTAAACTAGAGCATGTGTTTTGTGAAACCAAAACTTCAAAGGGAACTCCTTCCCGACTGACCTAGATATTAACAAGACACATTAGTGAAGTCAAACCACACAGTTCAAGAAGCCTCAGTTTTGCCGGGTAAAATACTTATTGATCTGGACTCTTTACATGGAGGTCAAGAATCTGAGTTCCCAAAGGTTTGTGTGCCTATTTCCGAGGGACAGACAACAGCTGTAAAGGGAGAGAAGCTCTTCAGCTGTGTCTTCTCTTTAAATTTGTCTTAGTGAGGTGGGAATGTTGAGGTGGAAATGGAGGAAGATTTCCCTAATATCTGCATTCATTCCATCATGCGAAATCTCTAAGGTGGCAGTTTCTCAGATGTTCTCCCTCTTCAATGGAATCTTCTTTCTAGAATAGTTTCTAGCATTTCCTCTTAACATTGAGTGTGTTCAGACGAGATGCTACCCAGCATGGTCACCCAGGAGGAGTCATGGATCCCACTGCCTGTCTGTGAGCCACAACGCACCCGTTCATGACCACGCATGGAAAAATGCCAGGAAATCCAGGGTGCGCTGTGCGGCGCAAGCCAAATAGATCCATGGCAATGGGTGGCAATATGGCCCCTGCTCATATGAATGACAGTAGCCAGCCATGGCAGCAGGCTGGGCATCCAGCCGGCGTTGTGGGTGGGGGGAAGCAGCCTTTGCAAGTCAGAAGTCCTAGCAGGGAGCGCTGGGCAGCCCGGGTTCCCTAGCACTCACGCCCAGGACATGTCATTTGCAAAGACCAGCCCAACATGCTTTCCCCTCTCCCATGGTCTGTGGCAGCTGCCTCTGTGGCCAGGGTAGCTACCCTGGGAGCTTTCCGTTTGAATTGCTCCCCACGCACTCCACCTGAGAAGTGCTGAGTGCTCCGCGGCAGAGCCAGGCAGTGTCCATGGACCATCACCTTGCTCATTTGAAAACACCCATTGTTCAAGAGAGAGAGGGAATATGGCACTGGGTCCAGGAGACATCCCTTTCCTTTCAGTGAAACTGCTCAGTGACTCTTCAAGGAGAGCAGGAATATGTTGCTTCATTTGTTTCTTCTGTCACTGCTGGCAAAAGATTCTGAGTAGAGGGTTTTACATGGTGATGGTCCTTAAAACAAAAACAAAGTATGCATAGCAGAACACTTGTATTTTAGTGTTTTAATTTTACTCTAGCTATTTCAGACCCATTAATCATAAACTCCCCTCTCACGTTTGTGAAATTGCCTATGAGGCATTTAGCATCAAACATTCCAAAGACACATTGTGAGACAGTCTTGATTCCAATGACTTTCTGAAAGTGGAAGGGTCAGCTTTAATACTTCAGTGCCCTGCCCATGTCTCACTGTATTAAACACTCTACACATGCTTGTACACACTTATGCATATGCATGCATTAAAAAAAAAATCAGATATGAAAGACGCAGTTACCACAAGGGGAAAGAAGAAGCAGCAGCATCCTAATTAGCACTGGCAAAGGAAACTGAAATCCAGGATTGTGAACTTGGACAGTTAACCCTTCATAGAATGATTTCACATTCTAGGAGACAGACACAGATGCTGTATGTAGGTTTTATACCCAAGTCTGATAATATACTTGCACATTACATTGTGTGGAGAGGTAATGTTTATTAAATGATTTATGTGCCCATATGAATTTGCATCCCAGAGCAACTTAGTCCTTCACAGGCATTTGGAAATGATCAGTGTTCTCTTCCTAGAACTGCCAGTAGGAGGTCTGAGCTAAAAACAAGTCTGAAGTTTCCCTCTCTAAATTTGAATTGGAAGAGCTAACTGTCTCTATAATAGCAGTTTATTTCATTCTGAAGTTGAGGTATCAGAATTAGAGCTGAAGCGGGGAGCTGATTTGCTACCTGCGGGTAATACCCGCATTTCCAAGTACCTTATCGGGTACCCAATGGGCTACTGGACTACCAATTGGATACCCAGAAACTTAAAGCTGTAATTTCTGGTTACAATTTTTTGAGTTTCTGATTACCAGTTGGTATTTCAGGAATCTGCAAAACTGCAACATTGGGATGAAAAATAAAAAACTCAGGACCAGAAGTAAAAAAAATTATACTGGAAGTCACCATTCGAAGACCAGAAGTCAGCTTTCAAAGACATCAGGTACCCGAATCAGGTCGAAATTGGGTACCAATCTGTTGGGTTGATTTGGGTACTGGAAATTCAATGGGTATATCTGTTTTTGTGGATACTCGTTTCAGCTCTAACCCAGGATCCTTTTTGGCTCGTCAGTCACCCTGCTTAGTACCTGAACAGACCAGTCTACAATTGAAATAGAGGGACTTACTGCCTTTAGCTATTTTAGACAACTGATAACAGCATTTGTGGCTATGGAAGAACTAGAAAGAAATCAAAGCTTTGGCAAATTTTTAAATAAGACACTGTTCTATATTTGCATTATTGCTTTCAGTCTTGTCTAATTTTTCAGTCTCTCTTTCAGACGATGTTCTTAACAAGCACTCTGTCCAGTTAGTCTTGTCTAAAGGGTGTGCTATTCCCTTCAGATGGCTTTATTTGGGGGAAAAGCTTTGCTGTTTCTTCTTTATTATTTTTTTGTTCTATTCCTCGGTTCAGTTAGCTGTATACCCATTTGGATGGAATGATGTCGGATCAATATCTGCCCCAGCTGCAAGGGACCAATTTATTCTAGTCTTCTGACTTCAGTAAGGAAGACACTGCCTGACTGAAAACCTGAACAAACCGCCTATTTAGCTTTTATTAGTAACCAATTATGGGTGGAGCAATGGATCTGGGCTGTGCACTAAAAGAGCCCTCTATGACCGTTGTACAATGTTTCTATGCCATTCCACTAGGATAAATGTCACAATGTTAATCCAGGTATGTTAGAAACAAGCTAGGCTATTCCTGGGTTTTACTATTGCTGTCTGTACAGTTTTGTGTGCTTTACCACCGTAACTCAGACGTCTGTGATATTTGTCATTTCCAGAAATAGTACCTTTTTTGTACCTTGCCCAGTTAATGTTTTTAGCTTGATTTCCCCATGGAAGAGACAGGTTTCTGTCAGCAACACTCGCACAAATTCTATGTGTAAGTATGGGAGGGCATCTGCTCTCGCCTACATTCTATCAGGATTGCTATCAGTTCTGAGTAGACTGGGTTTTCCCTTGGGGAAGAAACAGTGGAGGGTGTGTTGTTTAGTGGTTAGAGGATGAGATAGGGAGTCAGGATGCCTGCTTGCAATGCAACCTTGGAAAAGTCACAAAATTCATAGCCACACATCAGCTTAATGTCGCCACAGGAAAAGTATAATATCATAATCATCTACCTCTCAAGATTATCAGGAGACTGAATTAACTGATGTCAATAAAGCAGACTGAAAATCTCTTATAAAAACAAAGTTATTACAACAAAAATGCAGTGTATTCCATTTAATATAATTAAGTCAAAAGATAGATTACTATTAATTTAATAGGAACCCTAAGACAATATTCTAAGAGTTGTGCAGATAAATATTTGTACAAAAATCATGGTACTGACAAGATTAGGGCTGAATGAGTAGCCATTTTTTTCCTTGCAAGTAATCTCAAATCTCATGAGGTCAAGGTAGGACTGGGATCGATTTCCCGGTCTTGGCCCAAATTCTCAGGTAATAAATAAATAAATAAATAAATTTCACAGGCACAAAATGACCACCAAGTGTATGTGCAAAATGGTCGCTCCCCTTAGTCAAAATGGCAGCAATAGTATTGCTTTGGAGCCAATGCAGCCCTGCAACATGTATTTCTCAAAAGTATCCTCTATAATTTGCAGATCTGGCCACCCTATGTACAATACGCTGCCCTTAACCAAAATGACAGCAATAGTATTGCTGCCATTTTGGTTAAGGGCAGCATATTGTGCATGCGCAAAATGGCTACCGGACTGTTCATTGTCACTGTTCATCAATAATGAACAATGTTAGAGTCACACTATTAATTCATTAGAGGTTCAAGAGAGAATGTAGATCAAGGTCCTAAGAAGGCAAAGATGTGAAGGGAAAGATATGATGGGGGAGAAGTGTAGAGCAACACTGGGTGAAAACAGACATGACACTAACCACCTTTAACCACCCTTGGTGATCATTTATGCATGTTTCAGGGGGTATTACGCTCAACCACAGACAATACCCTGTGGTGGTGAATGGTCCCATAACGTCTGTTTGATGCCCACCAGATGTTCACCACAGAGAACCTCCGGCGGGAATCAAAATAACCACGTTTTCGAGGATGGTCCGGGGACCATCACTGAAAGCGTGGTCAAAGTGATTCCTGCCGGTGGTGAACTCCCGACAGGAATCACTTTTTGCCCCCAACAGATGTGACATTACCACGCTCAACCATGGCGGGATTCACCATGGTTGAGCGTGGTAAGGTCACGTCTGGCCCCTGACCACGGCCTGGAATCAGTGACTATGCTCGCTGCCGATTCCGGGCCATGGCCAATACCCCAGGGGGCAGGTGGGTGCCGCAAGTGCATTGGCCGCTGCACCTGCCCGTCTCCCGGAAGACGGGCATCCTCAGGAGCTTGGGGGGGGGCGGGGCTGTGTGGCTGCACATTGCGCCGGGCAGCCCCCCCCCCCAGATTCCCCGCCAGGATCGACCGGCACGTCTGCTGGCCATGACGGTCAGATTCTGGTGGGGAATCAAAAGGGTGATTCCGTGATGGGGCCAATGCCGCCCCATCACGTCTGAAATCACTCAGGGCTGCATAGGGCACCAATACAGCCCTGCAACATGCATAAATAACCTCCAAGGCTGGTTAAAGGGTGGTTAACATCATGTCTGTTTTCATCCACTGAGAAGGGGAGGGGATCCATGATGGAAATGAATGGTTGAGAAAGGACAAATGGAAATGAATCTGAAAAAAGATTAAGAGTAGGGGCAAAAAGAAGAAAGCAAAGGTGAAAGCAAGGGCTACAATTTACTCCACCATATTCTTCTTAGCTGACTTCCACATTTGGATCCCATGGACACAAAATGGTTTGATTAATATTTAATTATTATTATTTATTGTTTAATAAATTTATATCCCGTCCCTCCTGCCATGCAGCCCGGGGCGGCTTACAACAATAAAATACAATAAAAACAATTTAAAACACTCAATGCATATAAAAGTATTTAAAACAGGGCTAGCCATATATAAATAATAAGTTAGGTGGGGGAGATAAAAGCCCCTCACCCCACCCTCCCACCCAAAGGCCTGGACAAACAGCCAGGTTTTACAGCATCGCTGGAATGTCAACAGGCTTGGGGCCAGGCAAGCTTCCCCTGGAAGGGAGTTCCAAAGGCACGGCACGGCCACTGAGAATGCCCTCTCCATTGTGGCCCCCCGCTTAACACGGGGGACCTCCAAGAAGGCACCCCCAGCAGACCAAAGAAACTGCCCTGGGGCACGGAGGGTGAGGCAGTCCCTGAGGTATGAGGGGCCCAGACCGTATAGGGCTTTATAGATCAACACCAACACCTTGAACCTGGCTCAGAACGCTATCGGCAGCCAGTGCAGAGCTCGAAGCACAGGTGTAATATGCTCCCGACAGCCCGTCCCCGTAAGGAGGCGATCCACCGCATTCTGCACCAGCTGCAGCCTCCGGACCAGGATCCGGACCAGGAACAAGGGAAGCCCCACGTAGAGCGTGTTACAATAGTCCAGTCTTGAGGTGACGAAGGCATGGATGAGGGTGGCCAGGTTCGGGCCGGAGACGAACGGACGCAGCCTGCGAACCAGATACAGCTGGCGGACGGCAGCCTTAGCGACCGCCTCTACCTGCCGCTCCAGACGAAGGTCTGCGTCCAGTATCACCCCCAGACTCCGAACCTGCTGAGCTATTAACCTGTTTTCTTGAACTAATACCTGCCTTACTCAGTGAAGCCACAATCCTCAAATTATAGTAGGGTTGAATAAACTTTGAACATCACTCTTGGCATCTAAATCTTGGGACAGTGGTTGCTGTAATCATCAGGATGGATGGCACCGACCATTAGAACAATTACCTTTATTGAAACACTAGTGTATAATACTGCCGTAGGGCTGGCAAAAGCGGGATATAAATTATTGAATAAATAAAAATAAATAATATACTTGAAATATACTAAAAGTCAGAGATTCAAGTTCATGCATTTGCCATTTTCCTCATTGTCGCCCTTGCTGCAAAAAGTGATCTATGTTAAATTATGAGCTCTTTTTTCCTTTTACGAGAAAATACTGTTCCAGCTTTATGCGACTACTGAAATATTGTCTTCCCAAACTGACTTCGACAGGACTATTAGCTGCCTATGAGCAATTTCCTAGCCTGCACCACGATATGGGATCTTTGTTACTGTGAATTTCCTTTGCCCCAGCAAGTGGAACCACTGGAATCACACATCCTGCTGGAGTGGGTGTTTGGAAAAGACCAGGCATGGCAGATATATTTTAGTCAGCTATTTTCACCATGAGAAAATAGCCCTTTCAGTTCTTTTAATAAAAAATAAAAAATAATAATAAAAATGATAATAAATTAATAATTAATAATTAATATTTAATATTTAATATTTAATATTTAATATTTAATATTTAATATTTAATATTAAATATTAAATATTAAATATGCAATATGTAATAATTATTAATTATTAACTATTAGTTATTAGTTATTAGTTATTAATTATTAATTATTAATTGATAATTGATAATTGATAATTGCTAATTAATAAATAATTAATAATTAATAAATACAATGACCGCTAAAAGTTGTCAATTTTGAAAAATCATTGCTATTAACCTTTGGTGTTTAAAGATTTGCTGATCCTGAGATGATGTGATAAGTTAATCAGGCACCAGTGCTTGCTTTTCAGAAGACAAAAAGGAACTACCAAGGGCTGAAAGTGGGACTTGCCTTTCCTATAGGGGGAAGAGGATTCTCATCCCACACAATTGTGGGTAACTTTAGAAGCTAAGGATATGTCCACCAGTAGAGAGAGTGATGGATTTGGAGCATGTACGCAATTTATTGTAAAATAATGAACTGTGGGTGATTTCAGACGAGATGGGGCGGCATTCGCCCCATCCTGGAATCACTCAAATGATTCCCCGCCGGGATCACTCCGGCACGGCCAACAGACATGCCGGGGGATCCCGGCGGGGAATTGGGGAGGGGCCACATGGCGCAATGTGCGGTCACACGCCCCCGCCCCCCCATGCTCCCCCACCGCCCGCCCAAAATGACCACGACCCGGAATCCCGGCGAGGATTCCGGGCCATGATCGCTGTCCAGACGTGACGGGCCCCTTCATCCCCGCTGGGAATCGCATTCACCACGCGATCGGCGCCGGCCCCGCTGGTCCAGCCGATTGCGTGGTGAATGAGATTCCCAGCGGGGATTGAGCATGGTTAACATCTGGGGGGGAACTTCTGGTTCCCCAACAGACGTTATGAGGGCATTCCCCACCACAGGGAATTGACTGTGGTTGAGCGTGATCTCGTAACGTCTGAAAATATCCTAAGTTATACTGTACATGAAGCTGCACCAATGGCAGACTGGGCGAACAGACAACACTGGTGTTTATGGACATTGACTGATCCAGTAACATCATCATAGATTACCTGTACAGAGAAGAAAGGTTTGCTTTTGAGATAGAATATATCTTTGTTTTTGAAGAAAGAGCCAACTTGTGGTATTTTACTGCTCAAGACGTTGCCGGTCTTTGCTCCTCCAGGAATGAATGTAAGTTGTCCTAATTTGGGTTCTGTTTATTAATGAATGTAAATTTAGTTAATGGGACTCATCAAGCACAAAGCTTTTTAAACCTTAAACATTCAGCCAAACTTTTAACCTTTCAAAGGAAATAGTCACTCTTGGCCATGTACAAACTCCTGTAGCAGGGGAGGGGGGAGGGGAAGAGACACAAAAGTGAAATGGGCATTAGAGATTTCTGTTGTTCAAATGTGCATGATCAGTAAAATACCCCCTCTTGCCAAAAATCCATGCAGAATAAATTAAATAAGACTTCAAGAATTCTTTAATTTTCAGTGTTTGAGGGACAATCCAGAAATAGCCCCCCCGAACGGATTTCCCCCAGTCCCACCCCCTTCAAATCATGTGTTTGTCACTTCCACGATCCCCGCAGGAAGAAGTGGAAGGGTCAGAGGAAGGTCACATTGAATCCTTCTCCCCAACCCTGTGGGGAATAAAACTCTGAAATTGACTGTGCAAATTTCCAAGAAAAAGGTTGATGAAATGTATGGCTACACTAGGATTCTCTGCTGTCTCTCTCCTAAAAAGGCATCTACACACAGGAGAGTCCCTAGCAGTATAGCCTATTGTGCCTCAAGGAAATCTCCTAAGAGCTGTAGAGCAGGTAAGGGATCTGTTAATCCTCCTACGCAAGGGACACAAAGTCTGTGTTTCTTCATGGAGGCAAAGGCCCTCACCTCAGAAGACTTTTGAGGTAACTTCATGAGGTGTTTNGGGGGACAATTTTGAAAATCGGGTGATTATCTCATGCAAATGAACATAATTACAGTGTTGTATAATTTCCAGGATTTCAGCTGACTCATATCAAAACATTCAGCTAGGCAGGTGAAGAAAGGGCTGTTTCCTCCTATGGTGGAATTTGTATTGTGTGCAGACAATGGTTAAAAAGAGAAGTGATGACTGTGTGACAGTGGCCCAACCTGGCCTGGGGTAGGGATCTGTGGCAGACATGATCTGGACTGGATTGGGGTGCCAAACAGACATGCCCACAGTTGTGGCACCGGGGAAGGTGGGAAGCATGCTAAACATTCAGCTGGCCAGCCCTGCTCCCACACTGTGCCCAGCGCCTCACCTCCAACCATGACAGACAGCCATAGTGACCAATAACAGCCAGCCACAGTGACTGCCCATGGCGGGCCCAACAGAACAGGCATGATAGCTTGCTATGACCTGCTTTGGCCTGGTTGGTAGGCTTTAGCCCGGGTTGTGACCTTGGAGGTTTTCTGAAGTCAGGGTCCAGGCTAGCTGCTAACATGGCCCAGGACAATCCTAGGCCAACATCTGGCAGTGTCTGCACAGATGTGCAGGTGAGATCCAGGCCAAAGCATGACAAAGAAGGCCACAGTGGGACACTGTCTCTTCTGTTGTTACCCAATGACATTAAACTTCCCTTCCATGTAACATATTTCAGGTTGTCACACATCATGTGATATGACATAGCAAGAAATCAATTAAGCAGCATTTAACGTATGTGTTTCATCATAAGATGATCAGATACTCTCTTAGTGTCACCCTCGACTCTTATCCTTGGAAACAGGGTGCATTTCCTTTCCCTTTTGTACACTGCATTGTGTTTATTTCTCCGTGTATAGTGGCTTGGAAGTGTTCTGGGCCCAAACATGACTCTGGCAGCTGGTGCACTGCAGGAAATTCTGGGTATTCTTTCACGGTCTCTTCAGTTTTCAACTTCATTTTCCTCAGTGTCACCATTTCAGCAGTTTGCTTCCCTGCAGTTTGATCAGAGGAGAGCATAGGTCTAGACTTTGACACCATATGGCTAGTCATAGCTCCAAACCAAAGACAGATGCTTCAGAGAACTATACATAGGGTGGCCAGATCTGCAAATTATAGAGGACACTTTTGAGAAATACAGGTTCCAGGGCTGCACTGGCTCCAAAGCAGCCCTGCAAGCTGTATTTCTCATACGTGTCCTCTATAATTTGCAGATCTGGCCATCCTAACTATACAAAGCAGTGGGATCTAGAGATAAAGTTGTTCCTAGCTTGCCAAGAGGCTATGAGCAGAGAATGCATTCAAGCCCTTACTTAACTACCAGTTGAGGAGCCATGGTGAGCTGCTGTAACTGGATGCAAATCCCTCTACTGATCTCTATGCCACGGCATAATAGCAAAGTACACTTGGCTGGATGGTGCAGCGCACTCTACTGAGCATGAACCAGTGGGAAAATCTTGTGCTGGGATTAGGGCTGAAATTCCAATTCTGAATTTTTTCAAATTCTGCCAAAACTGGCCATTTTCTTTCCATTTTTTTTTTTTTGCTGCAAAAAGGAAAATAGCTTTTCGTTTCAGCTATAGGGCTGAAATTTCATTTCCATTTTTTTTTTATTTCCTCAAAAATTGGCCATTACGTTTCTGCAATTTTTTTGCAAAAAGGAAAATAGCTTTTCGTTTCAGCTCTAGCTGCGATGACTGGAAATGAATCCATAATTTCTGCATATCTGTGATAGAGAGGGAAGCAAAGTGGTTCGAATCATATCTTTTATTGGACCAACTACTGTTTTATTGGACCAACTACTACCAACTGTTTTATTGCAGTTTATTGGACCAACTACTACTGATTCTGTAGAACCTGTTGGGCAGCTGAGACCTGTGCTGCAGAGCTATAGCACAAATGTGTATAGAGAAGCAGGCTGCTGTCACCGTCCATAAGCTCTCTAGCACAGATTGTTATTGGGCTGTGGCCAACCAGTTTGGGTTTGGGATGTCCATCATTTCAGCAGTGGAACTGGAAGTATGTCAAACAATACATGTGCTAGATCAATTCATGTCCTACAATTTGGGGACGTGCAGGCTGTCCTGGATGTGTATGAGGCCATAGGCTTCTCCACTTGCCCTGGGGTGTTTTCATTATATATATATACCCATGCTTAGCCCATCTTGCACCCAACAATTTGACATAAAGAGTTCCTTTCTTGATTACTCTGTATGGCTTCTGTAGACCCCACAGGCAGATTTAATGTGTGACCAGGAAATGGTCATGATATTAGGGTCTTCCATGATGCCTGCTCTACCAATGGATGGACAAGCCACAACTAAGTTTGAAGGAGTCATCACAGGTGCTGTCATTCTGCCTATCCGTGGGGATGGGGGTTTTGGTGGGTAGGTTTGGGGTAGGCTTGGGGGGTGTGTGTGTTGGAGGTGAGAAATGAGGAGGTGGTATTGGGTGGGTTTTGTGAGGGTTTTTTGGGGTTGTTTTTGTATTTTAACTGCTTTTATGGATTGTTTTTTAATATATGTTGTAAGCTTCCCTGAGCCTTTTTTAGGAAAGGGCAGGATATTATTATTATTATTATTATTATTATTATTTTATTTTATTTATTTTATTAGCAAAAATTGATATAGTGCCAGCAATGTACCTGATGCTTTACAAAGTAATTGAATAGACATGGTCCCTGCCCCAGGGCATACAATCTGAGATATGGGGGTTGTGGGGGAGACGAAGGAAGGGTAACAGAGGGAGATACAAGGAGTATAACATTCACGAGGATGCGAGGTCCCAGGTGCACGTGCCTGGCTTACTTACTAGGGATGAGCGAACGCAGTTCGGAAGTTCGGAGTTCAGCCCGAACTCGGCCTGTTTGGGCAACCGAACCCGAACCCAAACTGACCGAACCGAACTAGATCAGAACGTTGAAATGACCGAACAGTTCTGGCAGTTCGGATCGCGTTCAGGTGAGTTCAAGTGGCAAAAACGTGTCACTGCATGGAAGGCAAAACGTGACAGGGAGGGGGAGTCAGCTGAGGAGCAGACTTCCATGCACCAGGGGTGGAGAGGCTTGGAGTAGCAGCCAGCCTGCCCAATCACCATCCCTTTTCGCCTCAGACCACTGGCTTCGCAGTCTGCGATCGGTCACGGGCTAGGCTGCACAGAGCCAATGGGGCTTGCGCTGAGGCAGGTGCAGCAAGAAACAAAACTAATTGCTTCCCCCCTTCCCAACACCTTCTAGTGAGTCACTGTTCCTGAACAGCCGGTGTTTCAGAAGGCTCCCTCTCTCCCAGCAGTTTTTGTTCCTTCCTATTCCTAATCCATTGCCATCCTCCTCCTATTTCACCCATCCAACCCATTTACCTCCATATTATCATTTATTTAGATTATATTAGATAGATTTAGGTGTT
>QEPC01004236.1:1395703-1413252 GCA_003113815.1 Sphenodon punctatus | reverse complement strand
TTACTAGATAGATATACATAGTAGTTAGCTTAGTTATAGAGATAGATAGAGATACAGTGTGTTTGTAGGACAAGGCCTTTGTAGTTAATTATTAGGATATTCCATTTAGTTCAATAGGTTTTAGAATAGTTAATAGCAGTTAGATTTAGTGTAGAGATAGATAGATATGAAAAAAGAAACAGCCACTCCAGCCCCAGGACCCACCGTCAGGGTTGTGGGGCCAAGTTACAGGCAGGGAGGGCTGTGGCCAATATCTAGAAGCTGTCACTCTAGCCCCAGGACCCACCATCATAGGTCTGGGACCATCATTTCTTGCACAGAGAGCCTTTTTCTGAATGCCTGAACTGAACCGAACATGACCGAACCAAACAGCTGAACCCGAACGCGGCGACCGGACCGAATGGGCGAACTGAACCGGACCGAACCGAACAGCCAAACCCGAACCGCGATCTGTTCACCCATCCCTATTGCTTACATCGAGAATGATGACTGGTTGGTCCATGTGGTGAGGATATGAATACACAGACCTTAGGTAACAAATTGTACTGAATGGAGGGTATCAGCAGGAGTTAGGTGAGGGGAGCGAGGAGTCGGGGAGGGCAGAGCAGAAGAGGTGGGTCTTGAAGAGGGTACGAAGGGAGGGGGCGAGGAAGATGTGGGCAGGGAGGGAGTTCCAGGCATGGGGGGCAGCTAGGGAGAAGGGACGAAGGCGGTTAGGGGAGCAGGGGAATAATTAAATTAAATTAAATTAAATTAAATTAAATTAAATTAAATTAAATAACCAACTAATGCAAGTCCTGAGGAGGTGATGGCTGTAAAACGTCTGTTTGGACTACTAAAAAAAGGGTGGTGGTGTCTCATGAAACACTTTAATGTGGTGGAGATGGATGTTCCCTGTGGTATGCTTTATTATTTATCTTTATTTATATAGCATGAGCAATGTGCCTGGTGCTGTACAATCAATAGTTAGAGACAGGTTCCTACCCCAAGGGGCTTACAATCTAGTAAAGAAAAAGGTGGGGAGGCAAGGAAGAGGGGAATGTAGGGAGAGACAAGGATACCTTAATGAAGCCTGCAGAGGTTGAAACAGGAGGGTAGGCAGTTGGAGCGCTGGTGGTGCTGCACTTGTGATAAGCACGACCAATCACAGCATAGGAGCAGTTTGAAGACATGCTGTGGCAGTGCGGGCAGCAAAGAAGAGTTTTTTTGCTGCCCTCATGGCATCAGCAAAGTTTCATCCAGCGCAGCTTTTCCAGGTGGTGAGAGATTTGGTCAGTCTTGTCTGCCTCCACCTGGACCTGGAGTCATCCAGTGGCCGCTGTGACATGTTTATTGAGTACTTCATGGATAAGATCACTTGCATCCATCACAGCATCATCGCCACATTGATGCAGTGGGTAAATTGGGAGTGATGAATGCCCCGCCTTGTCTGGTTTTATGTGATCAATTTCAGATGGTGTTGGCCACTGATGCTGGGCTGTTAGAGCCACCACTTTTGAATTAGATCCATGCCTGTCCTGGCTGGTGAAAGTCAACCAGGCCCAGGAGACATTAGGGCTGTTGCTGGCTGGGGTAGTCAGTGCCTCCCTTAAGGAGGGCAGGGTCCCAGGGTGCTTGAAGGGGGCTGTGGTATGGCCCCTGCTCAAGATGCTGATTCCCTGGCCAGTTATCAGCCTGTCTCTAACCTTCCCTTTTTAGGGAAGGTTATTGAGCGGGTGGTGGCTCAACAGCTCCAGGCACATCTGGAGTGCATCACGTTCCTAGATCCTTTGCAGTCCTGCTTTTGACTGGGTTGTGGCATTGAGACCACGCTTGTGGCCTTGGTCAATGACCTCCTCCTGACTATGGACCAGGGTTGTGAAACTCTGTTGATCCTTTTAGGTCTCTTTTACATCGGACCCAGGCCCGGTGGTCTCCTTGCTGTCCTGGTGTTTAGCGGCCATGGGAGACTGGATGAAGGCAAGCCACTTGAAGCTGAATCCTGACAAGATGGAGGTGATGCTGGTGGGCAAGGATTTGGGGGACCTCTGAGTGGTGGAGTCACCCATCATTGATCATTGATGTCCTTCTTTGGTGTTCCAAGTTCAGAATCTGGGTGTGCTCCTCTATTCGCAGCTTCACCTGGATGCCCAGGTGATGGCTGTGGCAGGGAGTGCTTTTAGGCAGTTACATTCATTTAGTACATCGGCTTAGGCCTTATATCTTGGACTCCGACCCTGCTACCATCATCCACATCGAGGTTGGACTATTGCAATACGCTCTATGTGGGGCTGCCCTTGGGAATGGTCCGGAGGCTTCAGCTGCTGCACTGATAGGGGCAGGCTGCCGGGAGCACATAACACCTGTACTCACGGCCTGGGCCCCACCTATCTGTGGGACCACTTCACTCCCCATGTCCATGATCAGCCACTGCAATCATCCAAAGGGGCCTTTCTGGAGGTCCCTCGGACTAGATGGGTGACCACCGACAGGAGAGATTTTTCAGTTGGTTGCCCCTGTGCTGTGGAACTCCCTCCCAATGGGGGTTTGCCTGGCCCCTGATCTTCTGTCTTTTAGACGGACTGGTAAGACCTTGATGTTTCGTCAGGCATTTGGTGAGGGGTAGGGAGGAGGATGGGGATGGGTTGGGGTGGGTGGGGATATTTTATTTTAGTTTTAACTGATGGTGTTTTTTTGTTGTTGTTAGCTGCACTGAGTTGTCAGAGGCAAGAGAAGCGGGGTATTAAATATAAAAATAAAATAAATAATATAAGTTGAGAAGATGTAGCTGCATGTGCTTACTGCTTATCTTAGGCCCTTTTTACATGGACCTCTCCCACTCATAAACATGCAGAAATCTGCGTGTTCATAAGTGGGCGCGATCCATGTGAAGGAAGCAATACGTGCGCAGGGTGAGTGGGGGTACATGCGCGCTCCCACCTAACACGCATCCCCACTCACGGATCAACTGGGGGAAACAGAGATTACTCCGTGCGTGGGGATGAGTGGGGGGTGAGTGGAGATGCATGTGCAGCCGTGTGCACACCCCACCCATGCACACCCACACCCACCTGGTGGGGCCGTGTAAAAATGGCCTTAGTTACAGGGAAGAGAGCCTTGTTCTGCACAACATTTTGGGAACCAAGGCCTTAGGAAAAGGCCGTACAAGTTGGCTGGGAGGAGAAAATGCCTGCACTGACTCCAGATACACCCAAGCACTGCCAACACCAGGGTAACTACTAGGGGACTGCTATCTGCAATGCCCACTGTTTTTTATTTCAGAGCAGGCTGCAGGAAACCAGTGAAAGGTCACTCTAAAGAACTTACATTACATCCGCTCCTCTTTATCTAAGAATTTAAAGTGATCTTTTAACCCTTTTTAAAGCTCCCAAATTTTAAAGCTGTTTTATAAACAAAAGTGCAAAGGGTTTGTTCATAACAAGCTGCATGGCTCATACTGTGTGTTAGGAAGTGTGAGCAGCTCATAATAACTGAGACAGAGGGGCAGAGCATATGAAATTTTACTACTGTAATAGTGGTACTGATTGTTCTTCCCTTGGGGGAGTAAGAGGGTGGACTGGATTAGAAGAAAAATGGGACTCCTGTTAGCATTTATGTTCCACTATGACTGCTACACACAGAATGTAGGAGGGGTAGGAGCAGGAATTCTTTGAGGAGCCATTTTGAATAAGCACCTCTGCCTCTCAGTAATAGAGAACAGATGGCCCGGCCTCTGAACTCTGGGTCACCTTGTCTTAAGTTTTCAGATCGTTGGCCTGGAGTCCTCCTGCACTCAACTACTCCTACCCTCTAATACCTTGGCTTCTCAGTCCTTCCTCAGTTCCACTCTTCAGTTGCTAAGGATGTGCGAACGTGGTTCGGAAGTTCGGAGTTCAGACCAAACTCGGTCCATTTGGACCACCGAACCCAAACCCGAACCGACAGAACTGAACCCGATACCGAACTCTGAAAGGACTGAACAGTTCGGTTGGTTTGGATTGAGTTCGGAGGGGTTTGGGTGGCAAAAACGTGACTGAAAGGCAAAACGTGACAGGAAGAGGGGAGTCAACTGAGGAGCAGACTTCCAGGCACGAGGGGTGGAGAGGCTTGGCGTAGCAGCCAGCCTGCCCAATCACCATCTCTTTTCACGTCAGACCACTGGCTTCACAGTCTGCGATTGGACGGGGGGGCTAGGCTGCACAGAGCAAATGGGGCTTGTGGTGAGGTGGGCGCAGCAAGTAACAAAACCAATTGCCCTCCCCCCTGCCAACACCTTCTGAGCTAGTCACTGTTCCTGACTGAAGGCGTTTTCAGAAGGCTCCCTCTCCCAGAAGTTTGTGTATCTCCCAGCTCCCCATTGCCATTCTCCTCCTATTTCACCCATCCAACCCATTTACCTCCATATTATCATTTATTTAGATTATATTAGATAGATTTAGGTGTTATTTTTATTTTGTACCCCTCCCTGTGTTCTTCCTCCCCCCTCCATTGAATCCTTTCCCTCTCCCTCTATATATTCCATCTCTGATTCCCTTCACCTGTTTTTGGATTTATTTAGAGTAGGATTATTAGATTGATTTAGGTTTCATTTCAGCTTTGTACCCCTCCCTGTGTTCTTTATGTCCCCCGCCCCGCACATCCCTGTGTAATATTAGATAGATAGATAGATAGATAGATAATGTAGTAGGAGTTAGCTTAGTTATAGAGATAGATAGAGATAGTGTTAGTGTCTAGTTATTCAGTTTTGATATTTTAGAGTGTGTTTGTAGGACTAGGCCTTTAGATATAATATTTACTTACATAGATTTTAGAATAGTTAATACTATAGTTAGAGTTAGTGTAGATAATATTAGATTTACATATATATATTTCTGTGCATTTTGGCTGGAAGACATGGAGAAGGGACGTAGGAGAGGCCAGTCTGCTGCCCGTAAGGTGGGCAATGGGGCACGTGGCAGAGGTGGTGGTAGGGGCCGTGCCAGAGGAGTGGCAGCATGCAGCAGCAGCAGCAGCCAGAGCCCATCACCATGCCCCAAGCTTCATAGGCATGATTTTGGGAGACAACGTTCAGAGGCTCACAGCAGCGGTACTAGTCTGGGGGTGGTTCGGCGGTGCCTCCTGCCAGCATCCTCCAGTGCCACGCAGGGCACCGGAAGGCCTGCAGGACATGAGGCTGCGGCTATCTCTGCTACTGCAGGAGCAGGTGCTGCTTCTGATGTTCCTCCAGGGCCACCATGTCCCCTATTGTTGAGGTGATCCCCAGTGGTCCAGGACTGGTGGATTCCACCCTGGCTACTAGAGGCAGGTCCCGATCCCCGGGCAATGGCAGCAGGGAGAGGAGTAGCATCAGCAGTAGCAGCTCTAGGAGGTACAGGGAGGAGAGTGGCAGTAGCATGGTGGACAGTCAAGCCTCGGGGTCCCAGTACTCCCCTTCACAGGACATCACAGTGATTGGGGACAGTGAGGCAGAAGAAGACACTAGTCCTGCAGAGGAGATGTCTGGAACTGAGGCGATAGCTGTCCCTCCTCCCAGAGCTGTGTCATCGTCACCACCAAGTTCTGCCCCTCCCAGCAGCGCTGCCAGCAGTGCATCACTCGGGGCAGGCCAGAAGGCAGGAGGGGGAAATAATCCTCTGTCTGGGCACATTTCAAGTTGGTGCAGATGGATGATCCCAGGGAGGTGCAGTGCATTGTGTGCAATAAGCTGGTGAAGCGTGGGCAGGTGCTGCCAACCTTGGGACAAGTGCCATGGCGAGGCACCTGAAGGCATGCCACAGCGCTCTGCTGCTAAGCGGGAAGGCAGGGGAAGTGGATGCCAGTGGGTTTTCGACTGCAGCGGCCGGTCGCTGGTTCCTTCAGCGGGCTAATGTCCTGCACCAACTGCTGCTTCTGCCAGCAGGAGCAATATTCCTGCTAGGGGGGAAGAACAGCAGCAGGAGCCTCGCCAGCAGAGTCAGTCCACCATGGAGGAGCTGGGGTGGGGGCAGCTGCCAAGGCCATCGGCAGCTGGAGAGTGGCGTGGCTTTCAAGAGAAAGCTAGGTGCCTGATGGGCGAAATGATTGCACTGGATGGGCAGCCCTTCTCCACTGGGCTTCCCCTGGCGGATTGGGTTCCTGGCCCCCCAGTTTAAGCTGCCATTCCGCACCACCCTGAGTCGGAATAGCTTGAATGTGTCTATCTTTTATATGTTTTTATATGTTATGTTTATATTTTATCTTGTAAGCCACCCTCAGCCTTTTTGAGGGAAGGGCAGGATAAAAATTTAAATAAATGAAGAGTACTTGCTGATCATTGCTAGTAGGCATGTCAAACCAAAAATGATTTATTTTTTTTAATGCCTTTTAAATGAGCGAGAGTTGTGTGGTCTCATACCACGGAGACAAGAGGCAGCACCGACAGCCTTCTGGCATTCCTCCCATGTCTTCACCGTATCTTGCTGGTTATTGGTAGGTTGGACATCAGTGCAGGTCCTGGTCTGGCTCTTACTGGTCTGATTTTTACTTTGGATAGGTCTTTGTCTTTGTGGGCAATAAGCAGCGGGGATGGACCAATAGCTATCTGAAAAATGAGCATGGCTTTCCTAACGGTTGCTACAATGACTCATACTTTAACCTTGGTCTCTGAGCTTCACACCCTACTTCTAGAGGGGCAGCGATTGTCTGATTAGCGACCTGGATGTTGTCCAGGTATTTTTCGCAAGAAGGAAATGTTTACAGATATGCAAGTCTCTGCAACCACCAAGCCGAGCTATCTCTGGAAGTTCCTGATAACTGAGAAGCCAGAGTAGCTAGCTAGCTAGGGTCGTGATGGCAAATCTGTGTCATTTAGCGGGAGGCTGACTGCCTCGGTATTCAACAGGAAAGCTGTGGCCACTAAGTCCCGCTGCCAAGGAAATGGGCTCTTGCAGCAGGGTCAGAGTTAGCGTAGCTCAGCCTGTTGGTTATAACTGGTCTGCAGAGTCGTAAAACATTCTTGGTGCCTGAGACTGTTTTTGTTTTTCGTCTTGATCCTATCAAGTCATGGTATTTTACTGAGAGGGGAGGGACAGGAAGGGAGGTGATGCACAGTTGTGTGCTAAATAAATATACTATATTCACAGCTGTGCTACAGAATTACTTAGAGTTTTGGCTCTGATCCTCAAGCCAGTGCAATTCCTGTACAATTCAGCGTGGTTTGTGCCACCGCAGTCCATTAACAACTAGAGCCTCCTAGACTGGAACCCCCAAGGGGCACGGACCTGTCTCTAATCTAGGAGTGCCAGGTACATTACTTGTGCTATATAAATACTTATTGATTATTCTTACCTGTACATATTGTACAGATAATATAAGAATAAGAATAATTAATAATAATAATAATAAATAATAATTAATAATTAATGACAAGGAATTATTGTTATGCTTTGGGTAACTCTTCTAGCTGAGTAAGGTCCTCTCTTGAGTTTCTAAATCTGTGCTGTGGAGATATTTAACATGGTGGGGGAAACCCTGACAGAAGCCTTCTGAGTGAGGCTGCAAACCTCAGTCACCCTACTCCAAACTACCTAGGAATACATGTTTGAAGAGTCACATCTTAAGTCATAAACAAACCAATTCTCTGAAGTTTCCCTGGTTAGAAAGGGTAGGTAGGGAACACATTTCAACTTATTATTTTTAACAATTAACATTAAATTAATAAAGTCAATATATAATCCTCACGACACCCCTGTAGGGCAGGTTAGACTGAGAGACCTGTGACAGGCCCACGGCCACCCAGTAGGTTCCTAGCTAGGGCAAGTCTTAAACCAGTGGCCTCCCCCTATCGCCTGGTCATAGTACAACACTCTTAACCACTACACCACACTGACTCTCTGGAAGATGAGTGTACAGGGGCCATTGTGAATTATGTTTGGTCACTAAGTGGGCTGCGGTGATGCTATGTGTAACAGGGCAGAGTCCCTGTGGGAAAATGGTCCTTTAAGGAGATACACCTCCAGGGCTAATGGAGGAGCCAGCTGAGAGTGACAGAGCCAGCCTAGGATTAAAAGCCTGAACAAGGCTCAGTGCAGACTATGTTGGAGGGAGCTCAGCCTCAGCTAAGTCAAGCTACTGGGGAAGGGTTAGGGAGACCCCTGGCCCAGGAGGGACTGTGTCTGACCAGGGGAACCAGTGAGCAGGTGTGGCTGTGTATGTATGTATATATGTAATGGACTTGAGATGGTGATGGGGCTCTGGGGGCTTTTAGACAGATGTGGAAGCAGATGCCCCCAGGGCTGGTCCAGGGGTGCATCCCTGCATCCACCTGCTTGCAGCCCTGCCACGTCCCCTCCCAATACTCTAGGCTGGCATCTGCAACTCTGGGGGGCAAAGGCTGACTGAAAGTGGAGCAGCACAGCGGGTCCGCCAAGCAGACGGATAGCTGCTCTGCTTCGGGGCAGTGCCCCAGGTTTAGCCAGCCCACTCTATGGCTGGCGTTCCAGGATGTCCGGCATACTGCTGACGGGCTACCTCAGATCCGGCAGGCATAGCCTGCTGTGCAGGTCTGCTCCAACTGCCCATCTGGTGGGGCCACCTTTAGAGAGACAGGCTGCCAGGGCGTGAAGCAGGCTGGCGCGGCCAGCACCAGGGCAGCCGTCCATCTAAAAGCACCCATTGTGAATAAAGGATATGTGGAACGAATATCCCTGAGTGTGTGTGTGACTGGAGCTGCATCCTGCAAAGACTCATACCAGGGATCTGTAACCCTATCGCGCTATGAATGCCCTAATGATCTAGACCAGCGTGGAAAATTCCCCAGCACAGCCAATAGAAAACCAAGTGTAGATGTTGCCAGTAGAATTGCATTGCACAGGAAAGTGTATCCAAGACCTTCCTGTTCTGTGCACTCCTAGGATGGAATTAATCCCTTGTGTAAATTCAAGAGGTCTTTGTAATAAATGGGTTCCTGTTGCATTATCTGAGGCTAGTAAGTGCCTTCCACTGCAGGACCGTGTGGCAGGGAGAGGGTGGACACCAGACCCCAGAACCCCAGCCGGGACACAGGCACCGAGGGGGCAACGTAGTTCAGAGTAGCCCTTACCTTGACCCCGCCAGAGATGAGCCCGTAAGCACCGAACCCGCCGACGTCATCAGGAGGTGCACGCCGAGAGCAGGGAGGGCATGGCGAGGGAGGGACCGTGGGCAGAAGGAGGAAAAGGCGGGGGAAGGAGAGGAGACGGGACCAGACTAGCGAGAGGAGAACAGCCAACACGGTGGCAGCCCAGATTGGGGCAGGGACTTGTAAGGGGTCAGGAGGCTCCCGTGAGGTAATGGGGCCAGCTCCCCGGGAACTGGGAAGCCCGGGACAAGACTTGGGGGATCCAAGAAGGGACTGGGGGACACGGGAGTGGGTGGGTAGACACAGGCCTTGGCCTGCGGTCAGACTCCCCACCGGGGCTCAGGGTGCCGTCCCTGGACCCCCGGGGCCAGGCCAGAGAGAAAGAGGGCCTCCCCACCCCACCGGCCCCACATTTGGAAGCCAGTGGGGCACATATTTAGGGGTTCCACCTCAGACCGACTTCTGTCAAGTCCCTGGAGTAAGGAACCGCCATTTGGAGAGATCTGTCTGAAAGGTTGCCAGGTATCCTATGTTTCATGGGACTTCCTGGTTAGGGGGCAGTGTTGGGAAAGTGTCCTATGGGCACTTCCCCCAGGATGCTAGAAATCCCACCCCTTCTGCTACCCCTTGCCCCCATCCCCTTGCTACCTCCTGGCTGGGGAACCACTCGCCCCAGAGCAGCAGTGCCAGCCCTCTCTGGTAAGAAGATTCGCCACCCTGTGCTCATCCACCTTGCCTGCTAGTGCGCCTCCTCCAGCTCCAGTGCTCCCCCTTCCTCCCCTTATTCCCTACAGCAACCATCCTCACCTGGCTTCCCCAGTAACGTTCCCCTTGCCCTGGGTCCAGTAACTTGCCATAGTGGAGAGACTGTGTGTGTGTGTCAACATGTGCATGTGTCTCTGTATGTTTGCATCTGTGAGTGTCTTTGTATCTGTGTCTGCATCTCTGTCTGTCTGTCTGTAATTAGCCTACTTCTATTTTACTTTTTTAGACTTTTTCTCAGTCTAGCCTCAAAGATAAACAATGGGCTATTATGTGCACTTATTTGTGCAAAGTATACTAATTTATGTAAATTTACATAAATTGAGGCTGCAGGGGGCAGAGCACGAGCTGTCCCTCACGGAGGTTTTTGAAACCTGGTAACCCTAACAGTTACATAACCACAGGCAAAGAACATGTCGGGGGGAGGGGGGTTGTTTTGTTTTTAAAAAAATAAATCTGTCATGTTGGTCCCACGTGACAGAGCAAGAAAGTGATTCAAATGATATCTTTTATTGGACCAACTGTTGTTGGGGGAAGTAAGCAAGCTTTCAAGCCACACAGGGCCCTCCTCAGGCATGTAGCATAGTCAGTAAAATATATATAAACTGAGCAAATGCAGAGCAGGTATATATGAGGGGGCATGGATTCTATTCTATTCCATGCCCCACTCGTATATACCTGCACGACATTTGCTCCGTTTATATAGTTCTACTGACTATGCTGCATGCCTGAGGAAGGGCCGTGTGTGGCCGGAAAGCTTGCTTACTTCCCCCAACAACAGTTGGTCCAATAAAAGATATCATTTGAACCACTTTGTCTCTCTAGTTATAGTAGCTAATAAATCAATTGAAGAAATGAACTGGCAGCTTTCATTTCAAGCGTATTTTATTTATTTATTTATTTTTAAAAAATGTATCCCGCTGCTTCCCGCCACAGGCGACCCAGCGTGGCTAACAACAATCAATATAAAACAATTTTTCATTATAAAACATAATAAAAAATCAACAAACATCAGAAAAAGCTCCCTTCTTCATCCTCCCCTTGACAAATGCCTGACGGAACAGGCAGGTTTTGCAGTTTCTACAGAAGACCGGAAGGTCCAGGGCCACACGTGTCCCTGCCGGGAGGGAATTCCAGAGGTGCGGCGCAGCCGAGAATGCCCTATTCTGCGTGCCCCCC
This sequence comes from Sphenodon punctatus, assembly GCA_003113815.1. Taxonomy (NCBI): domain Eukaryota; kingdom Metazoa; phylum Chordata; class Lepidosauria; order Sphenodontia; family Sphenodontidae; genus Sphenodon; species Sphenodon punctatus. The sequence goes on along the minus strand of QEPC01004236.1, from coordinate 1,402,256 downwards.
CCCCCCCCGAAACCCCGGGGGACCTCTAGCAAGGCGTCCCCAGATGACCGTAGAAGCCGATTCAGAACCCGGGGGGTGAGGCGGTCTCGCAAATAAGCAGGGCCCAAGCCGTGTAGGACTTTATAGGTTAAAACCAACACTTGGTTGGTTCGTTGAAGAGTAAGTTGAAGAGTAAGCATCAGGCAGTGATAAACGTCATTTTGGACATGCTTATCTGCAGTAGACCAGGGCTCTGGACAGAAGAGGAATGCCATGGTGATTTATAATTTCAATGTAAATTTCTAATAACTAGAAATATGTGTAGGAGTGGTATGCACATATGGATTTAAAAATGAATATCTGAGTCCAGTGGGATAGCAAAAGGCAAATAATGATAGTCCAAGCACTTACCCTAGAGTCCAACACAAGTTGAAAATGTTGGGTCTCAACTAGTTAAAAAGATCCTCCTCTTCTTCTTCCTCTCTCCCCCACCGCCTCCACTCTCTCTTGTTTGCAACAGGAAACATAAAAGGCTAGGGCTTCCAAGAACATTCTCTATGGAACAATAAAAGAGTGGAAGTTGTTGTTCTAATTCCCCATCTGCGTCTCTGTGTTGTTGCTGTGCTTGCTCAAATCTGTTGGTATCATTCTGGATAAGCATTTCATTTCTCTGAGGCCAGAACAAGGATTTGCTGGAGATTGGGGCAGCCCTAAACAGACACATTCTCAAGATCAGATACATGCTTTACCATGGACAGTATTAATGAAGCTGATTCCATAACAAGTGGGGAAAGATGCACATCCAGGGCGTCCATACATGTAAAGCATAGATGTTCTTTACAGCTGGCCCTTCCCCCTCCCTACCGGTCACCCCCTCCCCTTTGTATCCCTCCCTACCTGCTGTACAGATGCAGCCATTACTGGTCCCTGCCACCGTTGCCTGGTGACCAGGGGCCTTACTGCTTAATCCTAGCCCAACTGTCACAATCGGCGTGATGCCATCCATGACATACAAAGCCACAGAGCCACAGACAAACACAACCTCCCCATAAGGTGTTCCCTTTACCTATAGGTAATAAAGAAAGCCTAAAAATGGAAAGAGTGGTAAACTGATCCCCTTTGGTTTTTCAAGTAAAAACAGCTATTTATACTGCTTGCTATTTAGCAACTGGGCTATAACATGCAGGTAATTCAGTCAATGGGACATTTTCCTCTGAATCCATGTTAAAGCAATACCTCTGCTCAAGCAACACTGGATGGCAGTCATGTTGGTTTTCATCTTTGTTTTGCCAGTTTTAATGTATATAACAAGTTCAGTGATACTGTCTGTGCTGGAGGGAGATTTCGTGAAAGCTTATCAGTACATCGCTTTATGCTATTGACTACATTCCATCGGAAATCAAGGCAGCTAGGACAGTGGACAACAACTGGCTTTGAGATGTATGCATATAGTCAAATGTGATCCTAAAGAGAGTGCAGGTGCCTTCTAGACAGGCTACGACCAGCTTTAGAAACTTTGTCCCTTGACCCAGTCTCCTGACCTGTAAGCCCAGTCTCCTGCCTTTTAAAAACCCTAATTCTTGGGGGGGTAGGGTGGGGGGTGTAAAAAAGATGGGGAACTCAGAGGGGCTGGGTGGCCATGTGGAGTAATGGTCCAATCCTTGCTATCCCAGTCATCATGAGGGGGACTTTTTCCTAGGCTGTTGGGCCTCTGGGAGGGCTCCTATTGCTGCCAATACTCCCATCAAATCTGGGAGAACATGGGGGAACTGAATCAGGGGTAGTGACGGAGTCTAGGGATGGGCGAGCGCGGTTCGGAAGTTCGGAGTTCGGACTGAACTCAACCAGTTTGGTCAACCGAACCGAACTTCCAAACCGAACTTGATTTTCGAACCAAACCGAATTTCTGAACTCAGCTCTGTTCGCCCATCCCTAAAAGTTAATATTCCATTTAGTTCAATGGGGTTTGAATTTCTGAACTTTGTTCGGAAGTTCAGACTGAACTCAAATAGTTAGGTCAACCGAACTGAACTTCTGAACCGAACCGAATTTCCGAACTGAGCTGAACCGAATTTCCGAACTCGGTTCTGTTCGCCCATCCCTAATGGAGTCTGGGTTCAGCCTTCTGATGGAACAGCCACCTACGGAAATGTCCTCTCTCCTGGAGCCCCCGCCCCATAATGGATGGGCGAGGGAGAGGACTGAAAGCTCTGTCACTGCTCTGTGCCACTCTGCTGGGTCAATTGTCTAGGGGAGGCTCAGCGTCCTTAGCCTCTTATACACACCCCTTGCACTAAAGGGGATTTGACAGTGTGGTAGTTCCTTACAGTCTCCCACAACTGTGGGAACAGCTCTAGCCTGGGGATGTTTCTTGTTAAGAGGGGAGGTGCTAATTCCAATTTCTGCTCAGAGCTCAGGAGAGGATGGACACCAAGCTTGAGCTTCCAGTGTCTCCATTAAGGCGAGGGGGATGGGGCCCACAGAAGTACTTGTTCCACAGGCTGAGAGCTGCCTTCTGGAGTGGTGCTCCCCCTCCCACACCCTGCCCCACAGGAAGGGCCCTTAGCCCTACCAAGGCTGGCGCTTGGTGGAGGGTGGTAGGTCTCTTCTCTAGGGCAAGCACCTCTCCAGGGCTCTGATGCGGCCTACCCCTAGTCCCTCCATTGCGGCAGCACTGATCTCACCTCACCTCCTCCACCAGATCCCACCTTCTCTAATGCCAGCACTGCACTCCATTCAAGTGTTGCTCGCTTGTTCACAGTTTACATGCCAGCCTAGTTCTTCTGCTCTGTGCGCCCCATTGCAGTGAATCATAGGGCCCTTTGTCAGAGCCCAAATCCATTGCTGGTTGGGCTGCATTTAGTCTAAGATTGAAAAATAGATCCAAAGGAATTTAGAGTTGATTATGACTTGGGGAGCAGTCTCTTAGTTTAGCAAGTGTTGGGGTACAAAAGAAAGATGTGGCACATGCAGCAATTGAATGCTGGGTTCAATTATTATATTGAATGTATGTGTATGTATGTATTAATTTTAAAAAATAAACTTCTATCCCACCCTTTCCTCTAAGAAGCTCAGGGTGGCCGATGCTAGCCAGTCTGCTGCCAGCCCCAGAGCACATAAACCAAACCAGGAGATGGAACCTGGGTTCATATCCTTTGGTTTTAAGGACTAGAATGCTATGGAAGATCATTACCTCTGCACTGCACAGGTCTCACTAACCTGACCACCTTGCTGGAAGAAAATAAATTTAAAAAGCAAGCATTTTACCCTATGGAACGGAAGCCTAGTAACACCCAGCCTAATCTAAAACTCTGCTGTGTTTAGCCATTGAGGAAGTGTACAAAGAGATAACATTTATTTTCTATTCTTATTTGGAAAAACATATGTGTATGCAGTTTTGGAATGCAGGGACGCTGCTGTCTTTCTTAAGATCACAATTTTGGGCACGGAAAGGTCTGGCAGCTGGCTGGCTGGAAATACCCCACCTACTGTATATACCATGGTGGCTGCAGATTGATCGGCACACCACAAGAGTTCTTCACTTACCTCCCAACGTGGGCATGCCTGCTATCACTGGGTTGCTCTGACTATTGCAAACCCAGGGCGGCTTTAGACAGAACATATTTTGGTGTTTGAATATGTGTTTAATGGATGTTAAAACCCTTCTCTGAACCCTCCTCTGATCAAGTGTTTGCGATGTTGCACTGCTTTCATACACCCCGATGGAAGGATGCATGAGCACCCTCCAGTCAGTTTCCCGTATAATATCCCAGCATGCATTTCTGATGTACTTATCAATATCATGTTATATTAACATCACCACAGAAAGTAGGTGTTAACAGGAAAGAAAATTCCTGACTGACAGCGCATTTCATCCAATCAAAGTGTATCTCCTTTTTTTCCTTTTCACTGGCGCAAAAATGTCAACTCCTTTTTGCCTCATTTTGTCTGCAAGAGTGTACACCCCACACTCCATAATGTCACCATAGCCCCTGTTAATGTGCTCTTTCTATGCAGTCAGATTGTATTGATTTAGCAAATGCAGGGGAGCCCCCCCGATTCCCTGTTTACAGTGTCTTTCATGTGGATCCATGAAATCCCTTTGCTGCAGTGCTCTGCTTCCCTTACCCACCTCCTTCTTGCATGCAAAGTCCCCATGTGCACACACCCCATAATTTCACCATAGTCCCTGTTAATGTGTTCTTTCCATGCAGGCAGATTGTATTGACTGGGGGAGGGCAGATTCAGGCAATGCAGTGGAATCCCCCCTAATGCGCTCGGTCTGGGAGTACGCCAAAAGGCTTCTGTTCTCTATGCTGCAAAGACAATAAATAATCAGTTTGAGTTCAGATTTTAATTTGGTGGGGGTGGGGACTTAAAACGCAAAGAATCACAGGAAAATCAATGAGTCCAACAGGATACAGAGTGACATTGCATCCCGTAGTCTCTGTGACTGCAAACAGGAAGCTATTGACGTTGTTTGCACAAACACACACCGGCATCTGCTTAGACGCAACAGGGGATACCCAAATCCTAACACCCAAGTGATGCTCAGAAAAGATCCACGCTGCACGTGGGTGTTTGATGAGGGACAAAAGGGGGGCTAATGTGTGGTGGAAATGATTCACAATGCTGAGACAGAACACAACATACATATGTGTTCGCATTCCCAAACACACACATTTCATTCTGTCTAAAGGCACCCAAAATGGAGAAAACTGGTGGATGTAGATGGTTTCACAGATGCTTGAAAAATGGTGGGTCAGTGAATATTGATAAGGCTGTATATAAATGATGAGACCATATTGGGAGTTTGTGGTTTGTTTGTTTTCACATTTTTACCCTGCCCTTCCTCATAGACTCAGAGCAGTAGGCACAACCCTTCAGGGCTGACAGCATGCAGCGCTAAACTCACCACCACCACATTGGAGAAATTCTAGCTTGGTCAGCTTCACTACAATAATGCATCCAAGCCCAGGCAGGGGCACCCTGTTTATTAGCTAAACAGGGCTATATGGAACGGTCAAGCCATGTTTGGGTGTGGCAGGAGTCGAAGTTCAAAGGCCAGCCAGATATCTCCTCAGGAACAGAGTTCCCCTGCTGTAGGTCAGGCCTGCTTCTGTTTCTTATTAAAATAGCTGTTGTAAACCCTGAAAACAAGTTGGAACTCTGTAACCGGACTCCTTGTGGCCTTTTGTTTTGGGGATACACAAGGCAAGCTCTAGGGCCTCTCCATAAGCAACACAAGGGCTATTTTTAGACAATCGCGGCCGCACTTGTTTTGAAAAAATGCCAGGAGCCGGGATCAGACGATACACTCCCAGCCATCACGCGCCCAGAAGGGGGACGCGCAGGCTTTTCTGGCCGCGTTTGACTGGGTCGTTTTTTCAACCCGGTCAAATCGCGGCCAGAAAAGCATGCGTGTCCCCCTTCTGGGCGCGTGATTGCCGGGAGTGTATTATCTGATCCCGGCTCCCGGCATTTTTTCAAAACAAGCGCGGGCGCGGCTGCGATAATCTAAAAATGGCCACGGAAGAGACAGGAATCCACAACTATGGGTGAATAGACAATAGCCTGCTGGAGTCTGTGTTTGGTCCATGCAGCCCCCCAATCACATGTTTAACACGTCCACCCTAATAAACTTGAAGCTCCCTGCCCATATTGCATGGGTTTGCGGCAGCTTCCACCAATGGCACTAGCAACCTCCCTCCCTGCAGTCACTGCCCAGCTGAGAGGCACATTAGAGATCTCCTCCCACTGTCTCCCTTCCCGCCTCTCAGCTGGCTGGGCACGCTAGGCAAGATTCGATGTGCTGGTGGAGCTGGATGCTAATGAGGCTGTGAGTGAATCTAATTGATGAGATGCAGACATGTGGGCACCCATTAGCCCTGCTTAGCCCACCTGGTGAGCCCACGATGTCCCTGGACTCTGCCGTGAGTGGCGGCTCTGTGGTAACTACATGGAGGCCACTTGGTGGATGTCTAATAGATGGGCACGTGGGAATGTGCCTGGTAATATGGGCTAGTGTCTCACTTGATTCCACCCTATGGATCAGAGGAATTCACCTGAAGATCTTTCTTTTTTCCTGTTTTGTGAGTCAAAGGTTATTATTTATTATTATTATTATTATTATTATTATTAGCTTTTATATAGCTCCAGCGATGTACCTGGTGCTTTACAGAGAATAAGATAGACACAGTCCCTGCCCGAGAGCTTACAATCTAAAGATGGGGGGGAGGGGGGGGAGGCGAAACAGGGAAGGGGGAACAGAGGGAGAGACAAGGGATGCGACATTCATGAGGATGCGAGAACTCAGGTACATGTTCTTGGCTTGGTTACAGTAAATTGGGAGTTTGCAGATAACAGGTGGGGGATAATTCTGGGTGGGGATGATTAGCAGGAGTTAGGAAGGGCGGAGCAGAAGAGGTGGGTTTTGAGGAGGGACTTGAAGGTGTGGAGGGTGGGGGCCAGGTGGATGAGGGCAGGGAGGGAGTTCCAGGCATGCGGGGCAGCGAGGGAGAAGGGACGAAGGTGGTTGGGGGAGGAGGGGAGGTATGGGAGGATGAGGGAGGGG
>QEPC01004236.1:1357076-1395066 GCA_003113815.1 Sphenodon punctatus | reverse complement strand
GAGATATCAGAGAGACAGTTGGTGAGACGAGCTTGAACAGAGGGGGAGAGGGATGGAGTGGAGAGATAGACTTGAGTGTCATCAGCGTATAGGTGGTATTGGAACCTGTGTGAGGCAATGAGTTTGCCTAGGGATTGGGTGTAGATAGAGAAGAGGAGAGGGCAGAGGACAGAGCCTTGGGGAACCCCGACCGAGAGGGGTAGGGAGGAGGAGGAGTAGTAGTTCGGAAGAGTTACATTGAACGAGTGGTCAGAAAGGTAGGAGGAGAACCAGTCGAGGACAGAGTCCCAGAATTCCAGGGAGCGAACGGATTCAAGCAGGAGCGAGTGGTCAAGTGTCGGAGGCAGCAGAGAGATCAAGGAGGACAAGAATAGAGTAAAGGTGGTTTGATTTAGCCACAAGAAGATCGTTGGTGATCTTAGCAAAAGCGGTTTCAGTGGAGTGAATGGGGTGGAAGCCAGATTGGAGGGGGTCAAGGGAGGAGTTGGCGGAGAAGAGGTCAAGGCAACGGGAGTAGACAATGCATTCAAGGAGTTTGGAAGCAAAAGGGAGGAGTGAGACAGAACGGTAATTAGAGGGTTCAGAGAGATCCAGAGTAGACTTTGAGGATGGGGGAGACAGTGGTGTGTTTAAAGGCAAAGGGGAAGGAACCAGTAGAGAGGGAGAGGTTGATGATGTGCAGGAGGGGAGGGGCAACGGTGGAAGCAATGGAGGTCAGGAGGTGGGAAGGAATGGGGTCCAGGGGGCAAGTGGGGGGTTTGGAGGAGGAGAGCAGGGAGGAGGTTTCCTCAAGGGAGGTGAGAGGGAAGGAGGACAGGAGAGAGGTGGGGGGAAGGGGGAGGGGGGGAGTGGTAGGAGGAGAGGACTTGGAAGTGATTTCCAGGCAGATCGTGTCAATTTTAGAGGTGAAAAAGAGAGCAAGATCCTGAGTGGAGAGAGAAGAGGGAGAGAGGAGGACAGGGGGGTTTGAGAAGGGAGTCAAAGGTGGAAAAGAGGTGGCGAGGGTCCCAGGAGCAGGACTCAATGTGTGAGGCATAGTACTGCTGTCTAGCAAGGGAGATAGAGTTGAGCAATGAGAGGTAGAATTTGAAGTGGAGGACGTCAGCGCGGTAGTGGGATTTGCGCCAGAGGCGTTCAGCAGCCTGGGTGCAGGAGCGGAGACGGTGAATGGTGGGGGTGAGCCAAGGGCGAGGGTTACGGGAGCAAGCTGGGCAGGAGGAGAGCGGGGGCAAGGGAGTTGAGGATGGAGGTGAGAGAGGAGTTGAAGGTGGAGATGGTAGAATCAGGGAAGGAGGAGGAGAAGACCAAGGGGAGAAGAGGGGAGAGGGAGGAGGCAGAGTCCTGGGGCACAATGGCTGCAGATCGCAGATCGCATCGGGAGATGGGGAAGAGGAGGGGAAGCAGTGGGAGAGGTTGAAGGAGGCAAGGAAGTGGTCAGATATGGGATGGGGCTCGAAGGAGAGATCGGAGAGAGCAGTTCCTAGAGAACTGAGGCCGCTTTAAACGAGGCACTGAAAAGCGCCTCCTGAGCCCCACGTTGAGAGAAAAGCCATACAGGGAGTGTTTATATGCTCCCCGCACTGCCGGAAGTGACGTGCTCCCCGTTGTTGGCAGCGGCGGCTGAAGATGTGGTGCTTTAAAGAGGCGCATTCTGAAAGCCTGAAAAGTGAGGTTTTCAGAACGCACCTCTTCAAAGCACCGCATCTCCAGCTGCCGCCGCTGCCGACAACGGGGAGCACATCACTTCCAGCAGCGCGGGGAGTGTGTAAACACTCCCTGTGCGGCTCAGGAGGTGCTTTTCAGCACCTCGTTTAAAAGCGGCCTAACGGATTCTGTAAAATGTCAGATAGTATAGTATCTGGTTCAAATAAACTCAAAAATACACAATCACTTGGCTAGTTAGTGGCAGCACAACACAAGGGACTATAATCCTTTCTCAGGACAAAGTGTAAATTCTTACTTGGCCTCATTTAAGCATGAGGTACCGTAGAAGCAATAAAGCGTATCTTACCATGCAGCAAAGTGTAAGATTTCAAGACATGCAAAATCAGGCATGAAGCTAACATTTTGGCTCTATGTGATTTTGTTATGGAAAACATGGGATACTTTACCACAGGGGAAGGACAGACCATACAGATTCCATTTTCCGACACCCTGCCTGGCTTGCGGTGATTGGAGTTAACATGTTAACATTTTGTAAGAAACCATCACTGCAGATGCAAATAGGGATTGTATTGGACATCCAATAATGAAGAGTTGTGTAGAAAATAAACTGTATTTGGAAGTGTGGAATGTGAGGGCAGGGTTGGGGAATCCTAAACAATGCACAATTGTCAAGTGATATTGTGCATTGTTTAGGATAGCAACTGTGGGCTGCTTTAAAAAGTCAGTGTCATTTTCAGTTGATGTATAAGCCAAGTATTTACAAAACCAAAACCAAAAACCAAGAGCAAAACACGTCTCCTTGTTCCTAAATATTAATTAATTGAAAATAAAATGCACTTCAATAAAAAGGCCAAGTTTGAGATATTTAAGTGCTTAAATTCCAATTGAGTTTTCAAAATATAGTTTAGAAAGAACTTGCGCATAGACAGTCTTAGGGCGCTTTTAGACGTGCAGCGGGGATCAGGCACGGGAGCCGCGAAACAGCCGTGGCGCTGTTTTACACAAACCGGAAGCGGAAGTTGTGCGCGTGATCGGCGGCTGCGCATTCTTTGCCGACCGCGATCGAACTGGCCTGATTTCTCTGGGGGGACATACGCGGCCAGAAAAGAATGTGCGGCTGCCAATCACGCGCACAACTTCCGCTTTCGGTTCGTGTAAAACAGCGCCGCGGCTGTTTTGCCGCTCCCGCACCTGATCCCAGTGCACGTCTAAAAACGGCCTCAGAGCGCCACCCTCCCACCTACCTATCTTTAGTGGCCATATGTGCCTTCTCAGACTGTGCTCCTGTTGCTTTTGGCTCTCCACTTCTTTCCATCAGTGGCGGGAAACTCTCTGGAGGCATTGGACTGGTGTATGGCTTACACCTTGGAGAGAGAGTTCAAATTCTGTTTTAGCCACAAACTTAATAGGTGGCCTTGGGCACACCATTATCTCTCAGCCTCCGTCCCCAATCTGTAAAATCAGAAGGATGGGCATTTTCAGACAAGACACTCTCCACCCATTACCTGCCTACCACCCACACACTATACATGTTGCACGGCTGCAGTGTTGCACTATGGGTGCCCTGCAACATGTATAGTGGGTGGGAGGGAGTGTCTTGTGTGAAAACACCCAATGACAGGGCTGAGGATGAACTAGATAAGGATTGTAAATCCCTTTGTACACAGAGAGCTAGATAAATTCTAATAATAATGATTAATTCAAGCATCATTAGTGGATCATTCCCGCCTCCATTTGCAAAACCTGGCTCTGCCACTGTGCAAACTTGCCATATTTGTTCCAAAGATAATAGATGGAGACAAAGTAGTTCAGATGATCTCTTTTATTAGATCAACTTCTGTTGGTGAGAATATGCAAACTTTTGGCTCACACAGGGCCCTTCCTCAGACTGATAACAAGTCAGACATGGGGTGCTTTCAGATGAGACGGGACGGCATTCACCCCGTCCCAGAATCACACAAATGATTCCCTGCCGGAATCACTCCGGCACGTCCAACAGACATGCCGGATGATCCTGGTGGGGAATCCGGGAGTGGGTGGGGCCACGCGGTGCAACGTGCAGCCGCATGGCCCCGCCCCCCCCACGCTCCCACGCCGCCCGCCCTCTGGGGAGAGGGGCGGGCGCCGCAGCCAATGTGGCTGCAGCACCCGCCCGATTTGATCACAGCCCAGAATCCCGCCGGGGATTCCGGGCCGTGGTTGCTGGCCAGACGTTACTTTTTGTTGGTTCCCACCGGGGATCTCTTTGACCTCGCTTGCGGCGCTTGTCCAGTGGGGAGCCCCGGAAGCGTGGTTGAAATTGACCCCATGTGGGAATCGACCGTGGTGAACATCTGGCAGCCGCCTAACAGACGTTCAGGGCGCTTTGGTCCCATGTGGGTATTGACCGTGGTTCACTGTGATCTCATAACGTCTGACAATACCCATGGGTTAGAGTGCATAGCATAAGTTGGCTCTCCGCATAGAGGTGCATTTTACGCACAGCAAGTGGGCATTTTGATAGACACGTGAGCACCAACTTATACTACTAGAGCAAAACAACTATGTCTAATTTAAGCCCAGCTAGCCTTGAAAGCATCTCTTTAGTTTTACCAGTCATAGAAGCACACAGGAAAGAGAGTAAAATGTTATCAAGCTCTGTGTTGGCAGTAGACTGCCTAGAATAGATTTGTCTGAACGTTGAGAACAATAACAAAAATCTACTGGGCATGGAACGCGCTAAGAATGTGTTTTTACTCCTGATAGACTGGACAAGGCATTTTTCCCTGTCAGCCATTATGGTTATTTCATTTAATGTTCACATTGATCATCAAGTAAAAAACCAAGTAGTTCCATGCAGAATGCACCCAAAATAATGAAGGCTGATTTCTTAAGAGGGGACATTGCTCAATGGAAATAAATGGGAGTTTTACAGAAGGGGTCGTATTGGTGCACCCTGCTACAATTTGGAGTGTCTACTTATCATTTGTCCTGTCACCTCACTTCCAAATCTGGCTGAAATCAGCCTGCAGAGTCATAAGTTACTAAGGCGTGCATGTGTAGGGTTTTCACCTGGAGGGCCCAGAGCCACATCCATGGGGATTGGGCCCAGGGCTTTTACAACCATTTCTGATGTACCCACCCCTTACAGAGCATCATGACGTTACAATGTTCCACCAGGGGGTGGGGTAATACCCCTTCTGATGTAACCCTGCCCCTTACGGAGTGTCATGATAACTCATGACACTGCTGCCTGGTCGGACTCCAAATAAATAAATGACACTCCATAGGGACGGGGCCAAACAACAAAGAGAAGAGAAAAGTCTGCTCCCTTTTTAACATGGCTGCCCCTGGAAACTTTGGTTCTCTGCACTACCAGGGATGCCTCTGGTTCATCTGGAGAAATTGGAGTTTCACAGGCGCACCCATAGGGCAAGGTGGGGTGGTTGCCCTGGGGCTTCTGGGAGCCCTCTCCAGTTTTGTGGGGCAACTGCCACAGGCTTTGGGAGGTACCGGGTTGGGGGGTGGGGAGGGGATGCAATAATGTGTCTTGCCCCAGGGCCCAAAAATCTTAGCTACACCTTTTCCCCAGAGACCAGACAATCTAGGTCAAAACCCAGTTTCCAGGTAAACCCTGGAGAGGTGGCAGCCCTACATGCACATGCACACACAGAGGTGGTGAGTAGAATATGCCTTCTTTCCATGGACAACCAGGCTAAAAATGAAAATGCGAACAAAGCCAGCTGTAATGCTTTGCGTAGGTAACACTGATTATCTCGGACACATAGCAACTTAGGGTGTTTTTAGACAAGCGCCTCCCCACCCATTACCCACCCCATCATGCATGTTGCAGGGCTGCACAGGGGGGTCAATGTGGCCCTGCAACGCGCATGATGGGTGGGTGATGAGTGGGGCGGCACTCCCAAGCTTCCTTTCACTTTGGAAGTTCACTCTCCCTTCACTCGCATGCATTGTAGCTGGCTTTAAGCTAGTTGGTACTAAGCATCAAAACAACGTCAGACTTTTGGGTGGAGGAAGGGACTGAAAGGCTTTTAAATGCAGTGCATTTCCACAGCGCAGACTAGATAAAACATTCCAGGGGCATATATTGATACGGTTGCTAAGGAAAGAGCCAAGCCACGCCCAGAGCTATTCATATCTACCTGCTGAGTTGATCGTAGTAGGGCTAAAGCATTATATACAGGAGATGCAGAACTGTCACGAGGAACTCCCTGTTAAGCTATTGGAAATGCAAAAAGGGAACTCTTAAACATAAATACGTGGAACTCTGTTTAGCCTGGTTTCCTGTAGTAAAGAGGCTGATGCAATCACCAATAACCTTTGAGCCCACAGGAGGACTTCAGCCAAATTTGGAAGAAGGTTCAAAGTTATGTAAAGGCATAACATTTCATAATTTCTTCATCTAGAGAAGAAATATAGTTGCTTTTGTAGTCCGAGAATCTCACTGTCTTGCACTGAACGTTGTTCCCCAATGGCTAGCATAGCTTAGTGGATAAAATGTTGGACTTAGACCAAAGAGACCCAGGTTCAAATCTTATCTAAGCCATGAACTCATTGGGTGGCTTTAGGTAAGGGACTCTCTCTCACACACACACCCCGCTTTTAAACGAGGTGCTGAAAAGCGCCTCCCGAGCCCCGCGTTGAGAGAAAGGCTGCGCGGGGAGTGTTTACACGCTCTCTGCGCTGCCGGAAGTGATGTGCTCCCCATTGCCGGCAGCGGCTGGAGATGCGGGGCTTTGAAGAGGCGAGTTCTGAAAGCCTCACTTTTCAGGCTTTCAGAACGCGCCTCCTCAAAGCACTGCATCTCCAGCCACCGCCACTGCCGGCAGCGCGAGGAGCGTGTAAACACTCCCCACATGGCTTTTCTCTCAACGCGGGGCTGAGGAGGCGCTTTTCAGTGCCTCGTTTAAAAGCAGTGTTAGTCTCCGTTCCCCATCTGTAAAATTGGAATAATAATGACACAGACACCATAGGAATGCTAAATAATAATTAGGAAATCAGACTTCATTAGTGCAAGTGTTTGCCATACTACTCATTCTGCTTAGGACACTTTGCCTTTTCTCCATAAACTCATGGATATTTTTTTTTATATCTTTCATCATTGTACCTTGTAATGCTGTGCTCGTTTTCAGGCTTGGCTGAATGCTGTTGGACACAAAATGTGAGTGCCCATTCTTGTCAAGGAATCAATAAAGCAATAGTGATCATAATATAATTAAATCCAACATAATTCCTGGAGGGGAAATGGTAAATAAAACTACCACAGTAACATTTAACTTTAAAAGGGGAGACTATGCTAAAATGAGGAAACTAGTTAGGAGGAAACTAAAAGGAGTAGTGGCGAGGATTAAATGTCTACAAAAGGCATGGAGAGGAGATTATTTAAAAACACCATCTTGGAAGCCCAAATTAAATGTATTCCACAGATTTAAAAGAGGCAGCAAGGGGACCAAATGTCTACCAGCCTGGCTAAATGGGGAGGTGAAGGAGGCTATCAGAGCCAAAAAGGCTCATTTTTAAAAAAAATGAAAGCTAGTTCTAATGAGGAAAAAAGGAAAGAGCATAAGCACTGGCAGATTAAATGTAAAATGTTAATAAGGCAGGTCAAGAGAGAATTTGAAGACAGACTTCCTAAGGAGGCAAAAACTAATAATAAAAACGTTATAAAATACATCAGAAGCAAGAGGCCTGCTAGTTGGACCATTAGATGGCCAAGGGATAAAAGGGGCTCTCAGGGCCAGGGGCCCTTGCAAAGAAGCTGAATGAATTCATTGCTTTGGTCTTCACCGAGGATGTTGGAGAGATACCCACGCCAGAAGTGTTCTGTGTAGGTGATGAATCGGAAGACCAGTCACAGATCAACTCTGTGACTCTGGAATTGGTTCTAGAGCAAATTGACAAACTAAATAGTAACAAATCACTGGAACCAGATAGTATACACCCCAAAGTTCTGAAGGTACTCAGATATGAAATTGCAGACCTACTACTGGTAATTTGTACTCTGTCGCTAAAATCTGCTACTATACCAGAGGACTGGAGGGTAGCAAATGTAACACCAATATTTTAAAAGGGCTCCAGAGGTGATCCTGGAAACTACGGGCCAGTAAACCTGACATCTGTGCCGGGCAAAATGGTGGAAAACTGGAAACTATTATTTAAAACAGAATTATGGAACATATTGATAAACATGGCTTAATGGGGAAGAGTCGATGGATTTAGCAAAGGGAAGTTGTGCCTCATTAATCTACTGGAATTTTTTGAAGGTGTGAACAAGCATGTGGATAAGGGGGAGCCTGTTGATATAGTGTATCTGGATTTTCAGTGTTTTATATGGTCCCTCATGAGAGTCTCTTGAGGAAATTAAAACGTCATGGGATAGGAGGCAGTGTTCTATTGTGGATTGGTAACTGGTCAAAGGATAGGAAACACAGAGTAGGACTAAATGGTCAGTTTTCACAATGGAGAGAAGTAAATACTGGAGTGCCCAAGGGATCTGTACTGGGACCGATGTTGCTTGATGTATTCATTAATGGTCTGGAAAGAGGAGTAAGGAAAGAGGTGATCAAATCTGCAGACGGCACCAAGTTATTCAGGGTAGTTAAAACACGAGTGGACTGTGAAGAATTGCAGGACTATTTTGCGAGACTGGGTGACTGGACATCAAAATGGCAGTCTAGATGATATTTAATATGGACAAATTCAAAGTGATGCCCATAGGGAAAAAACAATCCAAACTTTATATACAGAATGCTGTGCTCTAAATTAGGAGTTACCACTCAGGCAAAGGACCTTGGAGTCATTGGGCCTTTTCACACTGGCACCCCCCCTCCGCACACAGAGTCAGGTGCTGGGCTTGATGGACCATTTGTCTGACCAGTATGGCACTATTTATGTTCTTATGTTCTCGAAAGCCTTCAGTTTTCTCTGAAGGTAAAAGCAGTCACAGTTAACAGCAAACTACCATGCTAACTCCTACCTACAAATAATACAGCACCAGTATTGCTGCTAGGGTTGTTAGTAGCTTTACACTGATTACTTACAATAGGCAGCTATTGTAGATATATAGGTGTCTGAATGCTTTTCAAAAGTGCCTAGGATATCTTGGTGCAAAGCCCCCATTTCAGTGGCAATCCATCCTCATTGCTTATGGCAAGATGATCAAACTGAACTTCCTGTGTTGTAAACCACCTACCTTAATGAGGATCAAGATATTCTGGATTTGCAATCTTTAGGTGAATGAAGAAACTTTAGCGCTTACAAAACAGCCCAATACAGCTTGAAGTATGCCCAAGTCTATACAAACTAAGCGGTACTAATGATGAATGGTGTACACAGCCTGTGCATGCCTAAGAAAGCGCTCACTTGGGCTGTGTTTAAACTAGGAAAACAGGTCATGCATTCAAATGTTAGCAAATGCACGACAACACAGTCCTAAACACGACTTTCCAGGTCCTGTAGAGGATGCAAACTGAAACTAGCAACGCCTAAGAAGCTGGCTGTTAACTAGAGGAGTGAATCAGCAAGTTTTCCATGCAAAGTTCTCTCTTGGAAAAAAAATCTGGAAAATTAATCATCAAGGGATATATTTCCAGAAAATGTTCCACCTTTTATTTATATGTATTTTTATGGAAATCTATAGCCATTTATTAATTTTATTTATTTAATTAAAACATTTTTACCCCGCCCCTCCTGCCACTGGCAGCCCGGGGCGGCTAACAAAATCATCCATAAAAATACAATAAAATATGTAACACATTAAATACTAAAAACAACAATAAAAATGAGACGACAAAAAAAAACCCCCATACCACCCCCATCCCCCACCCTCACCCTTCTCCCTCTCCAAACGCCTGGTGGAACAGCCAGGTCTTACAATACCTACGGAAACTCGGGAGGTCAGGGGCCAGAAGGGCCCCTACCTGGAGGGAGTTCCAAAGGTGCGGTGCGGCTACCGAGAACGCCCTGTCTTGTGTGGCCCAAGGGACCTCCAACAGGGCACCCCAGATGACCACAGGGGCCGGTCCAGAACCCGAGGAGTGAGGTGGTCTCGCAGATAGGCAGGGCCCAGACCATGTAAGGCTTTATAGGTCAAAACCAACACTTTGAATCGGGTCCAGAAGACTATTGGCAGCCAGCACAGAGCTTGGAGCACTGGTGTAATGTGCTCTCAGCGGCCTAGCCCCACCAGGAGCCGGGCCGTCGCATTCTGCACCAGCTGCAGCTTCCGAGCCGTCACCATAGGTAGCTCCATGTAGAGCGTGTTACAATAGTCTAACCGAGAGGTGATAAAAGCATGGATGATTGTGGCCAGATCCGAAACTGAAACCAGCAGTCGAAGCTGCTGCACCAGATGTAACTGGCGGAAGGCACTCCTCGCCACAGCCTCCACCTGGAGATCCAGGCGGAGCTGCGCATTGAGGAGCAGCCCCAGGTTCCGTACCTAGTATGTCAGTGGAGGGCAAACCCCCTCAATTGAGGGGGTCGCCATCTCAACCGACTTACCCACTAACATCACCTCAGTCTTGTCAGGATTCAGCCGTAGTTGATTAGCCTTCATCAAGTCCTCCACAGCTGCCAGACACCAGGTAAGCACCGAGACAGCCGGGCCTGGGTCAGTTGAAAATGAGAGGTACAGTTGGGTGTCCGCCACTTACTGATGACACCTCACCCCGTACCCCCTGATCGCCTCACCCCCTGATCACCTCGCCGAGCAGCTGCATGTACATGTTGAACAGGAGACCATTTTTTTGAGATGCAGTCTCTATGATAGCATCAGAGCAAAATTTCTCCATGCTTTTCTGGCAGAGTACCCAGGAGGATCCGATCCTTTTCTTCTTCAAATGGTTCTGTCTGATCATGTAGAGGAGGATACTTTGAATATTATACATTTTTTTACTTAAGACATGAATTTGTGGCACGGGTTTCTCAATTACCAATTACCAATTGGTACTGAATAGTTTTTTATAAGTGATTCATTTGTATTAACCAAACTAAAATTAAAATTTAACCATTTAAGTGTCATTTCATGGACATAGATTTGTATTGTACTTATTAGGCTTTTAAGCTATTTTGATTATATCTACCCATGTATGCTGTGTATATTTTGGATTTTGTTCCTTGTCAGGACATTTTTGATTGTGTTATAGTTGACTTGTAAGGCACCTATGTACATGTATTGTTTTAGGTGGCTGATTTTGGCCAAGAGCAATGACCATGGTCACGCTTAATAAAATGATTGATTGATTGTACACGTTGAACAGGAGAGGGGACAGAACAGAACCCTGCGGGATCCCACATGGGAGGTCTTGGTTAGATGAAAAATAATTACCGAGCACCACCCGCTGAGTTCTCCCGGTCAGGAATGAGCGGAACCATTCATGAACGATCCCGCCCACCTCTGCACTGTCCCGCAGGTGCGTCACCAACATCTCATGGTCAACGGTATCAAATGCAGCCTAAAGATCTAACAGGACCAAAAGGGTCGATTGACCCTTATCCTTTTCACGGTGCAGATCATCAACTAAAGCCACTAATGCTGTCTCAGTGCCATGCCCTGGACGAAAGCCAGACTGCGAGGGGTCCAGATAACTGGTGTGGTCGAGGTGCCGTTGGAGTTGCTGAGCCACCACCTGTTCAATAACCTTCCCTAAAAAGGGGAGTCAACATCAAACAATGGTTTCTTGAGCAGAGGCCATACCACCGCCTCTTTGCATTGACCACCCCAGCCAGCTACGGCCCCATTGTCTCTCGGCAGGTCTTAATCAGCCAGGACGGGCACGGATCTAATTCACAAGACGTGGCTTGAACAGCCCCCAGCAGCCTCACCACATCAGCAGGTGTCACCGACTGAAACTGATCCCACAAAATTGGACAAGGCAGGGTTTCTACTGCCTCTACCTCCTCCACTGTATTAAATGTGGCATCGAAGTCTTGGTGAATATTAGCGATTTTCTCCGCAAAGTAATCTGCAAAAGGGTCACAGCAGGCAGATGACAACTCAACTCCAGGGTTGAGGGAAGCTGGACTGACCAGCCCCCGTACAACCTGGAACAGCTCTACTGGACGGGATTTTGCAGATGCTATGAGGGTAGCAAAGAATTCCCTCTTTGATGCCCGCATAGCCATGGCATAGGCTCGTAAATTAGTTCTATGCTGCAATCTGTCGGCTTCAGCCCGAGAACGACGCCACTGTTGCTCCAACTGCCGCCCCTCCTGCTTCGGCACCTGCAGTTCCTCGGTAAACCAAGGAGGTCTGTGGAGCCTCCGCCTGGGCAACGGATGCCTGGGAGCTATCTGATCTATGGCCTCTGTCAGCAAGGTGTTCCATAACTTGATGAGGTCATCGATGAGACGGTTTTCAAGGTCAGAGGGTAATTCCCCCAGAGCACCTAGGAACCGCACTGGGTCTAAAAGCCTCTGGGGGCGGACCATCCTAATAGGTTCTGCACCCTTCTGGGGGCAGACATGCGCTAGAAGGGAGATCTGAAGGAGGTAATGATCCATCCATCACAAGGGCACTGCTGATACCGCCCCCATTAACTGAGCACCCGCCTCAAGGCCAGTGCAAAACATGAGGTCCAAGGTATGTCCCCCAAGATGTGCTGGACTGATGACCCTCTGGGACAGGCCCATGGTTGCCATGAACTCATGCTCGGCTCTTCTGAAACTGTGTCGGCGTGAATGTTGAGGTCCCACAAGACTATCGTATTTGGGGACTGTAACACCACCTCTGACACAGCCTCTACCAGAGCATGCAGGGAGGCTGCCATACTGGTGGGTGCACGGTATACCAGCAGCACTCCCAAACTGTCCCCTGCCAAATCAAACACAAGATGGAGACCTTCAACGCCTACCATGGATCGCACTGGATACCTCCTCACAGACCACCCCTATTTAAAAATCACAGCTACACCGCCCCCCTGTCCCTCCAACCATAGTTGGTGCTGCACGGAGTACCCGACCAGAACACGATCAGCCAGAATTGGCCCTGATTCATGGTCCAGCCAGGTCTCCGTGATACACGTGAGATCGGCAGCATGGTCCAGGATTACCTTCTGGACCATTGTTGCCTTATTTACCATCGACCTCGCATTCAACAGCACCAGAACCAGACGGAGGGCCCTCTGACCAAGCTTCACCCACTCATCTGCTGGGGGAGGGATAAGTGGGACAGGCACTAAACACCTATCCCGCCTCCCCACTCTCCCGTCCCTCCTCCTGAGACCATACCTCCCCTTGCCTGTCACAACCCCGATAGCCATGCCTACCCTCCCCCCGGCTACCCCTCCAGCCCCCCCTCCATGGATGTCCCGCCCAGGGTGCGAGTGAGAACCCTCCCCCTTCCCTGCTCCCCCATCCCAACATATCTCTCCCTCCCCTTCCCCGTATCCCCTGGGGCTCCCCCTCTTACAACGAGACCCTCCTCCCCACTGTTCAGGCTACACCTCCCTGTCTCACTGGGAGGTATAGTCCACCCCCATCTCCCCCCCTCCCCATCACCCGACCTTCCTCTGCCACCGGAGGGTCCATTCCCACTCCCCTGGGACTCCTTCCCCCACCCACCTCAACATTTCCGCCTTCCCCCCCAACCCATATCTCCCCACCTTTAAGTAACACAATATCTCTCATAGCTCCCAATGCATTCCCCTCCCTCTCAAACACAATTTCCCGCCTCCTGCCCCTGACCCAGCCAAGGGCCAGGAAGTCTCTCCCGCGTGCTGGCTCTGCCCCCTCCTCCAACCGGGGGAGGGGGAGATAGAAACCCTGGGGCCAAGCACTCACAGTTAATGTTGGGGCCTGATCCAGCCCTGCCTCCTGCTCCGCCACCGCCGCTGCCCCCAGCCCCTACCTGGTGGTGTTGAGGGGGAGGGAGGACGAGGACTGCCTGCAGCTGGGCTACTCGCTTCCTTTGACCCTTCTTGGGCCGGAAGTCCCTCCTGAGTGCTGGCCCTGCCCCCTCCTCCAACCGGGGGAGGGGGAGATGAGAACCCTGGGGCCAAGCACTCACAGTTAGTGTTGGGGCCCAATCCAGCCCTGCCTCCTGCTCTGCTGCTGCCGCTGTCTGTAGAGCAAAGAAGGGGGGCCCCAGGCACCATGATCCAGAAAATGGCCCAGCCAAAGACTGGCGCCCAAAGGGCCATGCCCTTGATGTTATTACCTGGGAGGGGGAGGGAAGGGCAGAGTGGCAGAGGGCTTCTGTATTGACGACAGCCCCCTATCCCCACAGCAGCAGACACAGCATGCAGTTCCCAAAGGGCCCCACCCTCGATGTTATTACCTGGGAGGGGGAGGGAAGGGCAGAGTGGCAGAGGGCTTCTGTATTGACGACAGCCCCCTATCCCCACAGCAGCAGACACAGCATGCAGTTCCCAAAGGGCCCCACCCTCGATGTTATTACCTGGGAGGGGGAGGGAAGGGCAGAGTGGCAGAGGGCTCCTCCAATGACGACAGCCCCCTATCCCCACAGCATGCAGTTCCCAAAGGGCCAGGCCCTTGATGTTATTACCTGGGAGGGGGAGGGAAGGGCAGAGTGGCAGAGGGCTTCTGTATTGACGACAGCCCCCTATCCCCACAGCAGCAGACACAGCATGCAGTTCCCAAAGGGCCCCACCCTCGATGTTATTACCTGGGAGGGGGAGGGAAGGGCAGAGTGGCAGAGGGCTCCTCCAATGACGACAGCCCCCTATCCCCACAGCATGCAGTTCCCAAAGGGCCAGGCCCTTGATGTTATTACCTGGGAGGGGGAGGGAAGGGCAGAGTGGCAGAGGGCTTCTGTATTGACGACAGCCCCCTATCCCCACAGCAGCAGACACAGCATGCAGTTCCCAAAGGGCCCCACCCTCGATGTTATTACCTGGGAGGGGGAGGGAAGGGCAGAGTGGCAGAGGGCTCCTCCAATGACGACAGCCCCCTATCCCCACAGCATGCAGTTCCCAAAGGACCCCGCCCTTGATATTATTACCTGGGAGGGAGTGGGAAGAGCAGAGTGACAAATTTTAATTTGCTATTAAAATCATGATGTTTTATATTATAAACTGTTCTTGATAGTAATAGTATATTTTGATTTCTCACCTCCCTCTCTCATCCCTGTATATTCTACTTCTTGACAGTAATAGTATATATTTTTTATTTCTCACCTGCCTCCCCCACCCGACTTTCTAACCCTGCCCCACCTCAAGAACTTGTTCCCTCTCTGGTCACAGGCATTTCCCCTTCTTGTCTTCCTTGGTCCCCTCAGTCTACCCCCTATCTTCTAACATGCAGATTTCCCTGCCCAATTAGACCTTCATGCTTCTGCTCTTTTAACCTAGAGCCAGTAAGGGTGGTTGGGTGTTACTGTTGGGAAAGCCTTGGGTAAGAGAAAGATTAGCCTGTGGAAATATACCAGACAAACAAGTTTGAGGGAAACTGAGTAGCCATGCTGTACATGGAAAACTTTCCAGAAAATTAACAACTCTAATTTTAACACTAGGCTTCCCTCTAGGGTCGATCATGACCAAATAGCAAGTCTTAAAATATATCTTCTCCTATTATAAAAGCCATACATACACCAGGTGCAAAGTCCTGCTTAAAATCATACCCGTTAAAATTGGTTAATGTCAGTTTGTTTGAAAAGGGAGGGGAGGTTCCTTTTGGGGGAAGGTCTGAGCCCCTGCCAAGCACAACAACGTCCTGCTGTGAAAGCTAAAGCTACAGGCCTAATGTTGTCCAGAGGGAATAGAGAAGCAGCCAGTGCCTCCTCAGGTCAGGAGCCTTGAAGGAGAGGGAACACGGCCGAACTGCGTCTGCTGGAGAAGTCCCTGTTCCCTGGCAAGGAGCCCATTCTCTCTCCCTCTATCCTGAATGCCGGGCAAAGCAGTTTCCCTAATTAGGAAGCTGTCAAATAAGAAGTGCTCTAAAGTTGAGGGAGGGGGCCGTGCCAGGGTACAGGGGCTGCTCTAGGTGACTGCTTCAACTTCCCCTCCAGAGGGGTGGCTCAAGGAGCTATTTCTGGTCAAGGCTTCTGACTGTCTAGTCTACTGAAGCTCCAACTAGCTTTTCTTGCCCACCCACAGACTGTTTCCTCCAGGTGCCTGTCTGTTGTAGCTACTGAATTCATCAATAATTTGGAGCCGTCAAAATTTTGTTTTAAAATGAGATTTCTTGCCTGGTTTTATTTAGCAATAGCTACTATACTTTAAAATTGGCCTGGTAGCCTAGACATGGCCCGGCCCTAGGGCTGCCAACTATGTATATTTTTCCAGGCCACATATGAAACATGCATGTTGCATGGCCTGCATTGGCACCTATGGCACCAATCCAGGTCCTGCAACATGTATTTGGTGGCTAAATCTAAACGTCACTATTCCATTCTTGTCCTCCTTGATCTCTCTGCTGCCTTCGATACTGTTGACCACTCACTCTTGCTGGATTCCCTTCACTCCCTTGGCTTTTGTGGCTCTGTCCATAACTGGTTCTCCTCCTACCTCTCTGACCGCTCCTTTAATGTGTCTCTCTCCAACTCCGCCTCCTCCTCCTTCCCCCTCTCAGTTGGTGTTCCTCAAGGCTCTGTTCTTGGCCCTCTCCTCTTCTCGATCTATACCTCATCCTTAGGCAAACTCATTGCCTCCCATGGCTTCCAATACCACCTCTATGCTGATGACACTCAACTCTATCTCTCTACTCCCTCTCTCTCTCCCTCTGTTCAAGCTCGTCTCATCAACTGTCTCTCTGACATCTCTACCTGGATGTCTCAACGTCAACTCAAACTCAACATGGCTAAAACTGAACTCCTTATCTTCCCCCCTCATCCTTCCTCTCCTTCCTCACTGTCAATAACTATTGATGGAGTCACCATCCTGCCTGTCCCCCAAGCCCGTAGCCTAGGCTTCATCTTTGACTCAGCCCTTTCTTTTAAACCCTACATTGACTCTGTTGCTAAATCCTGTCGCTTCTCCCTCCATAACATTGCTAAGATTCGCCCTTTTCTCTCTGTCTCGTCTGCCAAAACTCTTGTTCATGCTCTGGTCATCTCTCGCCTCGATTACTGTAACCTCCTTCTCACTGGCCTTCCCCGGTCTCACCTTTCTCCCCTCATCTCTGTCCAAAACTCTGCTGCCAGGGTCATCTACCTCGCCAGTCGCTTCGACCATGTGCAGCCCCTCCTCTCTTCGCTTCACTGGCTTCCCCTTCCTGAACGAATCCTGCACAAGCTCCTAGTCTTCACCTATAAAGCTCTTCACAACCTTGCTCCCCCCTACCTCTCTGCACTTATCGCCCTCCATACTCCAGCCCGTGCACTTCGCTCCTCCTCTGTCCCTTCTCTCACCCTTCCACGCCTTCCCTGCTCCCCTAAGCGCCTTCGTCCCTTCTCACTTGCTGCCCCCCATGCCTGGAACTCCCTCCCTGTCCACATCCGCCTTGCCCCCTCCCTTCATACCTTCAAATCTCTCCTTAAAACTCACCTCTTTCGCTCTGCTCTGTCTGACTCTTTATCCTGCTGAGCCACTATTCCTATACCTACGATCGGTTTACCCTTATCCTTGCAACATGGACCTGCCTGCTGTCATTCTCATCGTAACCAAGCCAAGTACGTGCACTTGAGACCTCGCATCTTCATGAATGTTAGACCCCTTGTCTCTCCCTCTGTTCCCCTTCCTAAGTCTCTCCCCCAGCTCCTGTCTCTCAGATTGTAAGCCCTAGGGGCAGGGACCGTGTCTATTTTATTACTTTGTAAAGTGCCAGGTACACTGCTGGCGCTATATAAATGTTTGTTAATAATAATAATAATAATAATAATAATAATAATGTATGTTTCATAAGTGGCCTGGAAAAAATATACATAGGTGGCACTGGCAACCCTAACCGGCCCCGGATAAGATATAGCTAGAGCTGGGACTTCTGTACTCAGGCTGTAGAAAGAGCCAGTGCAGCTGAGTGGTTACGGTGTCGGACTCTGACCATGGGAAAATCTCTTTAGGGGTGATAGTCACCTGGTTCTTCTCGCCTGTTCCCAAGCACGGTTTTGTTAAAATTCAGGAGGTTCAAGCAAACCAAATGTCCCTGCCATCCCTGTTAGAAAGGAATCAGCAAGAAGTTGGCTTAGACTCCCTTGATGCACACATCTTCTCCCCCAGACTGGGAGCGAGGACGCTCATGCTGCTGCCACCAAGAAGGAACCTGCCAAGAGGGGGGCATCTAGAAGCGGGGGAAGAGTTGCACTGCCACTGGGCCTGAGAATGGGACTTGGTGTCTCCTAGACTGGCCCCCGGGCTCTCAACCAGTTTTGTTTCGGGGGTCCTCAGCGACAGAAATAATTGTTCAGGGCTGGGCTATCACCCTGGTCATGAACTCGCTGTGTGACCTTGGGCTAGTCACTATCTCTTCTTAGCTTCCATTCCCCATCTGTAAAATGGGAATAATGATCACAGGGTTTTTGTAAGGTGAACTAGAGAAGGATTATAAAGCACTCTGAATGCTGAAAAGGCTATATTAATAAATAAAATAATAATAACAACAACAGATTCAGCTGAACTCATCATGGGTTTGGTTCTATAGCCCCAAACCTATGATTTCCCTGGGGGAAATTAAAGTCAGGGAAGAGGTTACTGGGTCTAGTTTCCTAGTAGCTTTAGCGAAGGTATCTCATCTTTGTGCTCACAGTGGGTGTCTTTAGACATAACGTCAACAGGTGTCTGAATGTGTGTTTTGACCTTGATATGAACACTGGTTTGGCCCAGTGTTCACCATGTAGTGCTGCTTAGACACAGAGTCCATCTTGGGGAAAATCGGTGTTTTGCTCGCCATCCGATCTCAGCACGCAAGCGCCGCCGCCTCGTTCGCCGTCCTGTGCCTGCCATGTAATATCATTAGACACAACGGTGGCCATGTGTTCAGCTGGAACACGCATGCAATGGTGTTCACATCACAGTTTCAACGGATGTTCAACGGGTGGCCAAACTGGTGTTGGGATTCTTATGGTGCGCGTACACACAACAGCCAAACATGTGCTTAGGGCTTTTGACACCTGATCTTTATGATGTCCAGTGTGTTCTGGAACTTACTGCCTCCTTGGTTAAATGGAGCCTGGTTTCATCCTGGTCAAAGATCCAGGGTACGGTCCAATATAATGTCAGTCAGCAGTGAGAGGATTTGACTAGAATCTCATTGCTGAATTTGTAAAGATTAATTGCCAGGACCCACACCTGTCACAGAAGCCACACCTTCCACCCCAGAGCAAGGAAAGATCCCTAGTCTCCAGCTAGCAACCCAACCACTTGACTACCCCACTTCTGTGCTGCTTAACAGAACAGAATGCAACACAACAGAATTCTTAACAGAATACAACAGGAGTTCCTGTGACAATCTATATGATAACCTGTGCAAGGGATTGGGCAGGAAAGTCGTTACTAAAAAGCCAAATAAAACCTCTAGGTTGTTTCTGACTTTCATTTCCAACCTCGTAATGGCTATTAGACTTTTTCTGATCTTTCACATTTTGGGGTGCGCCCTCCTACTGGGAACAAACATTTCCTGGGACTCTGTCCCTCCCCCCCCCTTGAATTTAATTGCTGGAGCTGAGCCCATCCCCTCAACAATTTATGCCCTGCAGGAGCTCTATGCAGGAGGTAGTGAGGCTAATTCATTATGCGTAAGTTAGCTCTGCCTGTTTCTATTCTCTGTACATACACCCAGGGAGTGGGTGACATGCACATTTCACAAGTCTAAAAATAAAATCAATAAATCAGAGCGCTGACAAGCAGAAGGTTTTGCTGAGGGACTCCATCCAGCAGCTTATCGTTTGCTTTAAAAGGGATGCATTTTTCTTCAACAAAACCACAGTTTGCATAGTTTCAGCCTGCCTCCCAGACAGCTAAAATGAAGCCCATTGTTCCTGGAATAGTATGGTCAGTGAGCTTCTATGTCTGTCTCGTGTGTTTCCTGCCTCCCCACAGTCATGTCCTCCCCATTAAACAAATAATAACACTTCCGTCTAGGTGAGGTTTCCAGCTTCTTTGGATTGATTATCTTAAAAACAAAAGGCCTGGCCTATCTTTATTTCCCCCCCCCCAGGCCCTTCATATGGAGCTATATGTGCACCGTGGTTTGATTCATTGTCACATGTAAAAGGACGAGAGGATTAAAGGTTGTGTTGACAAGTAAGAGTTGGAAACCCATCCTCTGAGTGGCAGAGAGTCCTGTTTGGGTTTTAAAAATTAAGCTGGTTGCTAAAGGTCACTGGCAACAGGAACAAATAGGTGCACACTGGATTTTGAATCCTTAGGATTCCTGAAGAAAGCTCAAAAGGATTTTAATTTTTTCTGCTTCCCCTTCCATCAGAAGGTTTGATCTGCCCTGGAACTCAATGTACACACACATGGAATGGTAGTTGAATTATAAACATGTATGTCACTGGCTGGAAGTTTGACAACTGAGAGAAGAAGGGATTTTTAGCCCGATTCTGAAAACTTCCATGTGTGTTTTTATTTTTATAACCTATTTTACTCTAATGCCTAATTCACACACAAGAGAGAGAAAGGGAGTCATTGGGTGTTTTAAAACACCCATTTCTTCTGCATGTTTGCTAATGGCCTCTGCCTTCCTCTCCCCCAACAGGGGATGGTGGATGGCAGAAGGCACTTTGGCACGCCCGACTTGGAGAAGGCAAGAAGAGGCAGGGGATTCTTTCCCACCTCCAGGCTCCCACGGATGCTCAGAGCGGGAAAAAGCCATAGCAACCCTGCCGCTTCCAATTCGAGGAGCGGATCACATGGGGCACGCCCAAGAGGCATGCACTAGCTGAAGGAAAAAACGAGCTCTGGCCACACTTGCGGCCCGAGCGTCAAGAGAAACAGCACCCACCCAACCTTTCCCTCGTACTGTGGATTATTATCGGCCGCCATCGGGGCCAGAAAGGAATTTTTGCGGGAACCCTAATCTGACCCAATGGAGATCCCGTTTTTCGCCTTCCTCACAGTGTGGGTATGTTGCCAGATTGTTGCCCCTTAGAATCAGGGTGTTGTTGTGCTGTCCGTACATTGTTGCACTCGGCAGGGGTCCAGTACTATAGGGTAGAATAGAATAGATAGGTCAGAAGTAAGAGCCATCTCCTTAAGAGATGGGGAGGCCACTCACCGGAATGCAGAGTATGGCAAGCGGCGGGGCAAGCTCCCTGGGAGGGGCGTCAAGTGAGGGCGGTAGGGGCAAGTATGGTCCCCCGTCGGCAGGCGCCTTTATCCTTACTCATGTTGAGAGTTGTGGTCCCCCTCACCTGTGACCGGTGTCACTGAGAGGGGGAGACGTTATGGACAGTTGAGGGTGGTAATCGAGGGGTACATCAGAACCACCCATGGGGTTGTTGTTGTTCTGAATTTAAGATTCATAGTACTGGACCCATATCACTTTAGGCGATTACCCCCACATGATTTAAGATTATAATTGGTTAAATAAAGAGTGCGGCCGTTCAATCCCAGTCATGGTGTCTTGTCTTTTTCGGTGCACCAGCAATTCTGAACTTTCTGTGTGTCTAAATCACTCACCCAGATCTTAAACATCCGGATCTTTGAACTTCTGCATAGAACTTCTCCCAGAACTTGTGTGTGTAAAAAGTTCTCCTGGTAAACTGCTTTGCGCCAGGCAGTTGTGGTCACTTGGTTTCCATGGCAGCCTGTCACACCTACAGCTGCGGCTACTTTAGGCTGCCTCAGGGCAGTGTTTGTGTGAAGAATGCATCCAGGAACTGCCTCAGGGCAGAGTGTGTGTGAAAAATGCATCCGGAACTTATTTGTGGACTTGTAAACCCAGAAGGCTGAAAAATCCAGAACTTTAATGTGTGTGTAAAAATGCCCATTGCTAAAGATCCAGTCACCTTACACCTTCAGCTAAGGGTTAAAATCGCTTCCAGATTAGATCTGAAGCCCAGGCAAATCCTTCTGCAAAGCTAAAGAAGTCCAGACTTGACAGTCCTAATATTTCTGTTAAATGTTAAGCAAGAAAAAACCCTTTAAAAACAAAAATCCCCTCCCCCATGTCTTTATAAATTGTAAAGGAGCTAAAAAAGCAACCAATCCAATTTCAGAAAAGTCTTTCTCCCAGCCCTTTTGAATATCAGCTTGACTCCTGTCCCTCCACCCTTGTGTCTTTTGGGCTGCTTTGTCCCTTCTCCCCACTTCCTTCCTTCCAAGTCCCCAGTGCTGCCTGGAGGAAAGTCTGGCTGGACAACATCCCAGGATTTCAGTGAATCTGGGACAAACTACAAAGTCACTATGACAATCGTAATAAAGAACAGGGATGTGTGTTCCTGTTGCACCGCAGATATTTGAAGGCCTAATTTGGACTGCAGAAGGTTCTCACCTTTAGACCGCCAACTGAATTGTCAGGACTGCCAACTGGAGAAAGGTTTCCTTGTAAACTCAGTACTTAGGCACTGCCAGAGACATGAGTGTGGGATCTTAGCCTGTTTTTACAGAATCCAACAGCATCTTGGTGTGAGCAGTGTCTCACATTTTCAGTTGAAACTCTCTTGTTGATATAGTTAATGCAGCATTACTCTTCTTTAATATTTGCTAAACACTCATAGCATGTTTGATGTTTTAGAAGACACTAGACAATCGATGCCATGGGAAGTATAATCATTTCTTGAGGCCTTTTTGTTTTAAGAAAAAAGTTTGGCAGTCTGAGCCAAGGAAAAAAGGATGACACCCATTGGACAAGGTTAATGTCTCATTCAAGATATCAGCTTTCTGGGGTGCCACGGAAGAACCTCAGAGCTTGTATGCCAGAAGTCTCAGAAGCTCAAACAGTCACACGGACCTGTTAGTGATATCCTCAAAAGGTATCACCACCATCCCCAGAGCTCCTGCTCCCTGCCGGTTATGCAGTGGAGGGCGGGAGGAGAAGCAAGTCTTGCCAAGGGAGGTAGAACGTCTCCACTGTGGAGAACAGCAGCAATAAGGTGAGGGAGGGGATCACAAGAGCCAGCTCTCTTCTTGCTCCTCTCCCTTCTCTGGCTGAACCTTCTCCCACACCATCCTGCCCTGCTCCTACTTCCTCCCCACTGCTGAATGCTGCCTTGCAAACGAGGGAGGGAGGAGTAGAGCAGTAATTTAGTACTGGGTCTCTTGAGACGCCATGCTGAGGTATTTCACTGTTTAGCATGTATTTTCACATAGCGTCTAAGCACTGTCACTTTTAACCCTTTTTGGACACGGTTTAGCCACAGAAGAACCCCGCAATTGCTGCTCGGATGCATCCGGTGCGTAATTCCCGTGTCCGGGATGCACACATGCTTAAAGTGACGTGTAAGTGTGTGTTTGCCGTTATTTCCGGTGAACAATCATAGCGTTCAACACACAGAGTGGCTTGGATTTGTCTTGCAACTTCCTGCAAGACTGAAGCTGCTTTCCTCTTGCCCCTGAGTAGAGGGACATCAGCTGGGAATTCCAGACAGCTAGGTGCACATCTTCTGCACCAGGTCAGCAAGGAAGCCTGACCGAGAGGGAGAGAGAGGAGCAAGGTTTCTGTTGCTGCCCAGCCCTGCACGATTGTGCACGCTTTCTCTCTCTCTCTCTCTCTCTCTCTCTCTCTGGGTGTCTTTACACATAACAAAGATTGGGTGTCAAACCCCCTAAGCATGTGTTTGGCCATTGTGCGTAAGCACCATAACAATCCCAACACCAATTTGGCCACCTGTTGAACACGCAATGTGAACACCATTGCATCACAATGACACTTTGTGTGTTCAGGCTGAACATGCGGTCAGCGTTGTCTAATGATACTGCATGGCGTGTTAGCAGGTACAACACGGGGAACGAGGTGGCAGCGCTTGTGTGCTGAGATCAGGTAGCGAGAAAAACACCAATTTGCCCCAAGCTGGGCTGTGTGTCTAAACAGCGCCATGTGGTGAACACAGGGTCAAACCGGTGTTCATATCCAGGTCAACAAACACATTCAGACACCCATTTACACTATGTCTAAAGACACCAACTCTCTCTCTGGCCAGTGCCCAGTGGCCAGGCAGGGAAGGTGGACCTCATTCTACATGGCTCTGCCTCTATGTGCACTCATACACTAAGCACTGGTACATGGAATTATTGTGTAAGTAACATCAAACAGAAACACAGGTTACATCATGTGCTTAGCAAATGTTGGAAACACACATTCAAACACACTTTCACGTTGTGTCTAAAGGCACCCATTGGGCGTCTTTAGACATAACAAAGATTGGGTGTCAAAACCCCATAGCACATATTGGTCATTATATGTAAGCACCATAACAATCCCAAAACCAATTTGACCATCTGTTGAACACGCAACATGAACACCATTGCATCACAAGGACAGTTTTCATGTTCTGGCTGAACATATGGGGTGAGAACAGACATAACGCTAACTCCACTTTAACACTGCTTTAACATTTCTTATGCATGTGCAGGGCTGCATAGAGCACCAATACAGTCCTGCAATGTGTATAAGAAATGTTAAAGTGGTGTTAAAGCTGGGGGTGATACTGGATGCAGACCTCCGCCTGGAGCAACAGGTGGAGGCAGTCGCTAAGGCTGCCTTCCGCCAGCTGTATCTGGTGTGTAGGCTGCGTCCGTTCGTCTCCGACCCGGACCTGGCCTCCCTCATCCATGCCTTCGTCATCTCGAGGCTAGACTATTGTAATGCACTCTATGTGGGGCTTCCCTTGTTCCTGGTCCGGAGGCTGCAGGTAGTGCAGAATGCGGCAGCTCATCTTCTTACGGGGATGGGCCGTCGGGAGCATATTACACCTGTGCTCCGAGCTCTGCACTGGCTGCCGATAGCGTGCCGAGCCAGGTTCAAGGTGTTGGTGATGATCTATAAAGCCCTACANGCCCAGGCCTTTGGGGAGGGTGGGAGGGTAAGGTGTGGGTTTTTAGCTCCCCCACCTATCTACTATTTATTATCTTATCTGTTTTTTAGCCCTGTTTTAATAGTATCATATTATATTGGATGTTTTAGATTGTTTTTATTATGTTTTTATGGTTGTAAGCTGCTCCGGGCTGCTTTTGCAGGAGGGGCAGGGTATAAATTCCCAAAATAAATAAATAATAAATAAAAGCGGAGCTAGTGTTAGGTCTGTTTTCACCCATGGTCAACATTGTGTCTAATGATATCAAGTGGCGTGTTAGCAGGTAAAACACGGTGAACGAGGCAGCAGCGCTCACATGCTGAGACTGGGTGGCAAGCAAAACACTGATTTGCCCCAAAATGGGCTGTGTCTAAGCAGCGCCATGTGTTGAACACAGGGCCAAACCAGTGTTCATATCAAGGTCAAAACACTAGGGATGGGCGAACAGAATGCGGTTCGGATGTTCGGTTGTTCGGTTCAACCGAGTTCGGGTTGGCCAAACTTGGCCAAACAGTCAAAAATAGCGGTATTGAAATCTAAACCGAAACCTAATGTTTGGCCCTGAAAAGATGTTTTTCCTGCCCCCGAACTCATCTGAACACGAGTCCCAACTGAACACGACCGAACACAACCTAACTGTTCGGTCATTTGAGAGTTCGGTTCAGACGTCCGAACAGACCGAGTTCGGTCTGAACTTCAAACATCCGAACCGCGTTCGTCCAGCCCTACAAAACATACATTTAGACACCCATAATCAAAGAGTTAAGGAAGCCACAGGAAAAATAAGCATGCACACAGGGAAGCCCTCTAGTGGATCAGGACACATGCTCTCACACAGAGGAAGCAGGAAGGATTAAGCAGAGCTGTGTAGTAAGCTTCCAATAAAGAAGTATTTTAACTGTTATTGGTGCTGTCCTGATTTCATAAGCGTCCACTTGAAACAATGGCAGGGCCGGCCCCAGGGTTTGTGAGGCCATGTGTGAAGTCTTGGTGCGGGGCCTAATTTGCATAATTAGGCCCCACCTGATTATGTAAATGTGTAAATTTACATAATATTTACTCCCTCTGGACAGGAAGGTTTCCCATTCTCCACCCCTCCGAGCAGTCATGGAGAAGCACAGCCTACATGTGCTTCTTCCCCCCCCCCAGTTTGGCACCCCTTGGCTGTCTTACCTGGTGCTCAGTCGAGCAGCCATAGACAAGCATGGCCTCCCAATGCTCCCCCCCACTCCACTTCCCCAGCCGAGTGTCTACAACTACTCCCCAGGAGTGGTTCCACTGCAGGGGCAGCCGGGCGGACAGTGAGGCAGGCACAGAGAGACTGACTGCGTCCGCTGCTTTACAGGGGGAGGGGAGTGAGCTTAGCCAGCCTGGCCTCCAGGGCCTGTTGCTTCTTGCTGCCGGTGCTGCTTGTGCACGCACGCGGTGCGACCAGTCCAGAGGTGCTGCTATCAAACACACAAGACACCCAAAATGCAGTCAGCCTATTAAGCGCATTATGCCATGAAAAGAGACACATATATAGAACCAGTTCAGTTGTGCCCCCATAGTTGGCGCACATGTCCCGCAGGTATGATAAATCCCAATCTAAAACCCTGAACGATATAATTAACCTCACCCCTGTTTGGGTGTCCCCGGAGTGCCCACTCTAACTGCTCAGTTCTGACTGGCGTCGGGCCCCTTATTAGCTCATGCTCCTGTCTGGGGACATTGCCCTCCTTTCCCGGCTCCTCCGCCATAAGAATATGCCGCTTTACCGCTTTTCTGTTTGGGCCGGGGGCAGTTAATATTCGGGTGTCCCCCCCACCCCAGTTTGGGCAACTGTGCCGAAACCTGCAAACTGACCTATTATATCTGCCCCCTTTATTGAAGTCCCAACATGTGTCGGGGGTTCCTTGGCTGCCCCTTTGATAATCCCCCCAAAAGGACTCACTCCCCCAGGAGACACACACCCCCTGTACCAAAGGATGTCCGCTATCCACCCTGGGTGCCCTAGTAACATCCACCATGCACTCCAGCCAAAGGTCTGGAGCATGTATGTCCCATCGCAAACCTGGAGTGGTTGCTGCCCGATGACGGAACACCTCATCGTACCTCAACCATGCCCCAATTGGTCCCGTCCCGTACGCCCGCCGGATTATATCGGCGTACTTGTGTAGCTCTAAACCTCTACTAGGGTCTGCCTGGAGTGTGACCCCCATATACACTGCAAAGGCCGCTGTCCAATTAGCCCAGTTCCTGTCAGCCTTTGGGAGTTTGAATTTCTCTTTCTCTTTACCATCCTCCGGCTCTGAGTGATCCACAATTGGATCGCTAAATAGGAGGGCATAAATATCTACATAGTCTCCCTTTAAAATCTTTTCTTTTACTGCTGGTAGCAAGTGTGCGCCAAAAGGTGCAGCCACAGAAGGGATGGCCCCCCCGGGCGGAGGGGGTGGGAGGGCACCGACCAATCCTTCTGTCCCCCGTCCTTCCTTAGTCTGTTCCTCTGTCCCCTTTGCTTGACTGCTGGCTGTCTCACCCACATGGGAACCGCTTCCCGTGCTCCCTATCGCTTGGGGTTGCCCCACTGGGGAACCGACTGGTGGGACCGCCGGGGTCACCCATACCCACCCCCCATTCCAAAAAGTCAATTGTGGGCCCGCGTTCTGAGTGGCCGACCCATCCAGTTCCCCTGAAGCCCCACCTTGTGTAGTGCCTCTCGGGGCCCCGGGGGGGTGGAAACCCCTAACACCCCTGGTACACCAGACCCCAGGGGTCCACTCCATGGTTTACCGCACCTATTCCTTCTGTACTACCCCCATTGCCACCGCCTCCTATGCTTCCCTCATCACCTTGAGCTGCTTCTGATGCCAATAAGGGGGGGGGGGTTGTGCTCTCGCTGGCATCCCTCCTGACAGCCCTTGGGCCTGGTCCCTCAGGTCCCTTTCGATGGCCAGGATTCTCCTCCAGATGACTTCGTCGGTTATTTCTTGCTCTCTGGTCCTTTCTTCTGTCCTCCTTCTACTAGCCGGGGGGCCATCATCACCCTGTAAAAACATTGCCTGCCTTGGCCCCGGAGGGCCAGAAGCCTGCCCTGCTTGATTATGCCCAAACCCTTGCTATCCTGCAGTGGGCCAATGGGGGGGCCTGTTGGTAATATTGGGTCAACCTGGGGACCCCATATGTATCCACAGGGGCGGGTAAACGGTCGGATGGCATACCCTGTATCCCCGCCCCTCCTGGGTATATAACCTGGGGCTGCAAGTCCATTCCTGGTGGCCATTGTGCGGCCGAAGGTCCACTTGCTCCGGGAACCCTGAGGGCCTCTTGCTCCCTGGTTGATGGGCCCGCCTGCGCCCACTGCTCTCCTGGCAGTGGGACCACATGAGCCTGGGAAGGCCTGTGGGGCCTGGTCCCAGTCATACCTTCCTCATTGGGCCTGTACCTAGCGGGGGGAACCACCACCCTCCGTCCTCTCCCCAGATCAGCACTGCCTGGTGATGCAATTCCCCCTGCCCCCCCGGTCTGAGCAGGCTCCCCGGGGGACATTAATTCCCTGGCCAAGCTCCCTGGGTTGGGGTCTTCTGGCTGGTCTCCCCCCCCTCCAGCCCCCCGTGACTCCCCGCCACGTGGGCTTGACCTCGGGCCGTTATTAGGGCCTCGCATTCCTGCAAACACGCCAGCATCATTGCCCTATTTGGGAGGGGCTCACCAACCTCCATCCCCTCCACAGCTGCAGTGCCCCGTTCTCGCTCATCCTGCTCCATATGCCGCACGGGGTCCTTCGAGTGCCCCTTTGGGTCCCGCTTCTTTTTTGCGCGCCCCATACTCTTAAAGAAGAAACCCAGACTGAAAAAAACCCTGCAGGCCGGATCCCTCAGCAGCAAGGAAGATTTGCTGCTGATTGAATGGCCGTTTCTCCTGGAATGCTGCTTCTGGCGGCCTCAGAGATCTGCCCCTTCTAGCAAGGGCGGGATCTCCACGTCCAACGAGGTGCGCATGCGCAGCCTCACTCCAGGACTGTTGCCCAGGCAACTAACACCAAAACCACGGGAAGGCTTTCTAACAAGCCTCCCCGCAGCGGCCCCACCCTGTTCCTTCTCCGCGTCTCCCCCGAATCGGCGAAAGGTCTTCTCCACATATGTCCGTTCTATAATATATTAATGAGCACACGCCTCCCACCTCCTAGCTTAACGTGCTCTACTAAAAAGGAAAGAAAATTTAAATTGCTTAGCCAGATGATGATATTGCTGTTCAGTTATTGGATCCCATGTTGCTTTGTAGGGCTATAAGAGAGGGACTGAACAGTGTTTAACCAAATTCTCATTACAAATTCCATTCCCATAGTTCTGCCCCTTTTATCACTCATTCGGGGTCCTGTACTGCTGTCATCCATGACAGTCCCCAGCGCGCGTCACTTTCTCACACTTGTAAATCAATGAATGCTCTGCTGCCCTCCTTCTCCATGATGTTGCTGCTTATTTAGGCCACAGTCCTCAACCCACCTACTTCAGAATACGCCTTCCCACTTACTTCAAAATAAGTGGTTTGAGGGCTGTGACTTTAAAGCAGAAACTGGTAAAAGAGACCAGTATGGCTACAATTATTATTATTATAAACATTTATATAGCACCAGCAATGTACTTGGCACCTTACAGAAAACAAGATAGACATGGTCCCTGCCCGAGAGCTTACAATCTAAAGACAGGTCTGTTGCTTACTTGCTTTGGGAGGACCACAGACCTTCTGTGTGTGTTGTGTCCAAAGTTGGTCAGCAGAGCATGTAGATAGGCATGTTAACAGCTTTAAAAGGAGTTCCCTGATTGGCTGGGCCTTAACTAATTCCCTATTGACTGCCCTGGCCTATATACAGCACCCACAGGAGACACAGGAAATGTTTCTGCAACACAAATGAATATTGACCACTGGAAAGAGAAGCTCTCTGGTGTCCCAGTTCTCCTGTGTTCCTGTTCTCCTGCTAACCAGTTTCCCAGATCTCCTAAGGTACCACTTCACCACTGGCTTCCAGACCCCCCTGTCAGCCTTTGGGGACTCAGTATTGGACTTTATGACACAACATTGTCAATTCTCATAAATGTATTGCGAGAGATGCAGTTTCTAAGCCTCCTGATCTCACGATTAGTGTCTTAAGCTTGCGAGGTTAAAAGCAGGGCTGATTACTGTAGGGCTGCTGAACTCTGGTTCAGTGGCTGCTCCCTGCCTTCCTCTGTGTTCTTCTGAGAGCTGAGTTTGTTCTCTGTCTCCCCAGACACAGTGCAGAGCTTAGGTGGGACCCGAAAATAAATTATCTGAGTGGGGAGGGGAGCTGAGAAGCCCTCTTCCCAGCTGTATTCTGCACTCTAATCAGTCCCCATTTCCCAGGAGACAGATATCAGGACAGCAAACAGTATACTGCCTGATTGTTTCCCCTGGAAACAGGGATGAATTAGAGTGTTGCACACAACTAGGAAGTGGTTTTCCTGCTCCCCTCCCCACTCAAATAATTTATTGTCGAGGCCCACCTAAGCTCTGCAGCGCATCTGGGGATGCAGAGAGCAAGTTCAGCTTTCTGGAGAATGCAGAAGGCGGCAGGGAATAGTAAACAACCACTGGATCAGAGGCCAGCAGCCTGAAGGTCAGCTGGTGTCATAGGGCATCCTGGGATGCCCCAATACATTTTTTTTTAAAAATCATTTTGCAAGAAATCTCTTGAGATCTTGCACTGGGACCAAGATTTTGGTGAGATCTTGGTCCCAGCAGGAATTTTTTTTCATTCTCATTTGAGCCCTAATGGTGAGTGAACCCACCCCCAAGGGCATCACTAGGCGTGGCTGTCACAGGTTGGAGGTCCGCACCCCCACTTTACCAGGTTTGAGTGACTCAGTTTCCCTCGCATACAGCCCACTTGAATCAGTTTTTCTCTCTGGCCGATTCAAGCCTGCCGCAGGGACAACCCCTTTGTCACCCAAGGGCCAGATCCTTCCCGTTTACAGACTTTTTCTCTCTGGGTTTGCAAGAACTTGAGAACTCTTGTTGCTCACTTGTGTTCCAATGTTAGTCACAGACACATCTTCATAGAGATAAGAAGTAAGTTTATTGATTACATAAGCAAGATTGTTGATACAGAGTGGTTACTAGAAATCAAAGGTAAATATAACGCATTCCTAACCTATACTGGGTGAGTTCCTAAATAAGCATCTTACCCTACAAAGTCCATAAGTTCTGGTTCCTCAGTCATAGATGTAGAATGACTGGGCACTGATCTCTTAGTTGGTAGAAAGCAAAATCATGCCTCTCAGTCCATGGTTCGGCTCAGCCCTGCTTGCGGGCAGCTTTTAGGATGCAGATGTAGTTGCTCAAGATGGCCCAGCGAGAGCGAGAGATTCTCAAGGTGGCTTAATGGCCTCCTTAAATACCTTTCATGGTCTCTTTGTTTCTCGTTCCCGCCTTGGAGAAATCTGAGGTCTGTGACGTACGCAATGGCTGCCTGCATTAGCATTTTTAATGTCTCTGGCCATCCGTCTGGGGCCAATCCACAAACTGTCTTCCCATTTCCTGGAGCTTGGTCACGTGTCACAGTCTTGATTTGAGTTTTACAGTTCTTGTAACATTACATACATGTTGCACCTTTTGCTTTACACATTTACTAGGCTTGTAGTCTACATGTAGGCTAGTATCACATGTGTGTGACTCTATGTTTCTCCGTGACAGTGGGTTTCAGCGTCGGCAACTCTTGCAAATGTATTGCGAGAGATGCAATTTCTAAGCCTTGTGAGATCAGGAGGCTTGGCGGGAAGTGGGCGTTGGGAAGTGCAGTGCAATGCAATGCAGCAGAGAGCCCAGCAGCCGACTCTACTCCTAGCCCACAAGGACTCGACAGTCATTTATGTTTGTTATAATAATAATAATAATAATAATAATAATAAATTAATAATAATTTTATTGCAAGCTTAGCCACACGGGCCATCATTCAAGGTAAAACAAAGTCATAGCTAGTACAAATTCATAACCGAGGACAGGAGTAATGGGGACAGGTTCCCAATAACTACAAATGTAAATGATGCCAACAAAACAAATAAAACAGCCCCTACATATTCCTCCTACCCCCAGGTGTTATGGGGGTTTCCCTATCACTCCACCAGCCCCCCACTTGAATTGGCTGCAAGACTTACCGATCTTACAAACTTACGGATCTTATTCACAGGATCGCACCCAATATCTAACACAGAGCACGGGTAATATCTGTCCTGAGCAGATCCATAATCCACCCCCACCTCCTACAAGAGGATGTATGTTTGTTTTATTTATTATTAATTATTATTATTATTATTATTATATATTTTATTTTATTTTTAGTGTATGGCTTGTGGCCCTTTTCGCACAGGCACTCTAACACTGATAAAATGGGTGTTTGCATTTTATTATACATGTTGCAGGGCTGCAGGTGTGCTCTATGGATACCCTACAACATGTATAATAAAATGTAACACCCATTTTTATCAGTGTTAGAGTGTCTGTGTGAAAAGGGGCTATGTTTGAAAAAATAGCAACTTGTGATTTATATACCAAATGTCTTGCTTTTTAAGAGTTTGTTTCTTGATTTATGAGTCAGTGGGGCTGGCAACACTGAGGGCACCTCGAACCAGACCAGGCTGGGCTCTCAACCCTTTGTGTTTTCTGTTGTCATCTCTGAGCTTCAGGTGGAGCCGTAACACCCCCAGGTTACCTAACGGTGTCTGGAGATAGGCAGGGAAATGTTTTTCAGGTGGGGTCAGGGGGCCACACCCAAAAGAAGGGGAATGAAAGGGCTCTCAGTGGTTGACATCACAATGCTCCAAAGGAAGCCACCTGAGAAAGGGATGAACAAGTCCCCTTGGCCAGATAGCACCCTTTCTGATGCGGCCCCATCTTCCTCATGCCAAAGCTCTGAGGAAGGTGGCAGCCCTTACTTCAGTCTCAGAAAGCTGTTGGGTAATACTGGGCCTGACTATGAAACCTTGACTCACACTGGTGAATGAGTAACCATGGAGATATGAGTAAAGAGGGGCTCATGGGTTCCACCTTCAGGGCTGCTGTCTGTCAAGTACTTTTCATGGTAAAAGAGAGCACAGAAAAACTAGTGCAGTGTTAAGGGGCCTGCACTAACACCAGCCGTGGGGACCCTTTACTCCATTTTACTTTAGAGAAGATGCTACAAAAATGTTACCCGTGGAGACCAGCCATAACAGGTGAACTTAAAATAGGCTGTAATGTAACAGAACATGCCAGAGAGATTTACAGCAGCAGCTGAACATTAGAGGACTTTCCGCATGAAGCAGGACGTGAGACATGCAGGCAGCTGGAGCTATTGTAAAGGTGATCAGCAGCATCTAATGTTATGCCTGTTGAGAAAACCTCATCACAACCAGTCTTTGCAGTGAATATGGGAAGAAACTGCAGGAAGAAGTGCTTGTTCTGAAATCACTGCTGTCTGCTCCATAATTCACTGGCAAAAGAGCCTCTTGCCAAACCAGGAGATTGGGGAGAGAAATCACATGCACGACTGCAAATATGAAGGTCATGTCTGTGATAGATTTCCAACAAAATGGAAAATGTAGGATAATGTTCCTAGCCAGAGACTCCTTTGCTCTGGGCCTGAACCCTAAACTCACACCTGCCAGGTTATGCAGTTTGTGCACAAGTTTTGTGTGTGCTGCATTCTCTACACAGGGACTGTGTGCAAGTTGCCCACATCCTCATGCGTAGTGCACAAATGGTAAGATCAGGCTGCATGTTACTGAAATGAGTGCATTCAGAAGCTCTCTGCATTAGTACAAGGAGATCATCTTGCTGGGCCACAGTTTGCTATTATGAAAGCAAAACTCTTCCCTTTAGATCCAGAATTCATCCACTTGCATTGTTTGCCTCAGCTTTAAGAGCTCAGATCCTGCTGCTTCTCAAGACAATGAAATGGCAAAACTCCCATTAATTTCAGAGGCAGTAAAAGTCAGGTCCAAAGTGTGCCCCTGCGTCCCCCTAACGGAATTGTAACAAGGTTGCTCTAAGTCCTTGCAGAACTAGGCCCAAGGTGGGGGATAAGTCCCTGAGTGGGAAGTTTGCTTATGCAGAGTTGGGCATCTCCCCCTTTAAGGAGCTAAATGGTTAATGAGCAAAGGAGTGTGTGTGGGCAGAGTGCTCGCAGCTGGACAGACTGGAAGAAGCAAGCCAGGTGTATTTACTATTAAGGGAGAGCCAAGAGTGCCTTGGGTTTTGGTACCTGAGACTGCAGAAGGGGTAGAAAGCTCACTCCAAACCCTGCAGCAAGAAGGCACACTTGGGCTCTTGACTGACTAACCAGGAGGGTCAGACCAAAGGGAGACAAAGCCTGGGGGCCCAGGGAAGGGCTTGCTGCAAGCATCTGCTGGATGCATTTCTTCTTCTACTACTACTATAGCGCTACTAGTTGTACGCAGCACTTGTTCTGGAAGTGTCCATGTTTTGGAACTTAATAAAAGCGTGTGTGGTGGAGGATATGAGAGCGTCGAGACTGCTTGGCCCTTAACCTGCAGTGACTCATAGCTAGTAGGTCCCACTCTGTCACAGGGATGTTGATTTATTATATTATCTATCTAACACCAACTGGTTACATCAGTCAAGTGTTTGGCTGCTGGCAATAGGGCTATGATGATGAGAGAAGTGGGAAATAGTCTGGACTGGTAAACCTTAGAAACAGGGCAGCGTTCTGAAATGCATCTGGCTGCTTTCTCATGAGCAGTCTTTGGCGCTGCGGGAGCATGTGCTACTCAAGTCTAGAGCAGCTTCCCATTATTATTATTATTATTAACAAACATTTATATAGCGCCAGCAGTGTACCTGGCACTTTACAAAGTAATAAAATAGACACGGTCCCTGCCCCTAGGGCTTACAATCTGAGAGACAGGAGCTGGGGGAGAGACTTAGGAAGGGGAACAGAGGGAGAGACAAGGGGTCTAACATTCATGAAGATGCGAGGTCTCAAGTGCACGTACTTGGCTTGGTTACGATGAGAATGACAGCAGGCAGGTCCATGTTGCAAGGATAAGGGTAAACCGATCGTAGGTATAGGAATAGTGGCTCAGCAGGATAAAGAGTCAGACAGAGCAGAGCGAAAGAGGTGAGTTTTAAGGAGAGATTTGAAGGTATGAAGGGAGGGGGCAAGGCGGATGTGGACAGGGAGGGAGTTCCAGGCATGGGGGGCAGCAAGTGAGAAGGGACGAAGGCGCTTAGGGGAGCAGGGAAGGCGTGGAAGGGTGAGAGAAGGGACAGAGGAGGAGCGAAGTGCACGGTGCATCTCATGGGAAAGGAGGAAGTGCAG
Organism: Sphenodon punctatus; assembly: GCA_003113815.1. NCBI lineage: Eukaryota > Metazoa > Chordata > Lepidosauria > Sphenodontia > Sphenodontidae > Sphenodon > Sphenodon punctatus. The sequence goes on along the minus strand of QEPC01004236.1, from coordinate 1,360,234 downwards.
CTCTCCCGCCAGCAAGCACGCACATCCACCCCTGTCCGACGTGCACACTTGCCAGTGAGAGACCCGCACTCCCTCCTTTCCCACGAGATGAGAGCGGCGCTGGATTTGGATAGTGCATGCTCCCGCTGCACCAAAGGCTGCTCATGAGAAAGTAGTAGGTTTCTTCAGAAAATTTCCTCTTAACCCTACCTTCACCTTCATTCTGATCCTCCCCCTAGGGAAAGAGAATTGGATTTTAGTAAAAAGGCAGGGGGAAATTCCCTTTTCCCTGCCTCTTGGGCTGAATTTTATCTTTGTTGAATAATGTCCAATACTACAAGATTCTTGTCCATTTGGATTTGCTCCCCAGTCCATTCTGAATTGTCTTGAGTGAGTAGTCCAGAAGCCAGCCAGTGAAATGCTACACTGTAGCAAATGAAGGTGCATGCCAGTCTGAGCTAAGCAGCACATTAGAGCAAGCATAGTGCACTGTTGGGGAATAGGGTTACCATGCCTTCCCTCTAAAAGAGGACACCTATGAAACATACATGTTGCAGGGCTGCACTGGAACCAACACAGCCCTGCACCATGTATTTTTCATAAGCCTTCTCTTTTAATGGGAAGGTACGGTAACCCTACAGGGGTGGGGGCATGAGAAGGAGCACAGCTGGCAAATACCTAGCGCCAGTCAGACTGAGGGTGAACTCTCACGTAACTCTGCTAAACTCTGGTGTCCAGAGCCCCTCGAAAGCTGTATAAAGAGCCCTGGATGGTCCCTGGATCACATGCAACACCGATCCAGGGATCATCCAGGGCTGATTATACCGTTTCCAGAGCCCTGCAGACATCAACTTTAGCAGAGTTACGTTTGAATTCACTCGAAGCTAGGGGAAAATTTCCAAACTGGTGGAGTAGCAAGGGGGAGAGGGAGGGGAAGCAACAGGAGGGTGGGAAGGAGAGAGGGAGCATGATGGATGCATGCATACATGTGTAGTGAGAGGATGGGCAGGGGAGGGTACATTTTATGTTGTTGTTTGAATGTTCCGGTGCAGACAATGGTCAATCCAGATTAATAAACTGATTGATTGACATTTTTAAAAGATTGAGAACTAGTGGTTAAGCCGGAATATTGGGGGTTGGGGTATCTTGTGATAAACCATGACATTTTGCAATCCAGGAAGTCAGGCCTTGTGATCTTAATGATTTACTTAAATTTTAAATGAGTAAGAATCTCCGCTTTTATTTAGCAAAAAAAGCAACAAACAAAAAAAGCGCTGTTCTTTATGGTTGCAGAGAAAATCTTGAAATGTGACTACGAGTCCTAATGAATCAGAAACCAAAAGACAAAGAACCCATGGTTTGATGCGAATCTTGGAGGCTTGACTCCCTATTTTTTTTTTAAATTTAATAAATAAAAATTTAAAAAAATTGGGTTTGATGGCCTAGGAATCGTAGTCCTGACTCTGCCATGAACTGCCTGCGAGACACTGAGCAAAGGCAAAACCAAACCTACAGGTGGTGGGGTGGCTCCCTGGCCAGGGCAGGAACCTGCAGCCGACACGGCCTGGGGCGAGGAGCAGCCCTGAACCCCAGTGCAGGCGGAGTGGCCTCTGCAGGGGCAGCCCTTGGCCTGGAATGCACCTTGGCGATTTCCCCAAGAACACATCCCGAGCCAGCTGCCTACCCAGCCCTCTCGGGGCAACATCTGGCAGCGCGGGAAGATGAGCGGGTGAGTCTCGGACCATAGCAGGCCACCGGCACATCTGCTTTTACCCTAAGTCAACAAAACCCTCTCTGAGCCTCTGCTTCGCCTCCTGCAAAATAGGGAAGATCATTTCATTTAATTTTCTGCAAGTAAGAGTCTGATTGAAGTTGACGTCTTTGTCATCCTTGGATAGGAAAGGGGTACCATCGGCGTGCAACGTATAAGGGAGAGCATGAAAGAATCAGTACAATGGAGAAGTATGAGTTTAATCTAGTAACCATTTTAGTAGCAGCCCTGAGTAGGGAATGGTTCAGAGCCACACCAATCCAATGACAACTTGGAGGGAAAAACTTTGCCTAGAGCAGCACAATCTCTCCATGACTGCCTTGGAAAGAGGGGATCTGGGTTCACTGCATTGTCTCCATTGCCACCAATATAGAAAACACAGTGAAAGCTGGTCTCTCAGGAATAAGCAAATGCAATGTTATCCCTGACCTTCCTTTTTCCCATCTCTTCCTGCCCCTCTCTGAGGTGATGAGTGTCCTCCGGAACACAGCAAGGAAGCACTTGAGCAAGGAAAGGGGCTGGAGGGATTCCTGACACTATTGAAATCCATGACAGTTGACTTCACTGGGGTGTAGGATTTCACTCAGGGATTTAAATGAAATTGGCTCTTGTATGGGGTCAGTGGTGGGAGAAGGGTTGAGGAGGGAAAGCTCACTGTACCTCTAATGCACCCATGAAAAGGTCACCCTAACCCCCAATGGTCCTCCATTTTTGAAATGCTCTCTGCATAATGCAGTGTCAAGCAAAGTAGAGCCTGCTGTGTGTTACCCCTGTGGGTTTGTGAAACGGATTGTTGGCCTATATTTGAATCTATGTTTTGACTGAATTTTCTGTGTCTTGGAGTTGTTTCAGTCCCTTGATGTAAAGCTCTAGACCAGGGATGAGGAATCTCAGACTGGGGGCCAAATGTGGCCCTTGGGTCCTTTTTATGGGCCCATTTCTGGTTGCTGGATCTGGCCCCTGAATCCACTTCCCTCAAGCACTGAAAGACTGAGCTCAGGTTTAGCGAGCAGAGATGAGGGCATGTACACAAGGATGCTCATGCTCTGTTCATGCTCTGGTCATCTCTCGCCTCGATTACTGTAACCTCCTTGTCGGCGCACCCCCCAAGGAAGACACGACACATGAAGTTGGGTTAAAGTGGCCGTACTCTTTATTCCTAATTAACTCTAATTAACGAATTGCACTTGTAATGGTGGGGGCAAATTCATTCCAATGAATTGGGTCCAGCACCCTTAACTATCCAACAGGTATAACATAGGGATTGGTCTGATATTCCCTCAGGTACCAATCCCTCTTAACTTCTAAACGTCTCCCCTTCCCGCTATGCAGTTGGTGAGAAGGGGACCAGGGCCCATGCGGGCCGGGGAAGGAGAGTAGTGCCCTCAGGCCGGGGACAGTACATGTC
>QEPC01004236.1:1313994-1350966 GCA_003113815.1 Sphenodon punctatus | reverse complement strand
CTTGAGACCTCGCATCTTCATGAATGTTAGACCCCTTGTCTCTCCCTCTGTTCCCCTTCCTAAGTCTCTCCCCCAGCTCCTGTCTCTCAGATTGTAAGCCCTAGGGGCAGGGACCCTGTCTATTTTATTACTTTGTAAAGTGCCAGGTACACTGCTGGTGCTATATAAATGTTTGTTAATAATAATAATAATAATAATAATAATAATGTCATTTAGGACAGTGACCAGGGCTGAGACTTCCTTGGCAAAGGACTCTTGTACGCCTGGTACTTGTTTGTGGTATTTTGTGTATTCCTAACTGCTGACGGCATCTTCAAATTCTTGAATCATCCTGGCTACTTCAGGTCCTGCCACCACCCAGCACCTGAGTGCTGAAGGGTTCTCTGTCAGTCAGCCTCCCTGCACCCCCATCTCATCTCACTAGGGCTTTGACCTGTTCATAGACCAGATCTAGTGCCATAGCAGAGAATGGGTCCACTCCTTTGTTTTGTTTGCCATAAACCATCCTGACCAGAGCAGAACTCTTGGTATGCTGCTGGGTACTTCTCTGGTAAAGAACACATATCTCTGGTGTGAACTGAGAGCCACCATGCATAGCTGATGTGATCAAGGCTAAAAACACCCATGGCATTCGCTGAACAAGTGATTCCAGATACTTTGTGAAGTTTGCTTCCCAAACTGATCCTATCAGCTGGAGAATGCAAAGTTCCATGTGAAGAAAAATTGACCAGTATTGAAATTCAGACTGTTAAGCTGCCATTTTCACACGCCAAGTTGTGAAATCCAAAGGGCCTTCTTCATTTGGCACTCCTGTAGCCACCAGGGGGCATTGCTTCCTGGGTTCCATACCAAAAAAATATTTCGGATGGGTCAGTGTGTGGGTTAAAAGCATGAAACTTGGCACACTTCAAGTGTATATGTTAGGCTTAACTGCCCCACTATTGATGAATAAAATGAAAATAAACATTTGTTTCAGTAGTTCGAAGAACTGGGATTGCAACCATGTGTGAGGGACGCAACATGACTGTGTACAGTTGACATTTTTACCCATATTTTGGCTAAATATGCGGTTTGGAAATCTTTAATCTCAGAACTTTGGAATCACCCATAAAAATATTAATCATCTTTGTGATCATCTGACGTGGGAAGCAAAAAGAGGAAGCAGCATTCTTTTTATTTGTGAATGGCTTTATTTACATAGTACTTTTTTTCCCCAGTCTGTTTTGCTGCAGTTTTCACACCAGCTGCTTTCTCTATCTGATTGTGTATTTACAATGGGGGAATGTCCACTAGTGAGGTGTAATGGCTATGTGTGTGCAGTATTTGGACGGGGAGGTAGGGGGGGACCCCAGTTCAAGTCTTGCCTTAGCCAAATGCTCACTGGGTGATCCTGGGTCAGTCACAATATTCTCTCAGCCTAACCTACCTCACAGGGTTGTTGTGAGGATTAAAGCTGTAGTTATTTGTAAAGAGCTCCAAGTGCAATAGCAGGGGGCCGCTATATAAAGATTATTATTATTATTATTACCATCATCATGATGACCAATTAGCAGTGGTGCAATATTTGCAGAGGCTTGTAAAAATATGAACAGGGCAGGGACTAGAATTTTGTAAGACCAATAGCAAATGTCTCTTGCCTATTTGTGGGATCGCCTCACTCCCCATGTGCCCATGCGACCCCTGAGATCATCCGTGGGGGCCTTTTCGGAGGTTCTCCGGGCAAGACGGGTGGCCACTGATGTGAGATATTTTTTGGTGGCTGCCCCCGTGCTGTGGAATTCACTCCCAGAGGAGGCTTGGTTGGCCCCCACCCTCTTGTCGTTTTGACGTTTGTGTAAGACCTGGCTGTTGCGCCAGGCTTTTGGCGAGGGGTAGGGTAGGGGTAGGGTTTGGGAGGGAGGGTGAGTTTTATGATTTGTTTTAAAATTTGTTTTTTATTGTTCAAGTTTTTGTGTGTTTTTCGCCGCCCCGAGCTGCCTTTGGGCAGCTTATTTAAAATACAAGTTTTAATAAATAAATAAAAAAAATAAATAAATAAAAAATAAGGTACCAAGATGTGCACAGCAGGCCTCTGAGGAATCTCTGGAAGATTGAAACTACAGATCAGGTTTCTTAGCTGCAGACTGCAGTAACATGACCTGACCTACGGTGTTAACTAAGATATTCTATTTTGAATCACTTAGGCCTTGTAGTCTCTGATCCTGTGTTGAGAATACTTAATGCGCTTAACTTTACACAATAGTGAATAGTGAACAGCTCATGGTGAGAAGAAGCCCTGCACACAGAATTAAGTGTGTGTGTTTGCAGGTTTGCATCCTATGACATTTGATTACTTCTTAATGTAGGGGGATGCTACAGAGAGAGTTTGAATTATTTTGCATATATTCTGGATAACTAGAACATAACAAAATTAAAACCGTGCCTTCCTCTTCTCCCACATCTGCTACTCTTAAAGGTGCTAAAGAATTCAGTAAGCACATTTATTACAAGTCAAACCTGCCAGGCCAGGTCAGACCATTGCACTGAGTGAGAGATATGCAGTCCTCTGAGCAATGATTGAGAATTCAGTCCAGTCATTCATTGTTACAGTCACAGAAACCACCATACCTTGGCTTCTGTGCCTGTCAGCACACCCACTGCAAGCAATCCATCTAACCTTCAATAATACTAGCACCTGGCATAAGGGATTAAAGTAGGATTGCAAGCGCAGGGAGCAGGAGGCATTAGCTTTTGTATTTTCAGGATTTTGCCCAATCACAGTTCAGAACCAGGCCTCTAGTCCATCCACCTTCTGTTATTCTCTAGGAGAACAATCGCTTTAGTTTGTTGCTGAGCATACAAATGTTTCTCAAGCGCCTGACAAGACTTTAAAAATTCCTCTCACAGAAGGCAGTACAACAGCATGGTATTAAAGATGACCATTTAAAAGGGGGTCTTAAGGCCGTTTTTAGGTGAGCAGCGCATGCTCGAGCCAAAAAAAATGTTTGGCGCAAGTGCACGCTGCTCATCTAAAAATGGCCTTAGTTATGAAACATTTCTAAATAGCAATGTTATGTTTCTGATTTCTTTTCCTTGTCTTCCATGTGGTGGTGGTAACTCTACTAGCAGCACAGCTGTGACACTGTCAGCTACACGCTTCTTGGCAGTGGTCAGCAATATCCGTTTTCAACAGCATAGCCAGCTCAATGCTTTCTCTGTGGGTGCTTTCAAGCTTCATGTTCCCATGGCTTGAAATTATGTAGAAACCACCCTATAGTAACCCCATGGAAAAAAGAGTGGGACCATAAGATTGTTCTGACATCCAAACAGCTGTACAGTGTTGGTAATAATCCACGATGCAACAGTTCAAAAGTCCCTTGGATAACCATGGCAACATAGGACACTGGGTAGAAACAGATGTGGCAGCAGCCCGCTTTGGGCCAGACCTCACCTGCACATCTGTGCAGGTGCTGCCAGATGTTGACCCAGGATTGCCCTGGATCATGTCAGCAGCTAGCCTGGGCTGTGACCTCGGAAAATCTCTGAGGTCATAGCATGAGCTAAGGCCTGCTCGACTGTGCCAAAGTAGGCCTCAGAGGGCTATCACATCTGTTCCCAGGTTGCCAACCCAGGTGGAGGCCACCATGGTCGACCACCATAGCTGGCCATCATTGGCTGCCATGGCTGCCTGTCATGGCAGGAGGTGGGGTGATGGGTGCAGGACGGAGGTGGGGTCGGCCAGATGCATGTTCATACTTCTCCCCGCCCTCCCGACACCCCAGCCATGATCACGTTTGTTCGGCGGCCCAGACCATGTCCATTGTGATTTTCCACCCCAGGTTGGGCTACCTCCAAGCCACCATCACGTGTTTTTACCCACTGTATAACCAACAGGATTACCGTTAGGGGTGTGCAGAAGGGACCTCATTCATTTCTGTTTCCCCTCTCATTTTCATTTCCAAAAATTCATTCATTTTTGTGTTGTTGTTTTAGAACTCAGACTAACTTCAGACTCCAGCTGAGCTAGAAAAAAATCTCCAAAATAATGTGGTCAAGGAGGAAAGAGGGGAAGCAACAGGAGGGTGTGAAGGTGGGGACAGAACAAGGTGTACGTATGCGTGCGTGGTGGGAGAAGGGGCCCCAACTGTCACAGCAGAAGGCAGAGTCCAGTTCAAAAAAGTTTGAGAACCACCCTAAATGTCCGAGGTCCACCCAACATTTTAAGGTCATCAAACGTACAGTTTCAGTGTCTTCTACCTTGTATAGGTCCTGCTCTAGTGAAATGATTCTAATTTACAGTCTGAATATTCAGCATCTATTTTTTGTAATGCCTAAAGCACTTGTGCCATCAGATAGTTGCTGATAATAGATCTCAAGGACGGGTTTTATTAGAGTGTTATAAATGCACTATAGGCAAAGAATGTACTTTGTTTCAATGAAGTCAGCAAACCATTACTCTGACGGCTATGAGAGTAATTTTAGTAAAGGTGCCTTTTATGTTTTGCTTACACATGGTATTACTATTGAAGAAGACTAATCACAACAGAAGCAATTTTTTTGTGTCTGAGTGTCTCCGCTATTCTTGTTTTCATTTTAGAATGAAAATGAGTAAAATTGTTATTCTAGCTGGTGGTCCTTGGAATTATTTATTTTGACATAGTCTGTATAAGGAACAGACAGACACTTTATGCGCCATATTGGTGTTTTGTCTCTATGGCCTATTGATGTCAGCTGAAAATCCATTATATTAAAACATCACAAGCTCCAAAACGGCATAATGTGTTTCAAAAATGAAGGGTTTCTTTTTTTTAAAAAAAAGAATCATACAGGAGATAAGTAAAACTGACAACATTTTAAAATTTCTTTTTCTCTCTCTGATTTTAACAGTAGAAATTCAAGATTTCTCTCTAATTCAATGATAATAGGAGCAAACAAAATAATTAAATGATAGAACATTTTATAGCAAATGCAAACCTCTTTTAATAGCATGCTATCACTCTTCAGAAAATGGGAGTAATTTATTTATACAGTAAATTGAGACAAATAATTTGGCTAGAAATGAAATTTTGGCTAGATCATTTCATATCCATTAATGACCTCTGTCACTGTGAAATCTCTATCCAATTATGCCTGGGTGATCAAATGTCATGCTTTGGGGTATACAACATTGCACAATTAACTAAAGGCATTATATGAGACATGGTGTTCAACTTCCTTGGAAGTATCAGATACCGCTTGGAAACTTCAGGAGGGGGTTTACTGGATTAGAGACAATAGCCCAACAGTTTGATCTGTAATCGGTAATGGCCACTCATGTTTTGTTATACAATGGAGCAATAGATTGTAAACTCTCGGGCAGAAACCGTGTCTATCTTATTTTTTGTAAAGCGCTAGGTACATCGCTGGTGTTATATAAATACTTATAATAATAATAATAATAATAATAATAATAATAATTAATAGGTGTACATAACCTTATTTTGAGTAGAAGAATCCTAGGAAAACATTTAAGGTAACAATTCAAAAATTAATTTAGAAAAATCCATATTTGTGTATGCATCTGTGCCTTAACACTATGCTCTCCAACTATAGAAGGGGAGACAGGTCTAATGAGTAGGCTACTCTTGATAATTGGATCCTGGGTAGGGGAGGCCCTCAATCCCCAATTCAAGAGATAAAAGGGGGGCATTTCTAAGGGTAAGATATTGGTACAGATGAAGAAGGGGGTAAAATAATCTTAGAAAAATCCATCCGAGTGGGAAATTCCAATTCCAATTATGTTTTTAGTTAATAAAGAGAATGTCAACTAACTAAACTAAAACTAATTATGTTTTTAGTTAATAAAAGAGAATGCCAAAAGGTGTGCATTCTGTGTTAAGAACTGTTTGTGGATGCCCATGTTCACAACAACAAAAAGACTAAATTATAATCAAATTGTTCATTCAGATTATCTCACAAATGGGAATGGCTTCTTGGGGTCAGAAGCTTGGAATTAAAGGGTTCTTGCATAAACTGGTAACATCTTAAAGGCATCAGTGGAGGAGTGTTTAAAAAACGCCCAAACCTCAAAGCACTGCAGTACAAACCCCAGTGAAGTGAATGGGGCTTGTGTCAGTGCAACACTTTTGAGCGCTGGAGCCCTGAATCTTTTTCTGTGATTTAAGGGGATGCATCAGTGCGCTGAGTAAAGCAAGAAAGTCCTGCTCCTCCCTGGCACAATCACACTAAAAACTGTGTATTTGGAATGAAGTCTAAATCAGGTTGTCCTTGCAGTACCTATGAATTACTATGACAACAGGAGAAGTGCAGCTAAAACCGATTCAGTGAAACGGAGAACTTAATTAACTCTTAATTTTTCACATTCAGTTGAACTCGAATAATAAAGCAATCAGTTGAATTGTCTTTCGATCCAAAACAAACCTACTTCTTCCGGGTGGTATATGAGACTGACTTTATTCTTCTTAAGCGCTATCTCCACACCCCAGCTTTCCAGGCAGCTGTGTCATGTGAGTTAGTCTTAAAATTGTTCCTTGGTTTTAGACAACAGAATATAAAACAATCACCAAGTCTATTCAAGCACGTTTATGGCCTTTTACTTCTATTACAGCCAAGGGCTGATTGTGGGGAGAGGTGAGTTAAAGACAATGAGGATGCTATTTATAGTAAGTTTCCATTCCTACTCAAATAATATAGCCTGATGGCCTCACTGGAAATGTGAGATTGTGGTTTAGCATCTGCAGTAAGGAATGCAACTGAATGAATGCACTCTAACTCATTAACCCCTACAGTGATTATCAATGCAGAAGTGACAGTGGAATGCCACCCACCACTGACTTTTTTAGCAGTGTATTGTGCAAGTTTATTCAACATAAGTCTATAAAGAATTCGTGAATCGCAGCACATCTTAAAAAGATGGCAGCCACAATAATCCTCTCTTTACTGGCACTTTGCCTTTACTATAACTCATGGGGCTGAACTTGTGGTAGGATATATTGGGGAAAGGCTATTTTAGTGGAAGCTATGACCAGTCATTCCTCACTGAGGGTGAAGGTAAAATCCATTGGCTCAGAGCAAGTCATTGGCCAGCCAGGAGCCTTAGGAGAAAGCTCTTGCTGTTCATGGATTCAATATGCATCAGCAAAGCAAATAGAACATTTCAATTTCCAGTGCATTGGAGGTTGGGTTTTTTTGCCATTTGTTTGAAATTCATGGGAATGCACAAAAAAGGGGGCAGTGAGAAGGAGAGGAAATGCTGGCTGCAGCGAACTGGTCTCCCCACAGGATTGCAGAAATGTCTCTCCAACAATGGGTGTTTTGAAATGAGATGCTACCCCACACGGCCACCCAAGAGCCACACATCCGAACGCCCATCCGAAACTGCTGTGGCCAATCATGGCCACTCATGGGGCACAGCCGAGAAATCCAGAGTGCGTCATGCGGGGCAAGCCAAAAGAGTGCGTGGCAATGGGCGGCAATGAATCCATAGCTTGTATGAGCTGGGGTGGCCACTCATGCCAGCAGAGTCCTGCACTCATGTTTAATTTATTTTATTTATTTGTTTATTTATTTAAATGTTTACCCCACCCTTCCCAGATGGCTCAGGGTGGCTTACAAAACCATTAAAAGAATACATAAAAACACAACCCCCTAACCTTTCTCCTCCCCAACCATCCCCTCACACCCCTACTCCAAACCCCTATCAACCCACCATTCCCTCTCCCTGCCTGCCAAATGCCCTAATGAATAAAAAGATCTTACACCGCCTCCAGAAGATGCCCAGGCACAGGCTCAAATGAACCTCTGGGGGAAGGTAGTTCTACAGCACTGGTGCAGCATATGAGAACGCCTCCCTGAGAACGCCTCCCTGTATAAACTAGACTGGCGGACGGTATCCATACGGAGGCGCTCCCTGCCGATCACAGGGGCTGCAGTGGGATATGGAAGGACAGGCAGTGGGGCACATAGGCACTGTGGGTAGGGGACACGGCCTTGCAAGTCACTGACTGGGAACGCCAGGGAGCCCGCTCATGCCCAGGACATGTCATTTTCTTGGATAAGCTTCAATTAATCTTACTCATCAATGCGGAGGATGTGATTGGAGGGGTACAGGCGACCAGTTTTGAATTAGATCCATGCCCGTCCTGGCTGGTAAAAGCCAGCAAGGAGGCACTGGGGGCATTGCTGCCAGGAGGGCAGGGTGCCCGACAGCCTCCAGATTACAGTTTTCTGCCCTCTGCTCAAGAAACCATCTCTTGATGTTGACTCCCCTGCCAGTTATTGTCCTGTCTCTAACCTTCCCTTTTTAGGGAACGTTATTGAACAGGTGGTCGCCTTGCAGGTAAAGGCACATCTCGATGTTATCGGTTTTCTGGATCCATGTTTTCATCCTAGCCATGGCACTGAGACTGCGCTTGTGGCCTTGATTGATGATCTTCGCTTGGAAATGGATAGGGAAAACTCTACCCTTTCGATTTTGTTAGATCTTTCAGCGGCCTTTGATACCGTTGACCATAGGGGGGTGTTCACATGGCTGCAAGACCTGGCTGGGGTTGACAGGACTGCTCTTGAGTGGTTCTGCTCATTCCTGGCTGGGAGAACGCAGAGGGCAGTAATGGGCGGTAGCTCATCGTCCCCTTGGGAACTCACTTATGGGGTCCCGCAAGGTTCCTTCTTGTCTCCATTCCTGTTCAATGTGTATCTGAGGCCCCTGGGTGAGATTGTTTGGAGATTTGGAGTAAGATGCCATCAATATGCAGATGACACGCAGCTCTAGCTCTCCTTTTCATCTGACCCACGTCCTGCAGACTCAGTGATTACCTGGTGCCTGGCTGCTATTGGAGACTGGATGCAGGTGAGCCGATTTAAGCTGAATCCAGACAACACCAAGGTGTTGGTGGTTGGCCAATCTTGTGACCTGGGGGAGGTACGAACCCCTATCATTTTATGGGGTCCGGCCTCCCTTGGTCACTCAAGTTCACAGCCTTGGGGTGCTTTAGAAGCCACTGCTGTGTCTGGATTGCCAGGTTGTGGCAGTGACCAGGAGCGTTTTTTACCAACTTTATTTGGTGAGCAGGCTGCAGCCTTTTCTATCTTATTCAGAATTGGGAACTGTCATCCATGCCTTTGTAACCTCGAAGCTAGACTACTGCAATGTGCTCTACATGGGGCTACCCTTGAAAACTGTTCGGAAGCTGCAGTTTGTGCAGAATGCGGTGGCCCGCCTTCTGTTGGGGACAGGTCACTGGGATCACATTACACTGGTGCACCAGAGTCTACACTGGCTGCCAATAGTCTTCTGGGTACAATTCAAGGTGCTGGTTTTAACCCATAAAGCCCTAAATGGCCTGGGCTCCAGGTATCTGAGAGACTGCCTCTTCCCCTATATACTGCCTCTGAGGTCAACCGGGGATGCCCTCTTGTGAGTTCCAAAAGCCCATGAAGTTGATACGAAGGCATACAGGGGGACGTTCTCAGTTGCTGCCCCACAATTATGGAACTCCCTCCCCTTGGAGGTCCGCCTAAGCCAGAGCTTGTTCATCTTCTGGAGAAGATGTAAGACCTTTTTGTTTGGCTGTCGCTCTGGAATTCCCTCTCAGTGGGGATTCGCCTCAGCCTGGATCTTCTCACCTTCCGGCAAAACTGTAAGACCTGGCTCTTCCACCAGGCGTTTGCCTGGGGAGGGTGGGATGGGTTGGGGGGAGGGAATTTATTTTTATACTTTTGGAAATCACTTGATTTTTTCCTTCTGTACTAACCAGAGTTTTTATGAGAATGTATAGTATTATTTATTTACATTGTTGTATTTTTAGATTGTGATTATTGTTTTATTGCATTTAACATTGTACGCCGCTGTCAGACATGGTGAATCTTATCGAAATACTGCAGCTGACTTTTAGCCAAACAGTATGTAACTGACCTGTGAAGAAGTGAGATATTGGTAAAACCCCCTCAGAGTAGTTATCCAAACCAGAGCCTTGGATCAACCCTGGCAAGAAGTTCTGAGGATCAGTGTATTCTGGGACACAACAAATGGCTTGTTACTTAGTAGGAAAGTGAGTTTTGCTCTTGGCCCATAAAGAGGTGAAGTATGTTGTCTGGGTTGTGCAGGAGCAAATCCCAAAGTCCCTTTTCACACATGTAACGTTTACTAGTGGCATAATAGAGAAGTCACTCTGTCAGAGGTGGTTTTGTGGGGAAGGGTGCCTCTGAGGGTAAAAACAGAAATGACACTGGGCTGTCGCATCCTGGACTGACCTGGGACAGGCAGCCCAGGTGGACACTGTGTGTGCTGGGGCGGGGTACAAAACAAACTGTACCTGGCTGGGCCAACAGCAACACAGCCTGGGGGTGCTGGGGCAGAGAGAATGGGGAACATATGGCCAGCAGTCCCTACCCCTCACCATGATGGCCAGTCATGGCTTTCTGTCAAGGTGGACCCGGTCCGGGCTGGTCAACACATGTGCAGCAGATGGGGCAGCCCACTTTGACAGATCGGGCAGACCATAGCCTGGGCTGTGACTCCGAAGGTCTCTTGGATCACAGTCCAGACTAACCACCAACATGGCTGGTGGCAATTGTGGGCCAATATCTGGCGGTGCCTACACACATATGAAGGCGGGGTCCATGCCCAAGCATGGGCCAAACAGTCCGCCGTCATGTTTGTTTTTACCCTGAGTCTTGTTTAGATGGCTGCTCAGCCTTCCAGAATGAGTCACGGGGACTTTCTTGCCACTGGCAGGAGTGGCTTACTTGCCTCTTGGAATTTTCCCAGCCTAGACACCCTAACAAACCTTTGGTCTTTAGGACTCTATAGATAAGTGGCAGTCTGCACTGCTTTGGCTCTATCTTTTTCCACATTAAGTGAAGAAATTTGAGGGATTTATTATTGTTATTTCCTTAGGTGCTGCTTTTGCATATGACTTTGTATGGGAAGGGAACGGTTCTAACATTCTGAAATGCACCCATGTCTGTAATCGTTGGATGTCAAGGGAACATAAACATTCCCCAGTCTCTTGAAATCTGTAGATACTCCTAATTGCACCTGGAGAAGGTGGCAAAGGCTTATGAACTGCACTATAGAGCTGTGTATGTCAATTTTGCTTCGCTGTGGAGAAAAGATACTTTCTCCAGAAAGAAACTTTTATATTATGTTTTCAATGAGGGAAGGGTTTGGTTTTTTTTTACTGAAGAAGAGTAAATCTGCTCTCTTTTTTGGCTGTAGCCTGGCTTAGTCCTTGTTCATCTGTAAAAGCTTATGAATAGTACACATACATAACAAATTACACTTTTTATACCCAGTGCTGCCTGACACATTGAAACCATTTTTGTAAATAAGAAAATGGCACAGAAACCGAGCCAAACTTGCATTTCCAGTTGTTGCTACACTCCCCCACCCCCATCCACCAATGGCTTGCAAAAGGAAGTAGCAGTTATGGAACACACACATATATACAAAATAACCCCAGCCATTATGACTAATGGAAGAATTAATGTGCCACAACAGAACAATATGTGAAGAGTATGTTTTCCCTTTAAGGAATTTTTACGCAATCCAATCAAGCAGTGTCCGCAGAAATCATTGCCAACCAAGTTGTTAAATTGAATCTTCACTGAAAGAAAAAAAAAAAAAAGGATTTCATGAAAATAACTCACTGGTGACTCATTTACCCATGCAGTCAAATCTCACAAAATACTCAAGATGTAGTTAGTAACGTTAGCTGCCCTATATTCTGGATCAACATACTCAAGGAGCCAGAGATCTTACAAATTGTGTCTGGACCTGATCTCCTTGGATTGAGAACCCAGGCACTCAGGGCTTTTTGACAGAGCCAATGCCTCATGGTTACCCAGGAAGTTTCAAACAAGAGCTTCAGAAATAACTGAAAACCTGCTACCCGGCCCAGAAGCCTGCCCTTGATTGGCTGATGGCCCTCCTGGGTCGGCATCAGCCTTCCCTCCTGAGTATCCAAGCAGAGAGAGACTTGTCATACTGGCAGCTAGGACTGCAGCACCGTGTTTCCTTGCTTTTCAGGATTGATTCTCTGGCCACAGATCCATGCTATGGATGTGACCCTGCTCCTGGCCCTGTTTCTGAGCTAGGTATCCAGGACTGGTGCCAGGGCCAACCTTTGCATAAGCAGGGCAGGGAACAAATGTGGGGCCCTTATGTTTCACTGCCGGCGGGCGCTCCCTGGCTCAGGGGTGCTGGCCCCCTCTGCTGCCTGTCAGTTGGAGTCGGCCGGGGGCCCCGTGCCCACTGTCAGGCCAAGAGCAGGGGCCCCTGAGTGCAGGTCCCCCCCAGGAGAAGGGCCTGGGGCAGCCGCCCCGAACCGCCCTGCGGAAGGGCTGGCCCTGACTGGCACAAGGATATTTGCCACCCTAGGCTGCCTCAGACAGCCGCTGCCCCTCCCACAAACCTAGGCAGCGGCTGGAGGGTGGGAGGAGAAGCAACAGCTGGGACAGGGGCAGGAGAGGCACCCCCTTCGGCCCTTCCCCTGATCCAATGTGGAGTTCAGTGGCAACGGCAGCAGGATTCCCCTCGATCCTGCTGTTGCGACCACTACTATAGTCCAGCAACTGGGCTGGGCAAAGAGAGGGACTGCTGCTGGGGCTCACCAGGAGTAGGAACCTACAAAGCCAGTGCAGGGGATGGCTGTTTGTGATGCACTCTGCTGGCTCGGGAATGTGTGTGTGGCTGGGAAGAGGAGTCAGCCAAGCCAGTAACAGCCTTCCCTTGCCTGGTCACAGGGGGAGGCTGGACTCCAGCTTCCTGCTGCTGCCACCACTAAACTCCACACTGGATTGGGGGAAGGGCTTATCACCTTAGGTGGCCCTTCCCATGATCCAACATGGAGTTTAGTGGTGGCGGCAGCAGGAGGATTTCCCTCAATCCTAAACTCCATCCTGGATCGGGAGAAGGAGCATCTCTTCTTGGCTCTTGGTAACATGAACACCCAGGAGTTTGCCCCTGAGCTGGACCCCCAAGCTCAGACCCTTGGTTCTTCTGCCTTGAGGCTGGAATCCTGACACTCGGTTAAGTAAATGACACATCTGTAAATTAATATAAAGGATCCAAAAATGGCTGCTTTGGGAGGATGCCCATTTACACAGGGGTTGAATTTGATCCAGGGTGTGCATGTTGGTTATCAGATGTACTTTTACTTGCACTTGCCTTTCGGTTGCTTTCCTAATGCTCTGCTTGCTTTCCCAACTCAGCAAGCAGGTGACATGATTGACACTCAGGAAGTTGTATTACTGGATAAAAACAGGCATGGTTTGGGCCCGCTTTGACCTGGGACCTGGTGACACGTGTAAACACACACCGCCAGACATTTCCCAGGGCAGTGTTGGGGCTAGCCCAGGCTGTGACCTCCGGACAACCTCCAAGGTCACAGCCTGCCCAAGCAAGCTGGAGCAGGCAAGCATGTCTTTGCGGCCGTGCCTTTTGGCTACACCTCATTGGTCACCATGGCTGCCTATCATTGGGGGCGGGGGGACAGAGTGCCCAGCATGGGTGGGGCCGACCACCCACATGGTGGTTGTGCTTCTGGCCATTCCCAGGCCGTGTGGCCAGTGGGACAACTCCCCATCCATGGTCACGTCAAGTCAGTGTCCCAACCTTCCACAGGCCTCGTCGCCTGGGATTTTCTGCTCCAGGGAGCGGTCCCACCAGCCGCACATCTGTTTTTATCCAGTGTGGAAATTTTACCGTCATCGACAATAATGTTTAATTTGGCCTAAGCATCATGTAGGTGTCAGTGGAAACGTTCCTTTAATTTTGTACTTCCATTGTCCAGTTCCTGAGTTCTGCCCAGTGTAATGAGGGATCTCCTGACACCTAGCAAGTTTCCAGTTTAAGTTAGAGCAATCCTGGGACTGTTTGGTTTACACTACAGACCAATGATCCTAAGTTCTTCCAGCAAATGGCAACTGTTGACATAAGGGATGTCCCTGCCCATGCCACCTTTCCTCTGTATACACCCCCTTGCTATTGAATGCTCCTACTCCACCTAGAAGTTCCCCACAATTAGTAAACTCATAAAATGGATGGCTGATAAAGCTGCCTTTAGGGTTAGTCTCATACCGGTGGAGCAATGCAAAGTAGCTTTATTGGGCTAGGATTTTACATAGGATAAAAATTATGCTAATAAATCCAAAACATTTTAGAACAGTAAAGGAGATTTGGTCAGTTACAATGGCCCAATTGTAAAGTTGTAGAAAATCTTTTGCGGTCTTGATGGCAACTTACAGTCAAGGGGACAGGATAAGGGCCCACGGAGTTTGGTTTGATGACGAATGTATAAGGGAAAAGAAGTCTCTGATTAAACAAACGGAAGAGTGCTCGGAGTTAGAAGGTGGTGAACAGAGAATAAAAATAAGCTGTGCAAAAAAGAAATACAAACAGTTGCTAGAACAAAAGAAATATGATTATCAAAAATCAATGTGGGATCAGTTAAGACTAGCGGCGGAAAATAAGGATTCTAGTGCATTTTGGAAAAATGTAGCAGGGAAAACTAAGAACCAAAGTGGACAGTCAGATGCCTTTATAACGGCAGCAGTATGGAGGGATTTTTACAGCAAGAAATTTGCCCCGGTTCTGGGACCAGAGGGAAAAAGCAAGGTGCAGAGGGATAATATAGGGGTGGTAGAAGGAAATTCCCAGCAAGAATATGAGATCTTAAAGGAGCAGGTAACCTTGGCAATAAAAGAGCTGAAGCTAGGAAAAGCTTCAGGTCCTGATGTACTTCCAGCAGATCTCTTTAAAGCAAGAATTCTGGGCAAGTTTTCTTAGGGATATAATTAATATTGTGGTGAAATTTGATATCTTTCCATCTACATGGAGGCAAGACATTCTTGTCCCCATTTTAAAAAAAGGGGATAGAAAGAACCCGGAGGCATATAGGCCTATTAGCCTAATTGACCTACCATCTAAAATCTATGGAAGGCACCTGCTTGACCATATCCAAAATTGGATAGAGATTAACAATATAATAGGAAAGGAACAGGCAGGATTTAGGCATGGGTACTCATGCACAGATCAATGTTTCGCCTTGTTCCACTTACTAAAAAAATATGTGTCCCAGGGCCAGGTAGTTCATGTGGCCTTTATTGATTTGCGTGGTGCCTTCGATTCGGTCGGTAGGCTGAAACTTTGGTTGAAATGAGAGAAGATGAGGATGGACCCAATATTGTTGAGCTAATAAAGGTATATTACAGCGGCACCATGACAGCTGTCAGATATGGGACTAGGGGTGAACTCACAGAGTTTTTTCAATCAGCCAGAGGGGTAAAACAGGGATGCGTAATTGCCCCAATGCTCTTCAATCTGTTTATCAACGATCTGACATCAATTCTTCAGAGTAACTCCCATCATCACCCTAAAACAGTGGGAGGAGAAATGTATTCCTTCCTATATGCCGACGATATGGCCTTTGTCTCCCTAACCAAAATAAGGTTACAAAGAATGCTGAGTGTGCTGAAGAACTATGCGGAACAAAACAATCTGGAGATAAATGCTTCAAAATCTAAAATTATGTCAGTGGGAACAAGAAAGAACTTCGAGTGGGTATTAGGAAAGGAAAAATTGGAGTCTGTAAGGACCTTTACCTACTTGGGTCTTACCTTTAATAAAAACCTGTCATGGGGTGACCATGTCTTGAGGATAAGGATAAAGGCAGCCCAGGTAGGAGGAGGAATTCTCTCCTTTTACAACTGATGTGGGAAGAGTGGCTGCATGGAGGCTCTGAAGATGGCCAAAGCTAAACTGTAAACTACCTTATTGTTATGGGGCAGAGCTTTGGGGATTAGATCGCAGGGCGAGTGATGCCCTGGAAATAACCCAAGCCGCATTCATAAAGAAGCTCCTAGGAGTACAGAAATCTACTTTGTGGGTGGGGTCAGACTGGCGACCGGTACAATGAATGTAGTCATGAAAGCCAGGCTAAAAGTACTCACATATTGGTTAAAGGTTAGGGCACTTCCTGCAAACAGGTATCCCAAACGAGTCTATATGGAGATGGTTGCCTCCAATAGAAAGGAAAGGACATGGTTAAAGGAAGTGAAGGAAGTGATTACAAGTATGGGCCTTGGATATCTGATGGAAAATCAGGACCCAATACCGTTAGATACGGAGAAAGAACAAATTAGACAGCGCTTAGTCGATTGTGCTATCCAGGAGGACAGGGCCAGGATTAGACAGCAAAAGCACATTCCTCTAAATCAATTTGGGCTCCAGCTAGAATCTCCAGCATCCTACCTGGGGATTCCTCAATACCATCTTAGGCAAGTGATTTCAAGGCTGCGGTTTGCTCAGCTAGCTTCAAAAATGCAGGAAGGGAGATGGGCTCAGATGCCGATGGCAGAAAGGTTATGTCCTTGTAATATGGGTAAAATTGAAGATACGATCCATATCTTATGGGAGTGTCAGTACTATGATATAGAAAGGGGGAAATGGTGGTTTCCCTTAGAGGTATTCAAAATGGGTGGTACCTTACATAGGAGAACTGTAAATCTGTTAAAAGATAAGAAAATGGAGACTATCATGGCAGTGGCTAGATTCTTGTACGCTGCTCAGAAGGTGAGAAAACAGCAGGCTTTGGGAGTACCCCGAAAGTAGACCCGCTTTGAGGAAATTTAGTATGTAAACAAATGTTTGGCCCAGGGACCACCTTGGAATAAAGGGAGGCTGTAAATGTCCTGATAGGCTAAGGATTGTAAGTAGCGTTGATATTAATGTTGTCTAACATGATGAAATTAAACTCTATCTTGTCTGTGACTTAATTGGGTATATGATTATGTGTATGTGAAATTGTACTTACGCTATGGTTTTGTGATATAGGCAGTTGTATGCCACTGTTGCTTTTTATTATAATATTTTTGTATTTTGGCTGACGCCGTAAATAAAAATCAATCAATCAATCAATTTTAAAACTGCGCCAGTAAAAAAGAATTTTACTGTAGACAAGTAGCAACCGCTGTTTCTGCATTTCTTTAGGCGTGGCAAATGCTCTGTCGAACACTTCACGAACTGGCCTTACTCATTTTTCTTTGTTTGTTATCTGGTGGAGACTGCCCCACCCTGAGCTCTGCCTGTACACTCAGCTCCTGGTGTAGGGAGGTGAGAATTAGTCTCGGGAACAGAGAATTCAAAAATGACGAAAGCAATATCTCATTTAACTGTAACTAACTCTTAACAAGAACAAAGTTCACAGCACCCAAACCCCTTACCTGGGTACACACACAAGTCTGCAGTTTAATCCTCCCACCTCCAGGCTATCCCAGAGTCTTGGTCCACAGGCCACTGATCCAGCCTTGCTTCTCATGAAGCTTGGGCCACTTGTGCTCATTTTATTATTATTAATTATTATTATTATTAGCAAGCATTTATATAGCAATGTACCTGGTGCTTTGCAAAGTAATGGAATAGACAAGGTCCCTGCCCTAAGGCTTACAATCTGAGAGACGCGGGGGGTGGGGTGGGGGGGGGGAGGGAGACGAAGGAAGGGGAACAGAGGGAGAGACAAGGAGCGTAACATTCACAAAGATCCAGCTTAGGAAGTGTCTCGGGCACCCCTCTGCCAGTTCCGTGTTGCCCCAGATAGACTCCTTCCTCTTTACACCTCTCTAGCTGTGCAGCTCTGTGTGCCTCTCTCTAGCACGGTAGAGTCCAGGTGTGCAGGCCACTCGGTCGCTCTGTACACCAGCTCTCTCTGCCACTGCTCTCAGTCCTTCACTCTGCAGTGGTTGAGTGACCTCTACCCCAGCTAATCACACTCCCTTTTCTTCCCGCTCCCACAGCAGTTAGAAGCGGAAGAGTAGAAAAGTGGGGCGGGGAGCTAAGCTTACAGCGCATTTAAACGAGCAGCGCAAAAGCCGTCTCACTACCTTGAGAGATGGCAGATCGCTGATGCGGATGTCAGGGGGAAGGATTCCAGGGCCGGTTTGACGCGCAAAAGACGCGGCCGCAAACCGCATGAAGCATTTAAACAAACCGGAAGGACGCGGCTGCAAACCGCGTGAAGCATTTAGACGAGAACAAAGTAAGGCGGCTGATTAAAGGATCAGCTGCATTTTTTGTCTCGTCTAAAAACGCCCTTAGTCAGCAGGCTGGGGGTGATCCTGCACTGTACTACACTTATCGCTTAAGCAACTGACTCTTAGCCAAAGTTGGCTCGATTGGTTCAATATTTCTTAAGGAGTGTCTTTCTATAATGATTCCATGTTATGAGGTGTGAGACACCGTCACGTCTCCTATGACCTTTCACAAATCCAAACAGAAACTGAGCATCCGAACAGGGTTGCCACCCAGCTGGTATTTATCTAACCAGCATGGTTAGCTTTTGTATGGTGAGACCAGTTGCTAGTAGAGGGTTTTTACCAGCAATATAAAAGCTGGTATAATAAGCCTAGGGCCATCCCATCCCGCCTACCTGCCCACTGCTGCCAATCCCAGTCACCTACAGGAAGTCATCAGAGGCAACTTCCTGGGGGGAAGAGTAGAAGTGGGGACAGCTTTGTCAGGCCCTGGCTCTACTCCTTGCGCCTGCCCTTCTCAGAGCCTCTCGCTTTGGGGAGCTCACGCGCAGCTTGCTGTCCCCTTGCGGCTCCTGAGGGAGCAGCAGCCCCCGAGCGCCACCGCCAACTTATACAAGTTGGAGCTGCCTGCCGAGCTTGAGCACTTCCTGCAGCAGCAGCAGCACCTGGGGCTGTGCCTCCTCCTGCTGGGAAACAAGGTGCGTGTTCACCCCAGCCTCCCCCCCAAGTTACATCCCCCAGTCTTGTGAATGGGGGTCTCCCTCCCACCCTCCCCACCAGCCAGAGCCCCCTCTGTCCCCTTCCCTTTCTCCTATGCTGAGGGCTCCCCCTTTATGCCTCCTCGCAATCTGGGTAGAGGAAGCAGTGGAGACTCTCCCCCCACCCTTGTCCTGGGGTACCTATGATGTGTATGTGGATTAGAGTCTTGGCATCCATCATTTTGCATAAATTAATATTAACTGGTATGTGCCAATTCATTGATTTGCATATGTAAATTAACAGGCCAGTATTTTCTCTTGGGAAAGGTGGCAACCCTACATCCAAACCGAGTTCTACAAGACAAACAGGCACCCAATGCAGGTGAAGCAAATCACAGTATCTGAAATCATTTAACTTGTGTAAACCACCATTCAATATTCCCACGGGCGCACACCCATCTCCACGCACGGAGCAACCGGCACTGGAGCCTGATGCTCCGTGGGAGCGCGTGTGCATCCCCACCCACTGCCCACGGGTGCCCACCCATCCCCCTGCACCTGTCACAGCATTCACATGGGTGCCTCCCCCACCACACACGTGTGCGGGGGGGTGGGGCACCCGTGTGAGAAGGCCCTGTGTTCGCTGAGTTCTGTCTGAAGATAGCAACATGTTATCTTAATCAAATATTTTCTTTTACCTGAAGAGGCCCTTGTGTTTGAATTTCACCGCATGTTTTGTTTTGCATTTTCTGCGTTCAAGAGATTACTTTTGTTCCATGTGCAGCCTCCGTACTGCAAGAACCCTCTTTTTTACTCCTTTGTTTTAGATGACATATTATGTACTCGCAAGACTTCAACTGCCTTGTGCTTATCAGTTTCTCATAGAAAAGTCACCCAGTAGGTCTGCATTACAGGTCAGGTGAGAATGGAGATTCTGATGTCCCAGGAAAGAGATGGGGGGGAGGGGGGGAGGAGAAATCTAAGAGAAACTCTGAAAAGAATGGGCATTGGGTGTCTTTAGACAGACGCGGGAGTGCTCAACCCCAGAGCATGTCCAGGGGTGCAGTCCCACATCTGTCCACTTGCAGCAGCACCTGGGTCCATTTTAAATGGACCCGGCACTGCTGCAGCCCATGGTCTGCCCACACACCGCCCCCTCCTCCGCACCATAGAGCTGTAGGTGGATTGTCTGCCGCTCTAGACTGCTGCCCAATCCCCAGCTGGGAGCAGAGCTGAAGCAGCCATCCACCAAGCAGACGGACTGCTGCTCCACCTCTGGCCAGTGCCCCAAGTTTGGCGGCCTGTTCCACTGGCGGCGCTCTGGGATGTCCTTGAGCACTGCTAGCTAGTGGGTGTTCTCACACTTATTTCTGCTCCACCTGCACATCTAGCGGCAGGAAGCCCTTGTCTTTATGAGGGCCTGTGGCAATACAGAAGGGCTCCCCCAATAAATGGGGTAAGTAAACTAGAAATAACATACACACAACATATGAGTTCACAAAGCCTGCAATGCAGAGAGCCCTGAAGGAGATGTTATGTTCTATTGAGCATCAAAAATTAATGAAGATAACCTTTGCCTTTTTCTAATGGGTGAGTCTGTGTGTCTCTCAAATGTTCCTGTTAGGAGGGACCCACATCCCCATTTTGTACAGCCCCCCCCCCCCCCACTCCCCTGCATTCAGTACGGCATAAGCTGAGAGACACCACTAGAAAATTCAAGTCATAACAGGAGGCAAGGAACGTAGATGGGGAATCCCGGCATTGACAACAATGGAGTGTGATGGGACATCTCAAGTAGGCAATTATCAGCCCTGCCACATCCAGGCAAACCTCTTTAACCCTAAAAAGCATGGAAATCAAGAAGGGTATGTTGGGATGGGAGGAATTAAAGGAGGTGTCATACTGGGTTATCCAATCCCAAAATTGTAATGGCACCATCAGTGTAAATTCACCTCTGCTTTAATATGAATCATCAAATGGATAACTAGAGTTCTTGGCTCTGTCCTAGCATAGAAGTTGCGTAAGAACATAAGTATGGGAGGAAGGGAAGGGAGTGCCATGGCCCCCCTGTGAGAGGGTGGGTACGAGCATGGGAGAGGAGTGTGGGGGTATTTCCCTGCCTGCCGCCTCTGATGCTCCGCCTCTGGGGATGCTGGGCTTGGGAAACTCTTTGGCTACCCACCTCCCTGGGTCCTTGTGAGCCATTTTGGGGAATGGGGGGAATCACATGCCAGAGGGGATTTGGAGGAGGTGGCTATTGGGGTCATGTTGGGCACAGGGAGGTATGGCGGGAGGGGAGGATAGACCATCGGGACTCTTGGGAGAGACACTCAATGTCTATCCCTGTGTCCCATTCCCCTGTTTCAGGAAGGATATTTGGGGGTTAAGGCCAGTAGGGCCTCTGATCTGACACTGATGCTGCTTAATGTGAGGTCAGTGGCTAATAAAGCGTCAACCATCTGTGATCTTATTCAGGATGAGGCGGCCGACCTCATCTGCATTACAGAGACTTGGCTGGATGAGGTGTCTGGGCCAATTTTGTCCCTGATGATGACAGCCGGGTACTCCGTGCAGCATCAGTCTAGGATTGGGGGAGGGAGGGCAGAGAGGCTGTGATCTCTAAAGACACCTTGACCTTTTAAAGGTATCTAGTGCCTGACTTGTCCAATATGGAGTGTTTCCTGTCCACCACCTTGTGTTGGATTTGGCAGGGGATAGATTAGGGATTCGCCACCTCGCTGCACGGCTGACTCCCTGACTGCTCTGGCTGAGCTGGTCTCAGAGATGGTATTGGAATCAACCAGACTTATTGTCTTGGGTGATTTCAGCATGCACGCTGAGGCCAGCCTTTCAGGAGCGGAGCAGAAGTTCGTTACAACCATGGGTCTATCCCAGGTAATATCTGGCCCAACACATGAGGCAGGGCACACACTGGATTTGATGTTTTGCACCTGCCTGGAAACAGGGGCTCCAATTATTGGGAGTGTTATAATGACACCATTGTTGTTACATTACCTTCTGAAGGCACAGATCCTCACCCTTCCATGCCCATTAGGATGGTCCGCCCTCAAGGACTAATGCATTCAGCTGGTTTCCAGAATTCTTTGGGGGGGATTAACCTACTGATCTTGGCAGTTACTCTGTTGATGACCTGGTCATTTTATGGAACGACATCTTGACCATGGCCATGACACGGTTGTACCCAGACATCCGCTCCCTCCACTTCAACAGCACAGATCCCCCTGGTTTACGGAGGACCTGAGGCAGCTGAAGCAGGAGGGTAGGCGGTTAGAGTGCAGGTGGCACTTGACTCACACCTAAGTCAACCAATTGCAGCATAGATCGTTTTTGAAGGACTATGCCACGGCCGTGATGGCAGCAAAGAAAGCTTTCTTCTCTGCTATTGTGACATCTGCAAAGTTTCATCTGGTGGAGCTGTTCTGGGTGGTGATGGACCTGGTTAATCCGGTCTGCTTCTGCCAAGAAATGGAGTCATCTAATGCCCACTGTGACATTTTTATTAACTACTTTGCATACAAAATCAATCTCACCACAACTTGGGTGCTGTCCTTTTGCCAGCAGAATCAGAGTTTGAGGTTATGAAAGCTCAGTCTTCTCCTGTTTATTTTGATCAGTTTCAATCGGTATCACTGATTGCGGGATGGGCAGGGGAGGTGCTTGGGGTGGTGAGAGCAACCAGTTGTGAACTAGATCCTTGCCCGTCCTGGCTAGTGAAAGCCAGCTGGGAGACGCTGGAGCTGTTGCTGACTGGGGTTGCTTGTCAATGCCTCCCTTTGGGAGGGTAGGGTGTCGGACATTCTTAAACCTGCAGTTGTTCAGCCCCTGCTTAAGAAGTCATCTTTGGACGCTGACTCCCTGGGCAGTTATTGACCTGTCTTTAACCTTCCCCTTTTGGGGGAAGTTTATTAAATGGGCGGTTGCTCGACAGCTCCAGGCTCATCTCAATACCATCAGTTTCCTGGACCCATTTCAGTCGGGTTTTTGCGCTGGGTATGGCACAGAGACTGCGCTTGTGGCCTTGGTCAATGACCTGGCACCTGGCGATTGACAAGAGGAATTCTGCCCTGTCAATCCTTTTAGATCTTTCAGTGGCCTTTGATACAGTTGATCACAAGGTGGTGTTGACACAACTTCGGGACCTGGCAGGGGTGCGTGGGACTGCTCTTGAGTGATTTCGCTCCTTCCTGTCGGGAAGGTCCTAGAGAGTGGTGATAGGTGATTGCTCGTTGTCCCCTCAGGACCTCCCTTGTGGGGTTCTAGCCTACCACGACGCTCCCTTCATCCTCGCCTCGATTACTGTAACCTCCTTCTCACTGGCCTTCCCCCGGTCTCACCTTTCTCCCCTCATCTCTGTCCAAAACTCTGCTGCCAGGGTCATCAACCTCACCAGTCACTTCGACCATGTGCAGCCCCTCCTCTCTTCGCTTCACTGGCTTCCCCTTCCTGAACGAATCCTGCACAAGCTCCTAGTCTTCACCTATAAAGCTCTTCACAACCTCGCTCCCCGCTACCTCTCTGCACTTATCGCCCTCCATACTCCAGCCCGTGCACTTCGCTCCTCCTCTGTCCCCTCTCTCGCCCTTCCACGCCTTCCCTGCTCCCCTAAGCGCCTTCGTCCCTTATCACTTGCTGCCCCCCATGCCTGGAACTCCCTCCCTGTCCACATCCGCCTTGCACCCTCCCTTCATACCTTCAAATCTCTCCTTAAAACTCACCTCTTTCGCTCTGCTCTGTCTGACTCTTTATCCTGCTGAGCCACTATTCCTATACCTACGATCGGTTTACCCTTATCCTTGCAACATGGACCTGCCTGCTGTCATTCTCATCGTAACCAAGCCAAGTACGTGCACTTGAGACCTCGCATCTTCATGAATGTTAGACCCCTTGTCTCTCCCTCTGTTCCCCTTCCTAAGTCTCTCCCCCAGCTCCTGTCTCTCAGATTGTAAGCCCTAGGGGCAGGGACCCTGTCTATTTTATTACTTTGTAACGTGCCAGGTACACTGCTGGCGCTATATAAATGTTTGTTAATAATAATAACTCCATCTGGTGAGGAGGTGGCTATGGCTTTTTTTTTCCTGATTCAGATCAGGCCACTGTCATCGATGCTTTCATCACCTCGAGGCTAGGTTGCTGCAACCCAATCTATGTGCGGCTGCCCTTGATGACTGTTTGGTCATCTGGTTCAGAATGTGGTACCTCGCCTCCTTTCAGGGGCGAGGCACTGGGAGCACATTACACCGGTGCTCCGTGGTCTGCACTGGCTGCCTATAGCTTTCCAGGCACAATTCAAGGTGCTGATTTTGACCTTTAAAGCTCTAAATGGTCTGGGCCCCACCTATCTGAGAGACTGGCTGTCCTTCCATGCCCCATTGCAGCCCCTACGATCGGCCCGGAGTGCCTCCCTGTGGGTACCATCTGCTAATCATGTTCGTATGTTGATAGATTGCAGGGAGGCATTCTCGGTTGCTGCCCCCATGCTATGGAACTCCCTTCCCCCTCATTTGAGCCTGAGCCTGAATGTCTCCTGGAGGCAGCATAAGACCTTTCTGTTTGAAAAGGCATTGGAGGGCAGGGATAGGGATGGGGGTTTGGTGGATGAGTTTGGGGTAGGGGTGTGAGGGAGGTTTGGATGTGGGGGATGGGGAGATGATATTGGGTGGGTTTTGTGGGGGATTGTGGGAAAGTTTGAGACTTTGGGGGTGGGGGGTTGGTTTTGTATTTTGCTGTTCTTTATGGTTTGTGAGTTGCCCTGAGTCTATGAGAAGGGCAGCATAAACATTTAATTAAATAAATAAATACTGGGTTGACCAATGGTGCAGCAAGCCCAGTATCCTGTCTCCAACAGTGGCCAACCTGTCACATAGGAGAAGTACCCAATAAGGTATCCCCAGAAAGCTAATAGCTGTTAATGAACCTACTCTCCAAGAACTTATCGAATACTTTTTGAAATCCAGCTATACTACTGGCCTTGATCACATCCTCTGGCAGCAAATTCCACAAGTGAATTGTGTGTTGAGTGAAAAAATACTTTCTTTGATTTGTTCTAAATCTACCACCAGTTAGTTTCATAGATGTCTCCCAGTTCTAGTACTACTTGAGAGGGTAAATAACCATTCCCTGTTTACTCGTTCCACACTCCTCATCATGATTTTATAAGCTTCTGTCATAGCCCCTCTCGGTCATCTCTTCTTCTCTTACGTGTCCCAGTGTGAAGCAGCTGTTGCCATGAGATTATTAACCAAGCCAGCTTTATATTTCCATAGGAAGTGCCTCTTTCTGAAGAGGTAATTAATTCTCATCTGGCTTATTTACACTTCAGACACATGCATATTCTAGCTAGGGAGGGCATTCATGAAAGATAATTTGGATGTGACTCTAAAACTGAAATATATCCCTCCCCTGCCCCCCTCCTCCCCCGCCTCAGATCACCATTCTGATGAGAACAGCCCTGACACAGAAACTTGTTAAGAGAAGATTTCTGTGGCATGGAAACTGATAAAATGCACCAGCCAGCTATCTAATGTAACTGACTTTGTTACTCTTTGATGAAGAGGCAAATAAGACCGTTGATACACACACAAACACAATGGGCATTTTTACACACACCTTAAAGTGCTGGTCTTTCAATCTTCTGGGTTTACAAGTCCACAAGTAAGTTCCAGACGCATTCTTCACTCACTCACTCGCTCTCACACACACTCTGCCCTGAGGCAGTTCCGGGATGCATTCTTCACACACACTGCCCTGAAGCAGCCTGAAGGAACTGCAGCTGTAGACGTGAGGGGCTGCCATGGAAACCAAGTGACCACAGCTGCCTGGAGCAAAGCAGTTTACCAGGAGAACTTTTTACACACAAAAGTTCTGGGACAAGTTCAAAGAGCCAGATTTTTAAGATCTGGGTGAGTGATTTAGACACACAGAAAGTTCAGGATGTAACAGCAAACCTGCAGGAGAAATCTCTGTGTAAAAACACCCGATGATGCCCACACACAGATTTGTTCATCTTTCAGAAGGCAGAGGGGGATGGTATATGGTAGCGTGTGCAGCTGGCTCTGTTATGGCACCAGTGCTAGGGTTGCCATACCTCCCCTTCCATCCAGGACGCTTATGAAAAATACATGGTGCAGGGCTGCATTGGCTGCAATGCAGCCCTGCACCATGTATTTTTCATAAGCGTCCTGGATGGAAGGGGGGAGGTATGGCCATCCTAGGCACCACTGCCAGATTCTGTGCCTTAGTCTCCCCAAAATAGGTCACCAGACTCAAATACTTCTCTTCGGTCACTTTATTCCTCACAGACTGCAGGGATCTGCTCAGGTGGGTTACAAGCCTGGCTGAAGAATAAGTCTCTCAAACTCCTAACAAAGTGCCTCCAATGCAATTCATAATTCCCTGTCCCCTAGGTCTCTTCCCTGACATGGAGGCTATCTTTACAATTCCCAGTTGTGCCAGGGATTTCTTCCCAGATTTTTCGCTGATGTACAAGTCACTCTCTTTACACAAACTCTTTTTCCAGGCTTCCCTGGAGGGGAAGAGGCACCTCAGCTTTACGTAGCCAGGGCTCCTTGGTCAGCTGACCTGATCCAGTCAGTCTTCCTACCTGAATCTCTAGGAAACAGAGACCATTAGGATAGGCAAGCTCCTAGAGCAGGCACAGCTGGTGCTTTTAGCTCACCCTGCTTCAGAAGTCTAAAAGGTGTGAGTTGGGTGAAGACATGGAGCACAGAACAGTGCTAAGTGGCTTCTGTCTCATAGTGCTACTATCTGTAGGGTGGAAAATGCTAGGGATGGGTGAACAGAACGAGGTTCGGACGTTCAGTCGTTCGGTCCAAAATCCGAGTTCAAATTCGGCTGTTTGGTTTGGCGGAGTTCGATTCGGCCGAACTTGGCCGAGCAACCGAAGATAGCGCTATCGATACCAAAACCGAATTCAAAATTCTTTTTGGGGTTGACCCTGAAACCACCCCTGGTCTCCACCCCTGGTGCCAGGAAGTCTGCTCCTCAGCTGCCTCCCACTTCCAGTCACGTTTTGCCCACCTTCCAGTCACGTTTTTCCCACCCCCGAACTCATTCAAACTCATCCAAACTTTTCCGAACTGTTCGAGCGTTCGGTTCGGACGTTTGGTTCGGTCATCCGAACAGGCCGAGTTCGGCCCAAACTCCGAACTTCTGAACCGCGTTCACCCATCCGTAGAAAATGCAGTGGCATAGTACATTCATGCAGATTATGCTGGTGACGTATGGTAACTAACTAAGACTTAGGGCCAGCTAGCACAAGAGCAGGGGCAGTCCTGGTGCTTGTAATGGAACCTACCAGAATTGGGGATTATTTCAATCAAAGGGTGTTTTTAAACAAGCAAGGCTTGGGGGTGGGGTGTTCGTGGCCTCTGAGTGGCACAGCTGCAGAGCCCACCTCCACTTATCACCCATGCACGGAGCCAGCACAGGAGTGAGTGGGGAGGGATTCTAATGGGCGGCTCCCAGCATGGCTACCATGGCAGCTGCCTCACACTCCCTTGCCATGAACCATGGGGGAGGGAGAGGCGTGCCAGGCTGGAATTTGAAACTGACATATCCCAAGTGTGAGCATTGAGGAACCCAGCTCCCCAACGCTCACGGCCAGTTCCTGTGGTTTATTTATTCATTTATTACATTTCCACCCTGCCCCTATCAGCAATGGTGACTTGGGACAGCTTTCATAATATCAATTATAATAAAACACAATATCAAAAATAGAAAAGATTTGCAAAGGCCGTGTTCCCTGCCCACAGGGCCTGTGAGCGGGGGGACTGGTCTGCTGGCATGGGTGGCTGCCCCAGTTAATATAGGCAAGGAATGCATGGGCGCCCTTTGCCATGCATTTTCTTGGCTTGCCCCACACAGGGCACTCCAAATTTTTCATCAGTGCCCCACGAGTGGCCATGAGTGGGTACTGCCTGGCTCATGGAAGTGCACATCCCACTCACTCCACCTTCTGCCAGGCAGTCCGGTGAGTGGTTACTGGGTGGTCATGCATGGTAGCATCTCATTTTAAAACACCCAAAGAAGGAAGATGGTATCACCAGTTTCTTCTCCCACTCCTGGGAGGGCATATGAACCACAGGGGGCTTCACAGCAGCCAAAATTCCCATTATGGAAACAATGGATAATGAAAGCATATGGCAGAGTGACTGGGAGTTATGGACTAACAGAATTTAGCCTAGAATCTATAGTGATTGTAAGACATGGTTTGGTTTGCCCTGAACTTTTCAAGAGAGGAGAAACATGATGAGTGCAATCATCCACTATATTGGTGAATGAAAGTTTTGCCATTGACTCCAGTGGACAGAAGATTGCACCCTGTGGCTTTAAATACACTGACAGGAGTGGGTAGGGGGTGGGTGTTTTGGCACGGTGGGTGTGCGGCAGGAACACTCACACAAACACCCACCGCCCTTGGCATTTACATGGGTGCACCCCCACTGCACACCCATCCCCCACCCACCCAGTGTTGTCCGTGTACACGGACTGCCCCCCCCCCCACATACCCACCCAAACACCAAGCGGTGGGAGAGGGGGGGGCGTCCATGCAAAAATGGCCTATGTCTCAATTTAATGGTTAACATTAGTTAAAGGTTGAACTCTATCAGACAAGACTAAAATTGCCAGTGAAAGGTAATAAGGAAACTAATGTGTCTCTTGGATAGATGTGGTGGTTTGCCACATATACATAGTCTTTGGGCCTTTTTACATGGACACCTGCCCCGCCCCCTTGCTGGGTGTGCAGTGGGGGGGGGGAGGAGTCCATGTAAATGATATGGCAGTGGGGGGGATGTTTGTGTGCCCGTGGAAACCCCATGGGCAGTGGGTGGGGGTGCATGCACACTCCCAGCGCACACCCATCTCCACCCACCTCCACTTATCACCCACGCATGGAGCCATCCAACAAAATGGAGGAGGCTCTGTGCATGGAGATGGGTGTGCGACCCTGGGAACAGGTGCACACCCACCTCTACCCACCGCGGCTACACACCCATCCCCTAACCCACGGTGGCCCATGTAAAAAGGCCACAGCAGTAGAGTGGTAACTTCTGAAGTGGGGGAAGGAACGTGGGAACAATGAAAATGCTCAAATACAAACTCCCATGAGAAAGGGTCCAAGCGGGAGAAGAGTCTTGTGTCAACACAACATCAGACTCTTGCTGTCTTCAAAGCTGGCTCTTAATTGGGAACCCATGTTCACGGCATTTTACCCATCGCTGTCAGTGGGGAGAACACAGTGAACACAGGCAGGGGCGGCCCTACAGCAGGGCGATTCGGGGCAGCCACCCTGGGCCCCGCTCCTGAGGGGGTCCCGCACTCAGGGTCCCCAGCTCCCAGCCTGGTAGTGGTTGGGAGCTGGGGACCCTGTGCGGGGCCCCCCTGGCCAACTGACCAGTCAGTCCACGTCTCCCTGGGCCCTGACAGGCAGCGGGGCGGGGGGGGGGGAGGGACGGAGTGAGACCTCTCCCACATTCGGTGCCCCCCACCCTGCCTGTCAGTCTTGGCCATGGGAAATGTGGGAGAGATGGGGCCTCTGACTCTCCCTCTCAAGACAGCCAGACAGCGGAGGGGGGAGACAGCTGCCAGTGAAGCCCTGCCTCTCCCACACTCCCTGAAACTTCCAGTGGCGGCAGGCAGAGGCAGACCAGAGCCTGCCACAGGGAGCTGCCTCAGCGAGCGGGCCTGGCATGGCGCCCAGGATGGCAAGGGGCGGATGTGGAAGGTAAGTGCCCCTGAAATGGCTGAACTTGGGGATGGACGGAGGGAAGTGCCCCTCCACCCATTCCTGAGCCCAAGCCTGGGTAGCGCCCCCCCCCAACCGAGCCGGGGAGTGCCCCGTGAGCTGAGGAGCGCCTCTAAGCCCGCCATCCGCCGGCGGCAAAGCTGCCAATGGGAGACTGGGCCCCGCATTTCTCCTCCACCCTGGATTGTAAGGCCGGCCCTGAAGACAGGTCTCTGCTGTTAAACAGCCATTGAGCGTTTTCAGACATGACAGTGGCACAGATTCATCTGATTTAGCGCAGATTAATGTGGGTGCCACTGTCACATTTGAAAGCAGCCACCAGATGCTACCACGCTCTGACTCCTGACCGTGGTGGAGCTTAGCCCAGGCTATGACTCAGAAAAATCCCTGAGTCACAACCCAGGCTAAGCTCCACCATGGTTGGGAGCTAGCCGCCGGATGCAGAGTAAAGCGGGCTATCACACCTAATAGCCCGCTTTACTTACCACGGTCTGGCATGGTGGCAGGGGCTGGCCACCATGGCCGCCATGGCTGCCTGTCAGTGGGGGTGGGGTGGGGACGTGCAGACACATGTCTGTCTGTACATCTCCCTTCCCAACCCAGCGGCCATAACCTTTGTTCAGCAGCCAGGCCGAGTCCTGGCCAGAGTGACAACTCCTGCCACGGTTCAGAGCAGTCTCTGGGCGTGGTGGCAGCCGTCACGTATGAATGCACCCATTGAACAGCCCTGACATTTTTGGAGCTAAATTGCAGAGCAAGCCCACAGTTTATCTATGCTTATACTTCCAGCATTGCTGCTATTCGTGAGGTTGTCCGGATGCTTTTACAATGGGGGAAGGGGGGATTTAAATACCTGTGTAAACATAGTCCACTGGCAAGGAGAGTTCTGGTAATAATCTGTATTGTGAGAGAGACTGAAAGCTTAACAGCAAGGAGAAGGGATTACTAGGAAGCTTTAAATCATTGGTATTTTGTTTTGTTTTCCTATGTAACTCCAGTGACTAATGTACACAAGAATGAAAGGATACTATTGTTAAAGTTTCAACATCTCTGAATCAGGGGGTCAATTTTATCTCTGCTTTTCATCTGATCTTGGCCAGACAAAACTGAATAAATTATAGTTGGTAGGTTCTCTGACATGGGAGATGGGGGACTCTCATCATTGATGGGATCTATCCTCCCCATGTCATTCACGTTCACAGCTTGGAGTGTCCTTGGATTCATTGGTACACTGGATTCTCTAGGAGCACTTTATACCTTCTTTATCTAGCGAGAAGTCTTATGACCCTTCTGTCCAGACTCGGACGTAGTAGCAACTGTCATTCATGCTTTTGTAATCTTGAGGCCTAACAACTGCAATGTGCTCTGTACGGAGCTTCCCTTGAAGAGTGTTGGGATGCTGCAGCCAGGGCCCAAACACGGGGACTGGGGGAATGTGTACACTTTACAGGGGGCTCAGGCTGCAAGCCCATTTCCATGAGGAAAAAACTGAGGCTAAATTGAGGCGCGATGGGCACTCGAGGGTGCCAGGGGCATTGCCCTTCCTGTGCCCCTGTGCCCCCCTCTGCTCTGCTTGAGCTGCCTCTCACCTGTCACACAGGCAGCAGAGTAAATTTCTGACCCTCCGGAAGGTCACAGAACTCTGTCAGGGCCCCTAGCAGCAGCCACTGCTGATTTTCAAGGTGGAGAGGGCCCCGCATCGGGAAACTGCATTTCTGTGCACGTGCATTTTCAGCCAGGCCCCAGCATTGCAGACTAGCTGCAATCAGGGAGTGGGGCCTGGCTGGGAGAAGCTCAGGAGCTTGGAAGGAGTTCCAGAAGGGACAAACATAGTTGGAACGTGCTTAGGCGGCTAGAGGGAACTGTCCAAGCGCGTATACTGAGGAACTACAGTTCCTCATATAGCCACCAGGGGGCAGGCTTCCATTGAGCCCTATGGGCTCAATTTTTAAACAGCACCTGGATGCTGTTGTTAAACGCCCAGGCGAGATGTGCAGCTGCGTATGCCGCAAAAACGAGCTGGGAGGAGTGGAGCAAGCACTCAGGCAGGGACTGGCTGGCACGCATGCTCAGTCAGTGAGCACGAGGGCTGTTCTCGTGCACTGCTGAGCTTCAGACATTTTGTAGGAGATTGTGTTCCTGGCTGGCTGTGTCTCCTGCTGCTGGACTTGGTTGCCTTGCCCAAGGGATGTGTTTTTGCTGCAGTGCCATGAGTACATTGCTGGGGGGAGGACACTGGGGAAAATGCTTCTGGGGAATGGGAGTGGGGAGACTCAGGGAGTCTGGGTGGGGAATGGGGTTGGGGAGGGGGTGGACTACAGTTAAGTTGGACCCAGTGGGAAAGAGAGAGGAGTGTGGACAGGACCCCAGTAAGAGGGCTCTCTCTCCCCCAGTGGCAGTGCTTCACACAGCAGCATTCATATCATTAACTAATGTAATGTCCATCCAATGTTAACCCTGGGAACTCCTTGCTGCTGGGTTATGCCCTGGCTCTGCCTACCGTTGCCCTGGCTCCGCCCCTAGGCCCTCTGAAGGTGAAACCACCGGCAGCAGGTTCAACCCACCCACTGCCCCACCAGCCTCCAAACCCACCAGCCGCCCCTGGCTAAATTGTAGATGCTTGAGGATGTTTATGCAAACTTATTTCCCTGTATCTATTTCTTTTGTGACTCATGAGATTGTGTATGGGATGGGATCATGTTATTGGGGGCTGTGTTACAACTTTGTACTCAGGCCCAGAGAAGTGATGCTTGGGCCCTGGCTGCAGCGCAGTTTGTGCTCCAGGATCTGCATTCTGCACTGACTTTTTATAGCATCTCGGCCCAATTCAAAATGCTGGTTTCCCCTACAAAGTCCTAAATGGCTTGGGCTCATCATACACCAGGGGTTCCCTCTTCTCCTATGTCCCATTGCAGTCTGACCAGTCAGTCAGGCTGGAGAAGCCTCAGTGTCTGCTGCCCTGCTTTGGAACTCTGCCTCACTGAAGCCCCTCAGAGCTTGAGTCAGCGCGTCTCCCGGAAACAATGTAAAATATTTTGGATGGGTTAATGATTAGTGGGTAGTACACCAGTTTTAACTGGCTTCATTGATTCTTTTAATGTACTTATCTGGTTTTACTTGCAACGATCCCACCCTGAACCCATGGATTTGGGATTCGATGGGATGGAAATCCAAATGAATAAATAAATAAATAAAAATTATAAAGTGGAATGGGTGTGCAAACCCATGTGCATGCATGTACACAGACATGTACACAGGGTGACTGCAGAAGCCTTCTTTCCTTAGCAAACCAGACTGAAAGAGTCCTGTATTTATATTTATTAAAGCGCCTTTTATAAGTTACCTATAATATCACCACAGAATATTTTCTCTCTTTTATTTTCCTTTTTTTTTTTTTTTTTTTTTTTTTTAAAAAGGGCATTCTCGTTTTGCAGACTATAAAAACTAGGGCATCATTTCCCTGGCTGTCCCCCCTCCCCGCCCTAGACTCTACAATTATCCGTAAGTTCCTACACACACAAAAAGAGATCTTTATTCATGCTCACCGCCGTTATCACTAGCCGCCAGGGAGGGTCTGACTCGCGTTTCATTTACAGGACATTTTTGTAAATAAAAAGTAGGCTTGGGAAATTCAATAAACTTTTCAGGATGGCCAGAGTCCAACTCAGCCCTGCCCTAAACTGTCAAGCTAATGTAAACACAGCTAAAATTATGCAGCCACCTGTAGATTTGATTTCTCAGAATGGAATGTCATTTTAAAAACACATTACAGAGCAATATAATTACTGTAGATTATGTTGAATAACATGAAATTTCCTAACTTAAAACTAGTTTTGGCTTCAAGCTTGAAATGCTGTTAGTTCTTCTTACCCAGGAAGTTCACACAGTCTTGGTTTGTGTATTCTACTTCTCTCTCTCTCTCACTGAGCAGTAAGAGGGCGGAAGATTAAGCATGTTAAGAGGCCAGCCTGATGGTCTCCTGGTAGTGCTTTCTTCTACCCGGGATCAATTCCTAATTCCTCAGACCAGTGTGTACTGGGAGAGCTGTGAAAATTGTTCAGATAGTTGCTATGGGAATTCCTCTGTCAGAATGGCATAATAGCTGCCATACTGGGTCAGTCCAGCTGGTCCAGCATCTTGCCTGAGACAGAAGCCAGCACTGGATGCATCAGAGAAAAGCGTAGGAAATGGTAGAGGGCAATTATGGATTAATCTATCTCCTGGGTCACTCCCACCTTCTGGAACAGATTTAGAAACACTGGGTGTTTTAAAATGAGATGTTGCTACCTCACGTGGCCACCCAGGCGCCATGCATCCAACCACCCATCTGAAGGTGGCGCAGGGGGATGTGAGCTCCCGTGAGCCACACAGCACCCACTCATGGCCACTCACGGAGCCCTGCTGAGAAATCCGGAGTGCTCCATGAGGGGCAAGCCAAATATGTCCGTGGAAACAGATGGCCGTGGAGTCCCTGCCCATATGAACTGGGGTGGCCACCCATCCCAGCAATCTGGTCAGCCACTCACAGACACTGTGGGCAGGAGACACAGCCTTTGCAAGTCACAAGAACGGAGTGGGAGTGTTGGGGAGCCAGGGTTCCACTGTGCTCATGCCTGGTACGTGTCACTTGCAAAGGACAGCCCGGCGGTGTGTTTTCCCCCTCCCGCAGGGTCCACGTCAGAAGGAGTGTGTGGTGACTTGCCTCCATGACTGGGTTAGCCATTCTGCGAGCTGCCTGTTTGAATCCCTCCCCACACACTCTACCTGCATGGGTGCTCTGTGGCAGTGCCACTCACTGACCACGGCCCCACCATCACCTTGCTCATTTAAAAACACCCACTGTTAGCATAAGGTTGTATTCCATGACCAAACTTTAACAATGGTTAATTTCAGACATGACGGGCCTTTCGGCCCACCACACTGAGCCCTGGACCAGGATCCGTCTCAGATCCCGGTCCGTGATCAAACCGGCCATCCTTTAGATGTGCCGGCCTGATTGCAAAGGGGAATCGGGGAGGGGGCGGGGCTGCACGGCGCAACATGCAGCCGCTCAGCCCTGCCCCCCCATGCTCCATTGGCCACCTGCCATCGGGGAGAAGGGCAGGTACAGCAGCCAATCAGGCTGCTGCGCCTGATCCCGTACTGTGGTCGGAACCACGGTCCGGAACAGGGCAAGGTAACAGATGTTACCGTCGCTCCATTCCTGATCGTGGTTCAACTAACCGTGATTCTGGAGGTGAGACCAGCCTCACCTCCAGAATCGTGGTTAGCTTTGAACCCACCAGGAATTCACTGTGGTGAACATCTGGTGGAGCTCAAACAGGCGTTCGTGCGATCACAGCCACCACCCTGAATCCACTATGATTCAGTGTGATTGGCTGTGATCTCGTAACATCTTAAATTAAATTACCCAGTAAGTATTGAATCATGAAAAGTTCAAAGAGTTGGACCTTGCACTCTACCCTAGAAAAAGTCACATTCACATATCCGTTTTACCTCAGAGGAGTACACCTCAGAGGAGCATTTTATAGCAGAGATTTTACATCTTTCCTGTTTGCAAACCTATGTCATTGTCCATATTACACAGGCAGTATTTACAGTGAACCTTTCCAGAAAATTCAGTTTATGATGCCGGTTTATTCCAGCTTATGAAAATGCACACAAACAATCCTCTGGGATGCACAGAGGCCCTTTTAGTATATTTTTAGCATTTTCATGAATTTTTAAATTGTATGTTATGTTTTTATTATTATTATTGTTATTTTTATTAATTATATGTTTTGTGAGCTGCCCCGAGCTGCTCGGTGAGCAGGAAGGTGCGGTGTAGAAAAATATTGAATAAATAAATAAATCTAAATAAATATGTAAAACAGAATTTAGGACCAATATCTCACAAACTAAATGTCCCCAAACCCTTCCTAATTATTATCAATTACTTACGCCAGCAACGTACCTGGCGCTGTACAATCAATAGTTAATGCAGATGAAATTACGAAGGTTTGGGGACATTCAATTTGAAACATGGGCCCTTGTTCTTCATATTGAACTTTTGTGCATATAGAGAATTAACTGCGCAGAGGAGAATAAATTTAGTCTTGTGGGGTGTCATTTTAAAATCATGAATTAAGCTTCAGAAATCATGAGATTGGTTAAAATATCATGGGATTTAAAATAAAAAACAAGTTGGGTTCTTTTATGTGTCTTTGGGTGGCTGAGCCTTTAAGTTAATTTTCAGTTGTTCTTGGCAGCCCTGAGGACCAAAAATTTACCATTTACCAAAAAAAGAAAAGGAAAAAAAAGATGGATTACTGATATTTTTATTGCAAGATTTGTGATTTTATACTTTCAAAAACCACTTGTGTCAAAATTGCTTGAGCTGGCACCAGATTCCTCCACTTCAGATTCTGCCTCTTATTGCTCAACTCTGCTATCTCCCTCGCTAAACAGCAGTACTATGCCTCACACATTGAGTCCTGCTCCTGGGATCCTCGATGCCCCTTTTCCACCTTTGACTCCCTTCTCAAAGCCCCTGTCCTACTCCTCCCTCTTCTCTCTCCACTCAGAATCTTGCTCTCTTTCCCCCCTCTAAGATTGACAAGATCCGCCTGGAAATCGCTTCCAAGTCCTCTCCCGCTACCACTCCCCCCTCCTCCCCCCACCTCTCTCCTGTCCTCCTTCCCTCCTGCCTCCCTTGAGGAAATCTCCTCCTCCAACCCCTCCACGTGCCCCATGGACCCCATTCCTTCCCGCCTCCTGACTGCCATTGCCTCCACCGTCGCCCCTCCCCTCCTGCATATCATCAACCTCTGCCTCTCTACCGGCTCCTTCCCCATTGCCTTTAAACACGCCACTGTCTCCCCCATCCTCAAAAAGTCCACTCTGGATCCCTCTGAACCCTCTAATTACCATCCTGTCTCGCTCCTCCCTTTTGCTTCCAAGCTCCTTGAACAGGTTGTCTACTCCCATTGCCTCGGCCTCCTCTCCACCAACTCCTCCCTTGACCCCCTCCAATCTGGCTTCCGCCCCCTTCACTCCACTGAAACCACTCTTGCTAAAATCACCAACGATCTTCTTGTGGCTAAATCCAACTGCCTTTACTTTATTCTTGTTCTCCTTGATTTTTCTGCTGCCTTTGACACTGTTGACTAGGGGCGGGAAAACCGGTAAATCCGGTATCCGATAATGCCGGTACCGGGCGTACCGGCATTATCGGATTTGACCCGGTAATCTGGTCCGGGTACCGGATTCCAGGTACCGGATTTTTTTTACATTGCAGCCATTTAAAAATGGCTGCAATGTAAAACTTAAAGCCCCACCAAAAATGTTAAAAAAAACAAACCCTCCCCGAGTCCAGGCTGCGCGGGTGAAGGGGGGACACCCCCCACCCACCCTGCCCAGCCTGGATTTTTGTTTAAAAAAAGACTCAGAGGCGAGCCCACCCCCCAGCACCAGCGGCCGCAGCGTCCCCGCAGCCGC
>QEPC01004236.1:1246826-1297110 GCA_003113815.1 Sphenodon punctatus | reverse complement strand
TAGGATATAATGTAGATATTTGAAGTTTGGTATCAATTCTGCCCTTAGTCTTCATTTTGCTAAGCTAAACACAGGGCCTGTGGAATACTAGTGCAGCTGCTGTAGGAATGAAGAAGCCTTACTGTAGGATGCATAGCAAGGGACAGAGTGATTTTGGGTTGGGGGCCAGTGAGCACTAAAACGGAGTGATTTGGGGAGCCAGAGCACTGAAATGAGGGCCAGTACACCCACCAGTGGCAGTCTCCCCCCTGCCAGCCCCCCATAACCTCCCACTCACCCCTGCCAGGCTGCTGAGGATCTGAGTCTGGGGACTCAGTTCTGATAGGCCCCAAATCCAGTGCACTCTGCCTGCCCCAAGCCACGCCCCCAAGCCACGCCCCCCCCTAAGCCATGCCCCCTTGGCCCGTTTCCGGCACGCTGACGGCTTTGTCGCCCGCACAGGGCCACTAAGACTGTATTTTCCCAGGTCACTTTGATTTCCCAATCCACCCCTGTACACAAGCAAACATAAGCAACATTAGGTGGTATGTAGCTGCTCTTGCCTAGGAAGAATTACCAGAAGTACTGAACAATGGCACTTACCGAACAGGAACTAGCAAAAACAGTGAAAAAGCTGATAAGTTTCCTCATTGCATGAGCACAGGTGAATGATCTGTTTCTGACAGAAATAGCGTTCACTGCAATTGCTCAATTCAGCACTACTCCTGTTACCCCCTACTCATAGGAGCAAAAGCAGAGGAAGATAGTTACCTCTGGAGTAATTACCCTGTTTGAAGTATGCTTGTGACAACAAGTCGTGATTCCTAACACTTCCTTCCTCAATCTCCAGGGCTTCAGGGGAACAGTTGGATTGATGACACAAATTAGGGCAGCCGTGTACGATTAAGATGGAGTGCCAGACCACAGCAGCACTGTGCCCTGAGCCCTGCCTTGGACATCTTCCATCGCATCTCCTATGCTTCCAGTGCAGAGTGAGAGTGAGACACTGAGCTGAGACACTAGCACTTCCATAGAATCATAGCTTCATAGAAATCTGGAAGGGGCCTGTGGGGTAATCTAGTCCAACCCCCTGCTTGGATGCAGGATGACTACCGGTACAATGTTCCCGATGGATGGCTGCCCAGCCTCGTCTGAAAACCTCCACCAATGGAGAGCATAGGCGACAACCTCTCTAAACTTGTTCTACTGCTGCACAGCTTGTAATGTTAAGGAGTTTTCTCTGAGATATATTCAAAATCTACCCTCCTGTAACTTGAGGCCAGTATTTCTACTCCTACCCAGTGTAGCAGTGCACAACAATTCCTTGCCATCGTCTTGATGGTAGCCTGTTAGATATTTGAAGGCTGCTATCATGTCTCACTTTTCATTTCCTCTTTGTTAGGTTAACCATACCTATTTTCTTCAACCTTTTCTCATAAGACTTGCTTTCCAGAGCCTTTGACTGTTTTTATACGAGCAGGATTTCTCCCGCAGTTTAAACATGCGGTGCTGGGAAACCTCTGTGTGGGGGCGGGGGGCTTTAGACACACCTCCATGAACCAGAAGTCACTTGGGCGCCATTAGAAAGAGCAGCGCCACACAACTCCTGGGTGTTTTGAGACGTGGCATAGATAAGACCTTGATTTCGAGGTCTTATTTACGCCGCATCTCAAAACACCCGGGAGATGGGTGGCGCTGCTGTCTCTAACGGCGCTCGGGCAACTTCTGGATCATGGAGGAGCGTCTAAAGTGTTTCCCAACGCTGAGTGCTTAAACTGCAGGAGAAATTCCACTCGTATAAAAACAGTCTTAGGGTGTTTTCAGTTGTGGCGATAATATGGATTTCCACACTTTGCCAAGTGTGGAAATCCTTGCTGTTGTCATGGCTGAATCCAGCCGCCAGATGAATTCTGGCGAACCGCCTGGGCTAAGTGCCTCCACAGCCAGTACAATGGTTACCGCACCGGGGTAAAGCGGGCCGCCACATTTGATGGCCCACTTACTCTTCACGCGGTCTGGATCTGCTATGGTGACCTCATAGGCCGTTGTGACCGCCCGTCAGGGAGGGGGCAAACTGCTCTGGGCAGCACAGGGGCAGGACCATGCAGATGCATGCCCACACGTACCTCCGCCCGCAGCCCAGGCCGCCATCACTCTTGTTTAGCGCCCAGGCTGAATCTTGCCCAGAGTGAGGGTCTCACGATGGGCAGGATTAAAGCATGATGGAGCTCAGTGCCGTCATGTCTGGAAACGCCCTTTATCATCTTTGTTGCCCTCCTCTGCGCCTGCTCCAACCCACCCATTCCTCTGCGCCTGCTCCAACCCACCCATTCCTCTGCGCCTGCTCCAACCCACCCATTCCACCCGCTTTCACATTCCATGTATTTCGACACTCTGAAACTCACTGAGAAGATACCAAGCCTCTCTAGTTATCATGTGGAAAAGTGGTCGGCTACTGGTGGTGGTGCCTTTTTCCTAAACAAGATAGTAATCCTTAGCTTGGCATGGAATACATAGGACCTGAGAACCATGAACTATTAAAATGTTTTCTGAATCTTCACGTTGGCTTCTGCCCCCATTAACACGTCAAGCAAAGCCCTGCTTTGATCTCTGTTCTGGGCAGTGACCATGGAGATTCCCTGGCCCAAAGTGGGTGAGAGAGCTGAAGCAGATATCATGAATCAGCCTGCAATAAGCTCCTACAAAGATCTTCCACCATCACAGTCCCCCCTATAGCACAGCTCCTGTGTTTGGCCGACACTAAGGAGTAAGAGACTCAAGCTCCCTCCTATCTAATAACTCGTGTCACAGCAGGCACCTCTGGCCCTGGGCCAGCATTCATTAATAATCCTTTAAATGGCGCGGCAAGAGCAAAATCTTCCCTGCCTGAGTGTAATTATAAACCCCATTCTGTACAGTCCCCCATTTAACAAAGTCCTGGTTTTTCTTCTGCTACGACTGTTTCCCCCCTCCTTTATCTCTTCATTCTACCTCTCTCACTGTGGGCAATAAAAACAAATTGTTCTTTTTCCCCCTCTGCTGCTGGTGTTAAATAGAACGCAAAGAGAGATTAAAGAAGGAAGGATTAAAGTGAGAGAGAGAATGAGCCATAATGAGTCTAAAAATAGATCCTGTATTTTTAATTCATCATGAATCCGTTACGCAGTACAACACAATTCCTTTAAAAGAAATGGGTTCCTTCGTTAGTCTTGGTGATGGAAACACTGTTTATAAATCTTTTGATGAAAGGAGAGTGGAGTTTAAACACTGTATCGCAGAGGATGCTCACATCTGCTAGAAGCTTTGTTTCTGTAAGAGTATTAGGGAGTTAGATGGATGACTTTTTCTGAGTTTTGA
Source organism: Sphenodon punctatus (assembly GCA_003113815.1). NCBI lineage: Eukaryota > Metazoa > Chordata > Lepidosauria > Sphenodontia > Sphenodontidae > Sphenodon > Sphenodon punctatus. Next base: position 1,293,774 of record QEPC01004236.1, on the reverse strand, counting down.
ACAAGTTACTCCTGGTATATGGTACAATTATGGTTTCTTGGGATTGACTCTCTCTCAAATTCCAGCAACGTGTCCCAGGAAAGAACCTGAACAATCCTAGTTCTCATTCTTTCATGCTTACCCATATGCTTGAGAGGCATCTGCTCTGTAAACATTGTACAGGGGGAAGATCTCAAGGAATATGATTAAGCCCCTTATGGTGAAGCACATTTCAGCAGCCTGCTTAGCTGGGTACTTTTTTTTCTTCTTCATTGTTTGTCAAAATCCATTGCCAAATATGGAATGAAGATTTAGTTGGAAAAAACTGCTACACCAAGGAGTTGACTCCATGTTTCTGCCTCAGAAGGGTGCTGAGGAGATGTGTAATACTTTGGTTTATTCGCTTATCAGACTCACCAAATCATATCTCCCCCGCCCCCTCCCATGACTATCTCAGCTCCATTGAATATCTTATCTATGATACACAAGGGTTGGGCTTTTTTTCATTTTATTGTTTATTTAGCACAACTTTCAGTATTCAGAGTGCTTTAAAATCCTTTTCTGATTCACCCACACAAGAATTCTGTGTTTGGTTTCAGGCAGCAGCTGTGAGCAAGTCTGGTTTCCATACATGCCTATTATCCTGGCCTTGAACCCTCTCTGAGAATGGAATTAAAAAATCTCACTTTGGGTCCCAGTCTTTGCCCTCAGGGTATGTGAGTTTGTCTGTACAGATAGTTCTGATCCTGGCTGACAACTGAGGAGTGTGAAATGCCACACGCACTATGGTGAAAAAAGAAGTGGACTGCTCGGTTTGAATCTGCAGAGCACTGGAGCCTTTGTCCTGACTCCTGGCACTGCCAACTACCATATAGGACACCGTGCAGTGACTTTAGGCCAGGAGTTTCCGATGGGGGTGTGACCCCATTTTGAAACTTAACTATAATCCTGCAACTCTGAACAGCAACAAAGACATGCAGAAAAGAGGCCTGCAGTTCCATCGAGCTCAGGCTGGAGCAAGAGCACCCTTTGACCAAGCCCCATGGACTTAGGGTGGGCCAAGCTCCCCAGCTGTGGGAGGTCCTGCCCTCCTTGGAGCACCGTCCAAGACTTCATTGCGCGCTCTAGTTGAGCGAAACCACATTGGAAAGGGGCAGGAAAATGACTTAGTAGTCCCACTTCTTTTCTGAGGTAGCCTTGACATCGAAGTGTTGGAATGGAGGGGCCTTTCAGATGTATCAGGCTGACCAGAGTCAGAAAGGCTTGAGTCGGACACAATGTAGTCAGGTTGGAGCTGGACTAAGGCCCAATTTTCTGGCCCAAGCAGGGCTCTAATACGAAAAGCATATATCAATCAGGTGCATGTTCATCTGCAAATGCTGTGACCCAACTTGGGAGTTCCAGCCTATATTATGGAAAGAAACCATGGGTTCAGACTCTGATTTTGATCCATTAGCATATAACAAATGTGGTAGCAACAGGGATCTCTGAAGACAAACTGCATCCCCCCCGGTTTATTTTGCCCACTCTCCCAGACTGCACATGCACCTCTGGAGAGGACAGAATAATGCAATGGGCTACACGTGTCTCCATGCCCTCCAAAAGAAATTTTAAAAGCCCAGATAGTTACATTCATGACACAAAAATCACAGTCTCTTCTGCTTTGGGTGGAAACACCAGCTGCAGCACTGACCTTAGCTAGTAACCAGTTCAGGTTTGCAACTTACCCCAGTGACCCAGACTGCCCTGTAATGTCCCAGTAGGGTTGTCACCTATGCAACATTTTTAAGGAACACTTATGAAAAATACATATTGCAGGGTCCTGCAACATAAGTGTTCCTTTAAAATGTGCATAGGTGGCAACCCTAAGTCCCAGTGGCTTAGAATGTCCCAAATAAGCAAAGGCTAAATGGCAGCTTATGTTTGGATGAGCAGATAACAGAAAAACAACACAGCCGGACTTGTGTGGAAAGGCAGCCTATCCCCTACCACCTCCTCCTCTATTTCCCATCATGGTCTCTTTGTTCAGTTGGGAGAAACCTTCTAGCCGTGCCCTTTGGATGCCATGCACAGCCTTCTCAGTGGCTGCTTCCCCAACTTTGGAATTCTCTTCCCCCTGAGCTTCACCAAAACCCAAAGTTTGTGCATGTTCCAGAAAAAGTATGAAGCCTTTTTTTTTTAAGGTGGGCTTTTGGTGGCTGGGGATTGGTTAGAAATTAGCGGGTGGGTACCTTTTGTAATTGTTTTTTTCTTTTCTTTTTAATGTATATAGTAGATTTTATACTAACCTGCCCTGCGGCTGCTTTTTTGTAGGATGGGCAGGATAAAAATCTAAATGAATAAATATCAGAAAACCATCAACAATGGTATAATTTCAGCGGCTGTACAAAAAATCCCTGACGTCTCTGACTGACTTCAGTAGGGTTTGTGTGTCTGTATCTGAGGTAGGATTTGGTCAGGGCAACACAAGCTGAAAAGCTGAAGTGCTCGAAGGCAAAACTCAACAAATGGGTCTGATAAACATTGACCTAGGTTCATTAAAGACGAGAGCAGCAGGACTAGGGTAACCACCAATGCATGTTTTTAAGGAACACTTATGAAAAACACATGTTGCAGGGCCCTGCAACATGTATTTTTAATAAGTGTTCCTTTAAAATGTGCATAGGTGGCAACCCTAATTAGGCCTGCATTATATAGTTTGTAGGAGAAGTAATCACCCAAGGCTGCCTAATGCAGTGTAATCCAAATCAGAGCAGGCGTTACAGAGGACATGAAGAACCATTCAGACATGTGAAAGAGAAGCAGGAGGAAATGGGGTGGTTTTCTGCCCTAGCAAGGCTTCTTGGAAGTTGGTTACTGTACAAGACGCTACAAGATCTGCTCTGAAATTCTAAGAAGCTCGCAGAAGAGAAAACAAGCTGCTTTGATGCCATTATGTTGAGAGCCCAGAGTACAGCAGAGGGTTAAATAGTCTTGCAAACCTGAAACTTGTGGTTTACAGCAGTTTTTTCTCCTTCACCTTTGTGGCAGGGCTGTGTCGCTCAGAGAGAGACATCAGAGTCACTGAGTGAGACCTGTGCTGGGTGGAAATGGAAAACCCCAGATGAAGGAGAGTAAATCTGATTTCAGACAAGGAAGGTCATGCCTGAATAGTGCAGTGGAATTGTAGATGATGCTATGCAGCTGGTAGAGACAAGCCAGGGAGGAGGAGGAACCAACAGAAAGAGGTGTGTCCTGGCTCTAACACTCCCGAAGCCGTATCCCCCTAAATAGGCAATGGCATTCAGCCAGTTTATTTATTTATTTTATTTATTTAAATTTTTGTCCTGCCCTTCCCTCAAAAAAACTCAGGGCAACTTACAAAATAAAATATAAAAATAACATATAAAAACATACATAAAAGATAGACACATTAAAATACAAGCATAACCCGCACTCCTAAAAAAAACCCAACCCCCCCACAACCCCATGATCACCTCCCCATTCCCCACTCATTTACACCCTACCCCCAAACCTACCCAGCAACAAACCCCCCATCCCTTATCCCTGCCCACCAAATGCCTTTTCAAACAGAAAAGCCTTCAGCCGTACAGGTTCCTAGATGAGGAGTTTCAGCTTTCATGTGTGCACTATGGGATTCCCAGCCCCCTCCAGTAGCAGTAAAAAGGAGGGAGCAGAGGTGTCCACAGTATGCATGGGCATGATCCCTGGCCATCCCCTGCCTCCCATTCCTGATGGAGAAGCTGTTAGTATGGAGAAGGCCAGTCAGTAGGGTTACCTACCAGTGCCACCTCTCGTAGGGGGAAAAATAATCCTGACTGCTAATTTACATAAACATGGATGCATGTGTCCATGTAAATATATGCAATTTAATGACAAACATTTTGATTGGGCAAATAAATAAAAGGGGTAGATGGATAGGGGCTGGGTACAGAGATATGGAGTGAGTGTGGAGGCATGGAGGGGAGAGGGAAGATGGGCAGCCCTATAGCTTACACATAGAGAGATTCCAGGGGCAAGGGCACCTAACCCTCACAGCTGCCTTAAAAGAATTCAAGGTGCTGGATCTCTTTCTGGATTCTTCTGCAGCGATCTTTTGCTTCTGGTCAAATATAATGTGGTAGCTGAGCAACCCTGAAAAATATTGACTTAACCTAAAGCTCAGAGATGATGTTTGAAAATTCTAGGATCAAACCCTGAATGATGGTAACCCAGTACAGCTGCCACTGAGCTCCACTGCTGGATGGGGCAGGGGAGAGCCACCCCCTTGAACTTGCTGCCCTAGCTGGCCCTGTATCTCCCCTGCCTCCAATCCAGCCGTGATTGGCAGCAGCGATGGGAGGGGAGAGCTGCCCTAGGTGTCCCCATCCCCCGGCACTCAGCCACCTCTGTTCCAGAGCTGCAGTGGCTGGATGGGGGCAGGTGGGTGTGGACAGATGGGGCTGCCTAGGGAAGCAAGTTCAAGGGGGTAGCTCTCCCCTCCTCACTGCCCCAGCCACAGAGCTGGATCGGAGGCAGGAGAGCCACTCCATTGGCTGTCTCTTATACACATCTCCCTTGAACTTGCTACCCTGGGCAACCCTGCTTCTCCCACACACCACTCCGAACCAGCTGTTGACCTTGGTGGTGGTTGGACTGAAGTGGGCGGGGGGGGGGCAGGGCTGACTAAGTGGATGCAGCTACCTCAGGCCACCTAAGGGGATCAGGGACCACCATGGTGGCCAATCATGGTGGTCCCTGATCCCCGGCAGGGATGAGGCCGAAAATAGACCGCTGGTCCTCTACGGCCCACGTTAGCCCACCTAGGCGACCTTTGGCCTGGGCTGTGGGCCTGGAATCATCTGGGGGACCAGTTCCAGGCCAAACGCCAGGCCGAGGCAACAGTGAGCCCACATTTGGCAGCCCAGAAAAAGACGTCCAGATGAGTCTCTGGCCTTGGCGGGCCAGCATCACGTCTGTTATCAGCCAAGAGAAGCAGACCCCATTCTTACACCCCTGGAGACGGAGCTGAAAATCACCATATGCCCTGTTTCAGACATGTGGAGTTTGCTATCAGCTGCTAATAGTTAGGCATGGAGTCATGGAAAATGCGAAAAGCTTATGCTCTGGGCTGCAAACAGGTTAGACAAGGAATAAACATACGCTGCTTCTGCAGGTGTATTATCAAGAAGTGTCAGTTATGCATGGTTGGCATATAAGAGAATTACTGAGTTGCAAAAAAGCCTCCTTTGTCTGGAAGAATTACCAGTTGCTAATGGATCCAGTCCCCATCCTGCATCCAGTCCCCATTATGTAAACATTAGTTAAGTATTTACATTGGCTTTTTGTTTCTGAAGATGGAAATGTGTTTGCTAAGTAAACTTGTGTTTCAACATTTACAAGTATTTTAACTCTTTCGCTGCTGCCTCTTACCTTCAATAGCTGATCTTCTGCGTTCCACTGAAATCAGTGGAGCATCATAACCTATTGCTTCTTTGATTTATGATGCCAAACAAATTTTGGGTGCTCCACAAAAAATAGTAATATAGCAAGCGTGCATCCTTCTAGTAGAATATTCATTTGTCTCCAACCTCTGATGGAAAGAACATAAGTAGTAGGGATGGGACTATCAGTATCGGATTAATCCGATAATGCCGATAATTGGCGATATTGGATTAATCAGATAATACCGATAATATCGGTATCGCCATATTGTTTTTTAACATTGCCGATTTTTTGGATCTTTAACATTGTGGCCATTTTAACAATGGCCACAATCTTAAAGATCTGAAAAATCATTAATGTTAACAAACCGATATGCCGATAACGATAAATCCAATATCAGATTACTCTGATACCGATAAAACTGGTGACCGATAATTTGCCAATAGTCCCATCCCTAATAAGTAGTGTCATACTGGGTCAGACCAATGGTTCATCGAACACAGCACCTGTCTCTGACAGTGGCCAGACTTGGTCGCTTGGAGAAGTACCCAACAGCTCACTATTGGGCGATCCATTCCCTGCTGTTCCCCCCCAGCTCCCGAGAGTAAGAGGTCACATTTCCCAAACTCACCTGGCTAATGGCTGCTAATGGACCAATCCTCCAGAAACTTGTTCAACCCTTTCTTAAACCCAGTTATACTACTGGCCTTGACCACATCTTCTGGCAACAAATTCTACAACTTAATTGTGTGTTGAGTGAAAAAATACTTCATTTTATTTGTTTAAAATCTGCTACCTTTTGGTTTCATGGAGTGTCCCTTAGTCCTAGTACTATTTGAGAGGGTAAATAACCGCTCCCTATTAACGTGTTCCACACCACTCATGATTTTATAAACTTCTGGTACTACAACAGGTATGATAAAGGGTACCTGTATTCACAAAAATAACATTTATTTTATTAACGTTTATACCCCACCCTTCCCTGAAGGCTCAGGACGGCTTACAAATACATAAAATACCATTGAAAAACATTTACAATTAACGCGCACACCCCAAACCCAACCCACTCCAACCCTTCAACTACTTCCCACCTAACCCCTATCCCCATCTGCCAAATGCTTTAACAAAAAGAAAAGTTTTACACTGTCTCTGAAAGATGCCCGGGCTGAGACAGATCTCCAAAGGGAGAGAGTTCCACAACATTGCTGGATTTGTTTCAGCACTTACAAATATTTTAACTTAAAATACTTGTAAGTGCTGAAATGCGAACATGATTTGTTACATTTCCAGCTTATGTGACATCTACTCTCTCACACTTGTACGCACTCTCTCTCTCTCACTCTCTCTCATATGACATCTTTATGGGAGGAACTTTGGCCACTTTCAGACATTCCCTCCCCACGCATGCGTATATTCTGGCTGCGGGGGGAAATGCGCAGCCAGAATATTCACGGGGATCGGCTGGTCTGAAAGCCCGCCCCATCCCCCCCCCCCCGCAGCTTGGCTGGCAGACATGTGCAGGGATGCAGAGCTCATTAAGCTCTGCGCATGTCTGTCAGCAAAGCTGTTCAGACTGGCCAATTCCCGTGCATATTCTGGCTGCACCACCACCACCACCCCACAGCCAGAATATGCATTGGGGGGGGGGAATGTCTGAAAGTGGCCTTTGTCTCTTTACAGGAATGTACAGCGCCTAGCACCTTTTAGGTGCTGATGTGGGTGCTCAACATGGAATTTTTAAAGAAACAGAATGTGAAATAAGTAGGGTTGTCACTATTATTTGGTGCCAGCAATGTTCCTGGAAGTGAACAGTCATTAATTAGAAACAAGTCCCTACCCAAGGGAACTTACAATCAAGGACAGACAAGGGAGGGGAAACAAGGGAGAGGATAATATAGGTAGAGACTTGAGACTACATTTTGACTCGGGCTGCTTTTACACATGACAAAAATGTGATCTTGTAAGTGCTCAAGATAATACCAGGTGTCATAAATGCTGGAGTTTTGTAATGTGTGAATGCACTATTACCCTTTTATGCAGCGAGATTTTGCAGCTTTGTAAGACCCACTAGATGTGACCGTTTCTGAGCTAGCCCCAATTTCTCAGCCAGGGATGCCCCCAATAATGCAAGAAACTTGGGCTTTTGAGAGAGGCAGGGGTGGCCACTGGCCACATTAAAAAGGGGATGGGCCATAGGGTCTTTCCCAACTCTTGAAAGGGCAGAGTTACATCAGAAAGGGGCATCCCAGCTCTTTTGCCCTGCCCCCTTTCCAACATGGCCCTGCCCCCTGCAAAGCATTATGACATCACGGCCCACCGTAAGGAGCAAGATTATGTCAGAAAGGGATATAACAGGCAAAAGATCCTGCTTTTCCTGAGTGCATCCCTTAAGCACCCTCCACCCACAACTTCTATGCAGCCCTTGCACATGTACTAATTGTCCTGCCCCCACGCCCACCAACATGGCCCCAGAGGGAGGTGGTAACCCTAGGAGTAGGATATCGTAGAGACACAGCAGGTCAGCAGATGTTCAACTACCAGAACTGAGAAGAAGTCAATTATCTGGATGTCAAAATTCCTTCCCGGCTCTGAACTCAAATTCAGCAACCAGTGAAACCCACAGTATTCAAGGGTGGGTGGGAGGGTGCTTCACCGTCGGTGCCTGGGCGCGAATGCCTAAATCGCCCCAGGTACAAGATGGCAGCCGCGAGCTCCCGCTCTCGCAAGAGCTCGCTTCGCGCCACTTTTCTGCCCCGCCGTGTGCCCGCCCCCACACGTGCCTTCTTCCAGCAAAGGCGGGGGGGGGGGAACAACAACCGCCGCCCCCGAGCTGCTCCCCTTCGGGGAGAGCCGGTAAGGCGACGGGCATTAGTAAACTGCAGACCTGCCTCCCAGGGCTCAGTTTCTCTGTGTCCCATGACCCCTCTCTTCTACTTGAACCCTGCCAGACACACCAGATCCTGACTCTGAGGTGCTCCTGCAGTCACACGTCTCCAGTCTCTCTGTCTGCACAGTTGTCCTCCTCCTGCTCAGGCCCCTAATCCTCCCTTCCACCTGGACTGACTTTGGCCTTGGATTCCTGTTTGGATACTGATACTGCATTTAGACTGACCTTCAGCACAGCTGTTAGTTCAGACTGACTCCTGGCATCAACCCACCGCCTTATATCTGATTACACTCCTGGAACTTCCTCTTGGGCCTTGATCCTGCTCTAACCAGTAGGAATGACTGCCCACGCCTTGGTCTCTGACAGCTCCAAACAGAGCAGCTCACCTAGGGACCGATGGTGGGAAAACGGAGGCTACTCTGGAGTAAGTGGTTGGTGAATTGTGACCCTAGTGTACTGTCAGGCTCAAAGTAGCCACAATCCATGAGCCAGGCAACAAAATCTATGTGTTGCTCAAGGCCGGCCTTACCGCAGGGCAGTTAGGGACGGCCTCCCAGGGCCTCGCGCTTGGGGGGCCCCCGCAGGTTTGGTGTTTCTTTTTTTTTTTTTTTAAATTAAATTGGGTTGGGCGAGGGGCAGCAGGAGGGAGGGAGAGGCAGAGGCCCTGCCCCTCCCACACTCCACATACACACACCCTGCCACTGCCGGCACAGTCTCAGCCAGGGGGAATGAGAGGCAGAGCCCCCGCCTCTCCCTCAGTTCCCCTGGCCGAGAGACTGAAGGCACTGAGGGGGGGGGCACCCAGGTGAGGGTGCTTCTTCCCTCACTTGGAGAAGAAGGCAAAGGCCCCGGCACTCCCTCACGCCACTGACTCCCTCCGCTGCCTGCCTGGCTGTTTCAGCCAGGGGAACTGAGGGAGAGGCGGGGCCTCTGCCTCTCCCTCATTCCCCCTGGCCGAGAGACTGTGCCAGGCAGCGGGGGGCAGCATGGGGCCCGGGCCAGAGGCTGTAGCGGTGGCACCGGCACTGGCAGGAGTTCAGGTAAGTGGTCTGGTCGGAATTCATATGGCTGCTCAGGCGTGGGGATGGGCAGAGGGGAGTGCCCCTCTGTTCATTCACGAGCCCAGACCCAGGAAGTGTGCCACCCCCAGGTTGGGGAGTGTCCCCCTGAGCCACTGGCGGAAGGTATAGGACCTCGCATTTCTTAACCGCCCTGGGCCCGCTTACAGTAAGGCCGGCCCTGGTGTTGCTTGTATTTAGAAGGACACAAATAGCTAAGCTACTTGAACCTTGTTTTATTTGCTGCTTTGATTCGGAGCGGTTACAGTTAGCATTTCCCCACAGCCAAGAGGTGTAATAATTTAGGGCAGGGGGGAACGTTAGGCCCAAGAGAACTTTTTATATGGCCCCTTTCCAGTTGATACCCCTATTGACAAAAGAGTGAGTTCAGAGTAAGAGAGCTGAGATGAGACCATGTATTGTATACAAGGAGAGGCGAGAGATCCATGATCTGGATCCTCCTTTTCTTGAGTGCTTCCCTTATGAACCCTTCCGCCCACAACTTCTGTGCCGCCCTTGGAACTTGTACTCATTTTCTTTTTTTAAAAAAAACAAACCCATTTTATTAATTTTAATTTGTAACAAACATATATACTAATTATTACAAGTACACATAAGCAGAAGGTAACCACTACCTCCGCAGTGTTACTCTTGCATAATACCAATGTATTGTTTGGGAACTAAATAACTTTTAGTAGCTTTCCAAGTGGCCCCAGGGAGGCAAAAGGTTCTCCACTCCTGACTGAGGGTGAGATCCTGACTCTCCCCTGCCATCCCCGACCCAACTAACTTCCATAGAAAAACTTCCATTTTAGTAGGATCAGAATTACAGGGTTCTTTTAAAGCATTGTTGAAGCACAATTGATGTAGTAAAGTACCTATTGCACTAAAAGAAAAGGAAGGCTGCCCATCTACTCCATGTAAAGCCAAGGTGCAGTCACTCTTAGTTGCCAAGATTTAAGTGGAATTAAAATGCTGCATAAGAGCAGGGACTGAGGATGAAGATCTATAATATTTGTGTGTTGGTCCAATAGCAGCTTGAGGGCTGTTTGGTTCATGTAACTGAATGTTTCTGTTAGTGTTGAAATTCAGCTGTTTTTAATGGCTTCATTTATGTGGATTGTTTCATGTTTATTACTGTGTTTATTTGAATACAAGGGCAAAGCATACTCACTGATAACGTAGCCCTGCCCATGACCAGGTATTAGTCATTAGGTATTATCACACAACTGCATAGACCTGGAGACTATAAAAACAAAGTCAGATGGTCTTGAAAGTATTCTGGCCTTATCTGTCCCCATGGAAGGGCCAAACACATTTAGGCCTTTCCCGATTATCGTCAAGGTGCTGTTATGACTAATATATTAATAAATTGGAAGATTAAATAGCTGAAACACTTCTGAGTGGATCTTGACCATATTTGGAATATTGGAATCTGGCATTCAAAGTAACTTGCAAGACCTTCACTGGAATAATAAAGTACATTTCCACAGAGAATCAAGCCTTTTTTGAGTCTTGTCCCACTGGCAGTAGGGCAAGAGACTATGGGTGAAAATGGACACAAAGCATGCCCGCTATGACCCGTCTTGGCCAGAGACTCAACAGGGTATCTGTTTGTAGGCCTCTAGATGTGGGCCTGCTGCTGCCCTAGCCTGGGTAGGCAGCAGCTGGTCCAGATGTGATCCCCTGGATGATTCTGGACCCACAGCCGAGACCAAGGCCCACCAAGGTGAGCCAACACAGGCCATAATGGGCCCACATGTCTGCTAGCGGCCCCTGCCCCACCAGGAATCAGGGCTGCCATAACAGGCAGCCATGACTGCCCGTGATTGGCCACCATGGCTGCCTGTCATGGTGGGGACGGGTGGAGCGCTGGGAGCATGAACATGTGTCTGTTCCATGTGTCTGAGGGTGACTGGGGAGGGCTTGCCAACCAACCCAGTCAGGCGCACGCTTGTTGTGTGCCCCAGACGCCCTCCTCCCCACCTTGAGAATGTAGCCGGCTCACCGGCTGCATGTTTGTTTTCATCCTATGTGCTTAACTGAAGAAGGAAAGGTTTAGGCTAAACATCTGGAAGAATTTTCCAGTCATAAGGATAATCGGGTTATGGAATAAATTACCCAGGCAGGCTGTGGAGTCCCATTCAATGGAAGGATTTTAGAAACCAGTTAGATGAACATCAGTCAAGGATGGTTTAGGTATAATTGGTCCTTCTTAAGGGCAAGGGATTAGACTAGATGACCTTGTATGATCCTTTCTTTCAACACACAAATTCTTTGATCCTAAGATGGAAAACACACAGGTTTTCTTAGTCTGTTTGTTGATTCTTGACTTTTACTCTAAGCAAGTGAAACACTCTGCAGTGATGTCGGCAACTTTCCTGCCTAGGAATCTGCCAAATGAAATGCTTATCAGACCCTTGCAGCATTTAAGGTGCCAGGGTAAGGTGGCTGGAGGCCCTCGCACACCTGCACAGGCTTAATGGGGATGAGCAGAGAGGAGAAGCTGGAGGTCTAATTCTGCAGCACCAGGTGCTTCCTTCCTCACTCATCGAACTCATAGCTCCCAGAAGGCTCCCTGATTATTTATTTCTCCTGTTTGGAGAAATGCCTCCTTCCTCCCTGAAAGGCTCAGGGCAAAAATAAATGTGGGGTCTCCCTAGCTCCACCCCCCTCCATAGTCCCACCCCTTTAACCATCAGCAGTCTGGTGTTTGCTTAAAGGCAAAACCAAAAAAGGGTCATAAGTGTCATTTGGCCCTTGGCCCTGAGGTTCCCCACTCCTGTTTTACATCAACAGATACAGTATCATGTGCTGTCATGCAAAATGAGGCCGCCCCCAAGAACTGCGTCCTACACTGTTGCTCATAGCAAAAAATTACAATTTAGGGCATTTTTTAGATAAGAATGAAATTTGCAGGTTACAGCAATCTGCCACAATCACAAGGATACATCCACATTCAGGCAAGTGTTTTTTAGACAACCATCCCTATTGTGTGTGAAAATAAAGTCACGTGGTACCCTGTGACTTTCTTTTCACACATGATAGGGATGGTTGTCTAAAGAACACTCGCCTGAATGGGTACCACGTGACTTTATTTTCACATGCAAAATTTACCCGGTCTTTGCTGCTGCTGGTCTCAGACAGACATAGTGCTATTGAAGAAATCATAGACGTTTTGTACAGAAAAGGGTACTTCTCCAGCAACCGTTCTGTGGTTTCAAGATGATGCTTAGAAGAAACGTGATCTCACGCAAATGGTGTTTAGATGTTAATTTGCATGTTTATGGCACAAATTTTGGAAAACACATTAATTAGTAAACTACGGATGTCAAGATGTGACAAATCCAGATTCAGACGCAAAAATTTCTGCATGAAATGTGAGCAGTGGGTGTGCAAAGGCACACCATTCGTTTTAGTTTTCATTTTTGTTTCAAGAAAATTATTCGTTTTCAGGGATTTTGTAGAAAACCCGTTTGTTTTGAGGGCGCTCGTTTAAAAAGCCACTGTTCATGCACAATGGCCGCTGGGCCGTTCTGCACATGTGCGCCCTTTTCCAAAATGATGCCAGCAGCATCACCGCCATTTTGGAAAAGGGCAGCCAGTCTGCGCTCCCCCTCCCCCCTCTGGTGTGACCCATATATCATAGGAATGTTTGATGGATACACACTGACTCACCTATTAGAAAAAGGGAAATGGCACCGTAATTCATTTTGGTGATGTTCATTTAAACATGGCATCACCTTCAGTGGCCTGCATTGCAGACCCTCCAGGCTTGAATGTTACACATATATTGCTATTTCTAGCTTACATGCGGGCCTCTTGTATTGGGTGCCCCCTCTTTAGCCACTGCAAACCTTCAACAGGCCAGGGATCCCCAGGTTTGAGGCTCTGTGGGTCCCTACTTTATACTAGTGCTTCTAACAATCATGGTTCCATTTCAAGTTTATTCATGGATTCTATATATTAGGGGCCTCTGTAGCAGCCCCCCAATGTATGGGGCCCTGTTCAGTAACAGTCTGCACTTGAATGGACTCAGCCCTGTCAAAGACTACTGGTGTTTTTACATGAGACATATCTCTCATACGTGGTCAATTAAACCGGCGAATTAAGTTCACATCTGAACGACTCCCTCACATTTGGGGGTGTGCAATTTCGTATCATTTCGATTAGTTACAAAGATGAATGGAAACCCATTTATTTTAGTAACTAATATTATGAAAATGAATGAATAAGCAAATGATTGTTGTTTGCTGTCATCTCTTTTAATTTTTTGAAAAGCCTACACATGTGCAAAAGGGTTGCCAGGGCTGTTTGCACATGGTGCCAAATGGGCAACATGTTGCCAGTAGCTTCGGAAAAGGACAGCAGGTCTGTGCAATGGCTGCCCTCTTCCAAAATGGTGGTGACACTGCTAGCACCATTTTGGAAAAGGGTGCACATATGCAGAACAGTCCACTACCCGTTTTGCACATGCATGGTAATTTTTAATTAAAAAAAATATTAAAATGTCATCTGAGGCAGTGTTGCCACCATTTTGGAAAAGGGCAATCAGTCTGCACATACATTGAGGGGCTGCTGCAGAGGCCCCTAATATAGAGAATCCATGAATAAACTTGAAATGGTCTGTTGAGGGTCTGCGGTGGCTAAAGAGGGGGCACCCAACACAAGGGGCCCATGTGTAATCTAGAAATAGCAATATATGTGTAACATTCAAGCCTGGGAGGTCTGCAATGAAGGCAACTGAAGGAGATGCCATGTTTAACTGAACATCACCAAAAATGAATTATTTTCCTTTTTCTAATAGGTGAGTCCGTCAAACATTCCTATGATACAAGGGTCACATGGTGGAGGAGGCAACTTCCTTGCAGCAGGCACTGGTCTTGGGCCTTGATTTCACTTAGGAAATCAAATCATATGTTTATTACTAGGGGTGGGACTCTCGACAAAATTTCGGTTTTGGTTTATTTCAGTTTCAATTCTCATGAATTTTGGTTCTCCTATTGGTTTTGGTTCTCTCAGTTTTGTTTTTTTAACATTGCATTTCCCCCCATTGAAGTCAATGGTGAAAACCGCAATGTTAAAAATCCAATAAATAAATAAATGCAAACGAATGAATAGGGCTGAAACAGAAGAAGAACCAAAATATTGGAAAGAACCAAAAGTGCCATTATCGACTATTTTCAGTTCTCAGCAATACCGAAAGTCCCATCCCTATTCTTTTGAATGTAGTCATTACCTACATTGTGGGGTAGAAGAGGATACAGAAGAGTATAGCCTCCAAGTGCTATAGTAACAAGACCCATGGGGTGTGGTAGCTGTAGTGATGACATATAAGGCTACACTGAGCTTTCACCTGACACATGAAGAAAATTCCTTTTCTTCACCATCAAATGATTCAATGGGCAGCCCCATTGGTGCCTTGGGCCATGATGGTCTGCAAATCCCACTTTGTATCTTAGTCTAATTTTCTAGAGAGCTTCCTAATTAAAATGAATGCTAAGTTTGCTTGAGAAAATAATTACAAATTATTTAGATTCCACACATAGCCCAGTGTGTTCCCTTTTTCCACATGAGTGACCACAATCTCCACAAACTACAAACTCAACCCACTTCGAAACTCACACAAGAGACTAGAGTGAAAACAGACTATGCCAAACCATAATGTTGACTGTGATTTTCTTTCTTTCTTATCTTCACTACTTCATGCTTTTCTTCACAAACACGAGGGCCTAAAACTCTTTGCTTAAGTAAAAACTCAGTTTTGTGTGATACCATGGGTGTTTTTAGACACACATTTCTCCTGGATGTTTGCTGTAACATCCAGAACTTTCTGTGTGTCTAAATCATTCATCCAGACCTTAACCATCCAGATCTTTGAACTTCTGCATAGAACTTCTCCCAGAAGCTTTGTGCGTAAAAGGTTCTTGTAAATTGCTTTGCTCCAGGCAGCTGTGGTCACTTGGTTTCCATGGCAGCCTGTCATGTTTACAGCTGCGGCTACTTTAGGCTGCCTCAGGGCAGTGTTTGTGTGAAGAATGCATCCAGGAACTGCTTCAGGGCAGTGTGTGTGTGAAAAATGCATCTGGAACTTACTTGTGGACTTTTAAACCCAGAAGATTGAAACATCCGGAACTTTAATATGTGTCTAAAAATGCCGCATGACTCCAGGAGGTGAGACTTTAAGAAACACTCCAGCCTTACAGTAAGACTGGAAAAACTGGCAACGTTGTAATGGTTCAGAAATAACAGTGGCTAACGCTGGGCATTTTTAGACACACATTAAAGTTCCGGATGTTTCAATCTTCTGGGTTTACAAGTCCACAAGTAAGTTCCAGATTCATTNCTTAGTTCCTAGGGGTGTTGTTGTGCTCGTTTATTATTGTCGCACTCTTTCCGGGGTCCAGTACTGTGAGTTAGAGTAGTTAGAGGGGTCATAATTAGGAGTCGTCTCTTTAAGAGATGGGGAGGCCCACCTGCCGGAAAGCAGGGGAAGGCAAGTGCCTGGGAAGCCTCCCTGGGAGGGGTGTCGTGCGATGGCGGTAGGGACAAGTATGGTCCCTCATTGGCAGGCATCATTCTCCTTACTCACTTTTAAAGGGACCCCCACACGGCCGGTGGCGCCGCTTGGAGGGGAGACATGTGATTGTGGTTGGGGTGGCAATTGAGGGTACATCGAAGTCACCCCAGTTCAGGTTTTGGGTACTGTTTTGATAATGTTATGTTAAATACTGGACCCGCATCGCACTAGGCAATTTACCCTCCCACCTTAATTTGTATGTTAATTTGTTAAAATAAAGAGTGCAGCCGTTTGAAACCCAGCAAATTGTCCTGTCTCCTTCGGTGCATCGGCAATTGCATCCGCCCATTCCCCCAACGGGGGTAGGGAGTGCGAGGCCCTTTGCTGCACCCGCCTAGAGAGGGGGAAGGACGGCAAGGGTTAAAAGTTTTCCCACCGTCAGAGGCCGATGCGGCTCTCTGAGGCAGGAGAGCAGCGGCGCGCAGTAGTGGGGGTGGGGGCAGCCTAGGTTGCTAGGCAGCAAGGCTGTGCCTCCCATTTGTGAGGAATAGGCACGTGACCCCGCCCGGGGGCGGGGACCATGGGCAGACAAGACGCCGCTTGGGCAGCATTCCAGCCCCAGGAGCGGTGAAGAACGGCACCCACCCCACCCTCCCCTTGCACTGTGGGAATCACCGGCCGCCGATTCGGGGCCAGGAAGGAATTTTTACGGTTAACCCAATCAGGCCTGAATAATTTTTTGCCTTCCTTGCAGTGCAGGTCATTTGGCTAATCTTACCCCTTAGTTCCTAGGGGTGTTGTTGTGCTCGTTTATTATTGTCGCACTCTTTCCGGGGTCCAGTACTGTGAGTTAGAGTAGTTAGAGGGGTCATAATTAGGAGTCGTCTCTTTAAGAGATGGGGAGGCCCACCTGCCGGAAAGCAGGGGAAGGCAAGTGCCTGGGAAGCCTCCCTGGGAGGGGTGTCGTGCGATGGCGGTAGGGACAAGTATGGTCCCTCATTGGCAGGCATCATTCTCCTTACTCACTTTTAAAGGGACCCCCACACGGCCGGTGGCGCCGCTTGGAGGGGAGACATGTGATTGTGGTTGGGGTGGCAATTGAGGGTACATCGAAGTCACCCCAGTTCAGGTTTTGGGTACTGTTTTGATAATGTTATGTTAAATACTGGACCCGCATCGCACTAGGCAATTTACCCTCCCACCTTAATTTGTATGTTAATTTGTTAAAATAAAGAGTGCAGCCGTTTGAAACCCAGCAAATTGTCCTGTCTCCTTCGGTGCATCGGCAATTGCATCCGCCCATTCCCCCAACGGGGGTAGGGAGTGCGAGGCCCTTTGCTGCACCCGCCTAGAGAGGGGGAAGGACGGCAAGGGTTAAAAGTTTTCCCACCGTCAGAGGCCGATGCGGCTCTCTGAGGCAGGAGAGCAGCGGCGCGCAGTAGTGGGGGTGGGGGCAGCCTAGGTTGCTAGGCAGCAAGGCTGTGCCTCCCATTTGTGAGGAATAGGCACGTGACCCCGCCCGGGGGCGGGGACCATGGGCAGACAAGACGCCGCTTGGGCAGCATTCCAGCCCCAGGAGCGGTGAAGAACGGCACCCACCCCACCCTCCCCTTGCACTGTGGGAATCACCGGCCGCCGATTCGGGGCCAGGAAGGAATTTTTACGGTTAACCCAATCAGGCCTGAATAATTTTTTGCCTTCCTTGCAGTGCAGGTCATTTGGCTAATCTTACCCCTTAGTTCCTAGGGGTGTTGTTGTGCTCGTTTATTATTGTCGCACTCTTTCCGGGGTCCAGTACTGTGAGTTAGAGTAGTTAGAGGGGTCATAATTAGGAGTCGTCTCTTTAAGAGATGGGGAGGCCCACCTGCCGGAAAGCAGGGGAAGGCAAGTGCCTGGGAAGCCTCCCTGGGAGGGGTGTCGTGCGATGGCGGTAGGGACAAGTATGGTCCCTCATTGGCAGGCATCATTCTCCTTACTCACTTTTAAAGGGACCCCCACACGGCCGGTGGCGCCGCTTGGAGGGGAGACATGTGATTGTGGTTGGGGTGGCAATTGAGGGTACATCGAAGTCACCCCAGTTCAGGTTTTGGGTACTGTTTTGATAATGTTATGTTAAATACTGGACCCGCATCGCACTAGGCAATTTACCCTCCCACCTTAATTTGTATGTTAATTTGTTAAAATAAAGAGTGCAGCCGTTTGAAACCCAGCAAATTGTCCTGTCTCCTTCGGTGCATCGGCAATTGCATCCGCCCATTCCCCCAACGGGGGTAGGGAGTGCGAGGCCCTTTGCTGCACCCGCCTAGAGAGGGGGAAGGACGGCAAGGGTTAAAAGTTTTCCCACCGTCAGAGGCCGATGCGGCTCTCTGAGGCAGGAGAGCAGCGGCGCGCAGTAGTGGGGGTGGGGGCAGCCTAGGTTGCTAGGCAGCAAGGCTGTGCCTCCCATTTGTGAGGAATAGGCACGTGACCCCGCCCGGGGGCGGGGACCATGGGCAGACAAGACGCCGCTTGGGCAGCATTCCAGCCCCAGGAGCGGTGAAGAACGGCACCCACCCCACCCTCCCCTTGCACTGTGGGAATCACCGGCCGCCGATTCGGGGCCAGGAAGGAATTTTTACGGTTAACCCAATCAGGCCTGAATAATTTTTTGCCTTCCTTGCAGTGCAGGTCATTTGGCTAATCTTACCCCTTAGTTCCTAGGGGTGTTGTTGTGCTCGTTTATTATTGTCGCACTCTTTCCGGGGTCCAGTACTGTGAGTTAGAGTAGTTAGAGGGGTCATAATTAGGAGTCGTCTCTTTAAGAGATGGGGAGGCCCACCTGCCGGAAAGCAGGGGAAGGCAAGTGCCTGGGAAGCCTCCCTGGGAGGGGTGTCGTGCGATGGCGGTAGGGACAAGTATGGTCCCTCATTGGCAGGCATCATTCTCCTTACTCACTTTTAAAGGGACCCCCACACGGCCGGTGGCGCCGCTTGGAGGGGAGACATGTGATTGTGGTTGGGGTGGCAATTGAGGGTACATCGAAGTCACCCCAGTTCAGGTTTTGGGTACTGTTTTGATAATGTTATGTTAAATACTGGACCCGCATCGCACTAGGCAATTTACCCTCCCACCTTAATTTGTATGTTAATTTGTTAAAATAAAGAGTGCAGCCGTTTGAAACCCAGCAAATTGTCCTGTCTCCTTCGGTGCATCGGCAATTGCATCCGCCCATTCCCCCAACGGGGGTAGGGAGTGCGAGGCCCTTTGCTGCACCCGCCTAGAGAGGGGGAAGGACGGCAAGGGTTAAAAGTTTTCCCACCGTCAGAGGCCGATGCGGCTCTCTGAGGCAGGAGAGCAGCGGCGCGCAGTAGTGGGGGTGGGGGCAGCCTAGGTTGCTAGGCAGCAAGGCTGTGCCTCCCATTTGTGAGGAATAGGCACGTGACCCCGCCCGGGGGCGGGGACCATGGGCAGACAAGACGCCGCTTGGGCAGCATTCCAGCCCCAGGAGCGGTGAAGAACGGCACCCACCCCACCCTCCCCTTGCACTGTGGGAATCACCGGCCGCCGATTCGGGGCCAGGAAGGAATTTTTACGGTTAACCCAATCAGGCCTGAATAATTTTTTGCCTTCCTTGCAGTGCAGGTCATTTGGCTAATCTTACCCCTTAGTTCCTAGGGGTGTTGTTGTGCTCGTTTATTATTGTCGCACTCTTTCCGGGGTCCAGTACTGTGAGTTAGAGTAGTTAGAGGGGTCATAATTAGGAGTCGTCTCTTTAAGAGATGGGGAGGCCCACCTGCCGGAAAGCAGGGGAAGGCAAGTGCCTGGGAAGCCTCCCTGGGAGGGGTGTCGTGCGATGGCGGTAGGGACAAGTATGGTCCCTCATTGGCAGGCATCATTCTCCTTACTCACTTTTAAAGGGACCCCCACACGGCCGGTGGCGCCGCTTGGAGGGGAGACATGTGATTGTGGTTGGGGTGGCAATTGAGGGTACATCGAAGTCACCCCAGTTCAGGTTTTGGGTACTGTTTTGATAATGTTATGTTAAATACTGGACCCGCATCGCACTAGGCAATTTACCCTCCCACCTTAATTTGTATGTTAATTTGTTAAAATAAAGAGTGCAGCCGTTTGAAACCCAGCAAATTGTCCTGTCTCCTTCGGTGCATCGGCAATTGCATCCGCCCATTCCCCCAACGGGGGTAGGGAGTGCGAGGCCCTTTGCTGCACCCGCCTAGAGAGGGGGAAGGACGGCAAGGGTTAAAAGTTTTCCCACCGTCAGAGGCCGATGCGGCTCTCTGAGGCAGGAGAGCAGCGGCGCGCAGTAGTGGGGGTGGGGGCAGCCTGGGTTGCTAGGCAGCAAGGCTGTGCCTCCCATTTGTGAGGAATAGGCACGTGACCCCGCCCGGGGGCGGGGACCATGGGCAGACAAGACGCCGCTTGGGCAGCATTCCAGCCCCAGGAGCGGTGAAGAACGGCACCCACCCCACCCTCCCCTTGCACTGTGGGAATCACCGGCCGCCGATTCGGGGCCAGGAAGGAATTTTTACGGTTAACCCAATCAGGCCTGAATAATTTTTTGCCTTCCTTGCAGTGCAGGTCATTTGGCTAATCTTACCCCTTAGTTCCTAGGGGTGTTGTTGTGCTCGTTTATTATTGTCGCACTCTTTCCGGGGTCCAGTACTGTGAGTTAGAGTAATTAGAGGGGTCATAATTAGGAGTCATCTCTTTAAGAGATGGGGAGGCCCACCTGCCGGAAAGCAGGGGAAGGCAAGCGGCTGGGCAGCCTCCCTGGGAGCAGTGTCGTTCAATGGAGGTAGGGACAAGTATGGTCCCCCGTCAGCAGGCATCATTCTCCTTACTCACATTTAAAGGGACCCCCTCATGGCTGGTGGCACCGCTTGGAGAGGAGATGTGTGATCGTTGTTGGGGTGGCAATCGAGGGTACATCGAAGCCACTCCTGGTTCAGGTTTTGGGTACTGTTTTGTTAATGTTACGTTAAGTACTGGACCCGCATTGCACTAGGCGATTTACCCCCACCTTAGTTTGTATGTTAATTTGTTAAAATAAAGAGTGCGGCCGTTTGAAACCCAGCAAATTGTCCTGTCTCCTTTGGTGCGTCGGCAAAGGTTCTCGGAGAAGTTTTACGCAGAAGTTAAAAGATCTGGATGTTTAAGATCTGGATGAGTGATTTAGACACACAGAAAGTTCTGGATGTTACAGCAAACATTCAGGAGAAATGTGTGTCTAAAAACACCCATGGTCTAATGGCATGAGATAAACAAAGAGCCTTGTAGTAGGCTGGTAGAAAGACTGAGTGATGTCTGAAAGTCTGAGCATTCAGAGGAATCAATAAATTTCTCTGCATATTATGTAGAGAACACAATCTAGAGCTGCATAAATTTTGTATCATTTGCTGTAAGTGAAGGTGTATGATAAAAATAAAAGCAACAAGGACTCCGTGAATAGCTGGTTGTCTGGAGAGTCCTACCAGTTAGACCAGGGGTGGGGAAACTTTTCCCTGCCAAGGGCCATTTTGAAAATTAGTACAAGATCTGAGACCACACAGAAGTTGGGCAGGGAGGGGAGTGTTTCTGGGTTATGCTCAGCAAGGAGTGGAGGGGGGGGTGTTTCCAGATCGTGGATCTGTGCCGTGGATCTGGTCCCTATCCTTGTGCGCTTGCCCTCATCTCTGCTCCCTTACCCTGAGCTCAGTCTTTCAGTGCTCAGGCATAAGGACTGGATCCAGGAACTAGAAAGGGGCCACATACAAACTAGTTGTGGGCCATATTTGGCCCCTGGGCCTGAGGTTCCCCACACCTGAATTAGATCATACATACCTTGGCATCAGTGTAAACATTTAGAAACACAACAGCTAGACTTTCAGAAAAGCACAAGGCCAGATTTCCAAGTGCTCCACAAGATTTTCAGAAGAACACAGTGTGCTGGGTAAATGGGTGCTGATTTATTTTGCAAATTTGGAACCTGTTTCTCGATCTAGTATCGGATGCAAAGGCAAAAATCTGGAACTGCCTACTTTATTGGTTGGTGGGGGTGGGGGGCAGGGGAGGAATCCAAAACAAAGGTTCTGCACAGCTATGGCCTAGTCATTTATTGTAAAGGGTTAGTAGCTCCGCTTTCTTTTCATAGTGGGCTGTGTGTTCTCCCTCCCCCTCTCCCCCCCAGGGGCCACTTGCAAACTCTGAGGACCACAGAGAAGTTGGTGGTGGTGGCAATACTTCATGGGAGTACTCGGGAAGAGGAGGGTCCAAATTATGGATCTGTCTGTGCCATGGATTCATCCCCTAGTCTTGAATGCATTTCCTCATCTCTGCTCCCTTATGCTGAGTTCACTTTCTCAATGCTTGGGAGTAGGAACTGGATCCAAAGACCAGAGCCAGGAACTGAAAGGGGGCCAAATAAAAACTAGCTGTGAGGTTTCCTGTCCCTGTTTTATAGCAGCAGGTGCAGTACTGCATGCTGCCGTGTGAAATTAGGTAGCCCTCAAGAGCTGTTTATTAGCATGTCATTATCACTGGGTGCTGACATGAGGTTTGGAATATAATCAGTAAGAAAGGAGTGGCTGGAGCCTAGGAAGAATTATGTGTCTGCACAGAAAAAAAGGAAACCTGTTTTGACTGTTGCTTTCAGAGTCTAACATCCTGCGCGTTACCGATGCTTTGTAAAAGGCTGGCAAAGACAGCACATTCACAATGGTAGTTGACATACAGATGCCGCTTGCCATGGCTTTCTAAACACACATAATCAGCGAGGTGTCTGGTTTGGTGCCAAGGGTCACGGTAATTTTCTATAGTTTTAAAAGTACATGACAAAGGCCTGATGCAAGAGTTTGTGTCTAATCTGACTGCAGCATGAGGGGCCTCAGCAAATGCAAACAACCGGCTGTTGCAGATTCAGGAGACTGACAGGAATTGCTCTAAGGGGCTTTTTCTCATTCATTTTTAATTTTTCCTTGCTAACACTAGCCATAACAAGCCAGTCCTGGTGAAGAGATTTTGACAGAGAAAACTCTGTAACTACCTTAGACTCTCTCTGGGAGACTGCTCTCCGGAATGCCACAGTGTTACAGCTAAAACCAGGCCGCAGCCAGTCATTTATTTTTGTTTAAAACTATTTTATTATGTCTGATTTAAATTGGAGAAGTGGGGGTGGAACCATGGCTGCTCCAGGATCCCCCTCCTAAGCTGTCATTATTCTGCCATACAAATGCTGAAGAGCAAATATTAATTATTGAATTATGCTTTAGGAGAGACATTATGGGATGCTGTTACTGCCTTGCCTTTCAGGCTGAGAAATGATTGCTCTACATAATAGCTACTCCCTTGGGATTCCTTTATGCATTTCTATTTGCTGCAGTTGTTGGAAAATTACTGGCTTCACAGGAGAACCATTTGCCGTGACATTGTTGTATGGCTGCCTGCACCAGTAAATCAATGCACTGGGAATTCTGATCACAGCAACCTGTAATGGAGTCCTGGGCCATAATGCGTTCATTTTGTTTTGGGTAGGGGGCTCAAAATGATCATCCCCATCCTTCTTTCCTTTGCAGACCCTGGTTTTATGTAGCCTGTCATCTTAGCTAAAGCCCCGAGGCCACTGTTATCTCCTCAGGAACCTCACCCCACCTCCTGGGAAGCCTTTCAGAAATCAGCTAATGATGGCACAAAGAGCAGCTGGGGGTAGTTGGCAGGCGAGCACCCATTTTATCTGTTGCTAAGGTTATAATAAAACAATTCTGCTTCTATAGATGTGTGACACCTGCCACCCCTGAACTGGGGACCCCCACAGCTATAAAGAGCCTTTACAGCTTGAGCTGTAACACTGAGGCCATGTAGTTGAGTTGAAGACTCACTTATACTCTGCAGATCAGACACTGGGCAAGACTCATAACACACACAATGCCTAAGAGAGGATTATAAATGCAAGTGTGTATTCTTCTGCCTTCTCCCTTGACATCAGTGACATCAGCAAGGGGCTGATCCATCACCCTTGCAACAGGTGTCCGGCCCTAGCCTTGAACGACCAAGGTTTCTGAAGTGGTGGTTGACCCATCAGTGTCACCACCTCCGTCTGCCTCTAGTCCAACCACTGACTCCCCCCATGTCTCCTCACTTTCTTGTCCTTACTCCACTCTTTCTCCTGTCTCCTTGCCCCAACTCCCAGCTTTCTGGTTGGCTACCAGTGAGCATAAAAGGTATGCTGGTAGTAAGAGGAAGCTGGGTGGGCTGAGACAACACTCTCATGCTTTGCCTTGTCTCACACGTTCCTGTCCCCTGTCTTGGCCCTTGTCACTGTCTTGTTCCTCTTTTGCTCCCCTGTCTGGTCTGGTCTAGTCCTTACCTTGCTCACCCTCTTGATCATTGTCCTTGCTTTCCTCTAGTTATTATTATTATTTTATTATAAGCATTTATACAGCACCAGCGATGTACCTGGCGCTTCACAGAGAACAAGATAGACACGGTCCCTGCCCGAGAACTCACAATCTGTGCCTTGTCTCCCTTGTCTCTTGCTCCTTTGTTTCCCTCCTGGTCTTGTTCCCTTGCCCTGCCTTAGCCCTTGTTCTTTCCCTCAGCATTGCCTCCTGTCATGCTTTCCAGCCCTGACCCTGAACCCTGTTGCCTCCAAACCCCACATCTCAGATGCCCCTCACTCCATGACCCTTATACCAGGTGTGAGTGCCAGGCACACCCAGAGTGTGCACAGTGTGTACTGATTGTGTGCTGTGCACACTAGCACACCTTGGATTGGGTCCTCCGCTTATGAGATCTTGAGGGAAGACACTGTGTCTTTGTAGGGTCAGTGCACATGAGTGTTTTCACACAGGCAGCACCAATGCCTCCGCCCTGCCTCACCCCTGTGCGGGATGTCCATATAAAGGCAGCCTGCCAGATGTGCAGGCAGAGCAGAGGTGGGGCAGGCTGTCCCTGCTCTGGGGCAGCCCGATCGGTGATGCCCTGGAAGATCCAGGAGCACTGCCAGCAAAGCAGGCAGCCCAATCCTGTGCAAGTTGCAGGTGGCAGCCCAGAGCATTGGGTGATCTGCCCGCAGCTCTCTGGTGTGTTGGAGGGGTGCTGCGCATGGACCGCAGCAGGCACTGGCTCCATTTAAAAGGGAGCCCGGGAGCAGGTCCATGGGTGAGCAGCCCCTTGTCCATGTAAAAACACGCAATGGGATTCTAAACTTGACAGGAGTATTAGGTACTACTGTACACAAGTACACATTTTGTTACTACTTTACACATATGTTTCTTGCAATTATTTTACCCATCATATTTGGAAAGTTTTATGGCTTCTTTCTGTTCGCTTTCTGGGTATAATTCAAGGTTCTGGCTTTGGTCTTTAAAGCCCTAAATGGCCTTAGTCCCACATATATGAAAGATTGTCTCCTCCATCATGCGCCATTAATGAGGATAAGCCAATTGGGGCTGAATTAAGGCAAGATTGAGGTGATGATGGTTGGCCGGCCTTGTGACCTTGAGGAGATTGGGAGTCCTGTTATTGATGGAATATGGCCCCCTTTGGTCAATTAGGTTGCAGCCTTGCAGTGCTTCTGGGCCCCTTGCTGCACCTGGATTGTCGGGTGACGGCGGTGGCCAGGAGCACTTTTCACCAACTCCATCTGTTGGTGTTATTCTCATCGCAATCAAGCCAAGTACGTGCACTTGAGACCTCGCATCTTCATGAATGTTAGACCCCTTGTCTCTCCCTCTGTTCCCCTTCCTAAGTCTCTCCCCCAGCTCCTGTCTCTCAGATTGTAAGCCCTAGGGGCAGGGACCCTGTCTATTTTATTACTTTGTAAAGTGCCAGGTACACTGCTGGCGCTATATAAATGTTTGTTAATAATAATAATAATAATTAATAACTTCATCTGGTGAGGAGGCTGCAGCCTTTTCTTTCTGATTTGGATCTGGCCACTGTCATCCATGCTTTCATCACCTCGAGGCTGGATTACTGCAATGCGCTGTACACGGGGCTGCCCTTGGTGACTGTTCAGAAGCTGCAGCTAGTGCAGAATGTGGCAGCTCACCTTCTTTTGGGAACAAGTCACCGGGAGCATATTACTCCAGTGCTCCAAAGTCTGCACTGGCTCCCTATAGCTTTCCAGGCACAATTGGCCCCCATTCTCCTGTCATTTCGACAATTATGTAAGACCTGGCTGCTCCACCAGGCTTTTGGCAAGGGGAGGGGAGGAGGGTGGGTGGGGTTGGGGGGGGTTGTTTTTCCTTGCATACAGGAATTTTTAACTTTTTTTTATTGTTTTACTGTTTTTATTTTGTTGTTCGCCGCCCCAGGCTGCTCTGCGGGCAGGAGGGGCAGGATAGAAATCTTTTATAAAATAAAAATAAAAAAATAAAATTCAAGGTGCTGTTTTTGACCTTTGGCCTGGGCCCCACATATCCAAAAGATGGTCTGTCCTTCCATGCCCCATTGCAGCCCCTGCAATTGGCCAGGAGTGCCTCCCTGAGGGTCCCATCTATTAGCCTTGTTCATATGACAAGAGCTCACAGGGGGGCAGTCTTGGTTGCTGTTCCGGTGCTTTGGAACTTTCTAGTAGGGGCGTGAGAGGGGGGTCGGGTGTCGAGGTGGTATTGGGTGGGTTGCGGGGGAGGGACTGTATTAGTTTTAAATGGTTTTTTTTAATGTATTATAAGCCCCCCTGAGCTTCTGGGAAGGGTGGCATATACATTCAAATAAATAAAATCATGATCCCTGTGGTCAGTCTAGAGAGCCCACTTGGGGATATCATCTGCCCATGAGGTTCATACAACAAGGGCGCACAGAGAGGTGTTCTCAGATCTTGCCCCAGTATTGTGGAACTCCCTGCATCAGAGCCTGAGTCCAAATATTTTCCAGAGGTAATGGAAGGCCTTTCTTTTTGGCCAAGTGTTTGGGGGTGGCAGGGGGCTCATAGGGGATTTTTATGTATTTTATGTTTTTTTATGTTGTAACCTCACCTGCCCTGAGCCTTAGAGAGAGAAATTTGAATGAATAAATAAATAAATAATTAATAAATATTTTAAAGTGTATTAGGGAAAACATCATATTGTTTTTTGGGGGACACCTGAGGTTGGGAGTTAGTGCAATTGTGTACCCCCATTTGCCCTATCATGTCAGGTCTGACTGTTAGGAAAACTCGGTTTGCACATTCACTCATTTTCTCCAACATCCAGGGACATAATTTCACATACATCCCTCTTTCCAGTTCCTAGCAACGCCACGCGGCCCCCTTCCCTTTGAGTCAGTGCTGTTGCTATCATTATTATCCCCTAATGGATAGAATATATGTCCTGATGTTCTCATCATTGCTCACTGCTCTTCCATCTCTTTGGAATGCTTGGATTTCACTCACAAATTGTCGTTTTGCAACTTCCTTTTTATCATTGGCCGTTTTTGCACGGATGCGCCCAGCCCCCTGCTGGGTGTGCGGTGGGGGGAGCGTCCATGCACATGCCGCAGCAGTGGGTGGGGGGATGGGTGCGTGCCCATGGAAACACCATGGGTGGTGGGTGGGAATGTGTGCGCGCTCCCAGTGCACCCCCACCCATCACCCATGCACGGAGCCATCCAACAAAATGGTGGCGGCTTCATGGGTGGAGATGGGTGTGTGGCCATGGGAAAGAGAGCACACTGACCACCCCCCACCACGGCCGCATACCCATCCCTCCCCCATCAGCACCATGTGAAAATGGCCATCGCTTCCATTCCATTTTAACTCATCATTTTTGGTGTCTTGTCAAAGATTTTGTTTTTCCCCTTCCAAATCTGTATTAGTGAAGGTAAACGCCTCAGAATGACACCAGTCCATTTAATAATCAAAAAAAGAGACCATAATGCAAAACCGAGTAATCTCCTTCCTGAAAATCAGTAACCCCTATCAGTCTGCTCATAAATCTACATGGACTTCCAGCAGGAGTTTGTATTTTACAGAGCCACATGTGTGTTTTTAGCATAGTTTATTTTCATTGAACGCTCGCATAGCAAACCCATTTCTTTCTTACATAAGCGAGTTAATGAATGTCACTCAGATGGTGCTTTAATTTTTTTAATGAATATTTATGAGAGACTCAGTGAAGCTCGGGCTGTAAGGACGGATGTATCAGGGTGATTCCGATCTAAATTAGGAAATGGGTAATTTAAAAAAAATAAAATAATAATCTGAGTCTGATGTAGAAGGAAGTGAACAAAGTGATTCTTCCATATTAATGTATTATCCAGTTAAAATCAAAAACCTCTTCCCTCATCAGGTTTACTTTGCCAAGCAGCCTGATGACAAAGCAGGAGAGGAACAACCTCAGGCCTTTGGCCGTGGGGGGCGGTGGCACTGGGGCATGTCACGGAAACGTTGTAGCAGGGCAAAGGTCAATGGGACATTCTGTACATGAGCAATACTTCCTGCTGATGATTCACACAGTGATGTTGCATTTTATTGCAGACTCTGCTTCCCAACCCAGGAAACTGCTGATTTTGATGACCCTATGGTGCCTTTCGAGTACAACATGTTTCTCTGGAATCACTGTCCAGTTGCCAACGCACCTGCACAAGCTTTATTGCACAAAAGATTTGATGTCGGACAATAGGCTGAGACTTTTTCTTTTCTCTTCTTTTTTTGTTTTTAAGGGAATTACTACATTTGAATCAGGCACAAAATGTCTCTCCCTTCCTCCCCGCCTTTATTTCCATCTCCCTGCATCGTTCACAGAGACTTCCCATAAGTGTTACGATCGGACAGCCACTCACTTTTGGCACGGTTTATCTAGTTACTATAACACAGGATGAAAAAGGCAGCATCTCCTATTCAGCTGTTTACAGAGATGTAGCGTTGGAATGGGCCCTGGTGCTCTCTTTCCATATGTCCTCTAATGCTGGCCTTGCCAGGACAGCCACAAAGCTGTAAGCTGGTCCTCTATATGCTGGTGACCCCTTTGCCTCCTCTCCTCCTGCGAATGCAGCTGAGGGAGCCCAGCATGGCAAGCAGTGGCATAACTTTAGGTTCAAGTTGTGGGGAGAGATGATACTAGATTTGCCCTGACCCATGGAAGACCCCACTTGTGGCCCATAAAGACCTGACTCCCAGATGCTCCACCCCCCTCATTCTGAAGCCTCTGTCCAATCACACTGAAAGCATTTGAAAACTAAGCTCTCAAATGTTTGAAACTTTAAAATAGACGTTTATTGCTGTGTAGAAGGATTTATTGCAAAGTTTACTCTTAAAACATGTTAATATCGGTGTTGTTTGCACTACCTCAGAACATCTTTGTAGAGGAGTTCTGCTCAAATATTCTGCAACCACAGCCCAATCTCAATCTTGCAGACCAGGGACATCACCAAGTTAGGAAACAGCAACGTTAGCCCTGACTTCTGAATGTTTCCAATCCCAGTATTTAACTGAGGGTGAAAACAGACGTAACATTGGCTAGGTACCACCCTGGGGTGAACCACTGCAGCCGCCACTCTTTGGGTTGGCAGGGAGGGCTGTTCACACAAGCAGCCCTCTTCTACCCCCTCCCCCCTCTGTGATCTGGGTGTGGGGGATGACATCATGGGGTGAAAACAGACATAACACTAACTCCACTTTAATACTGTTTAACATTAGGCTGAATAGTACGGCACCAATACAGCCCTGCAACATGTATAAGGAATGTTAAAGCAGTGTTAAAGTGGAGTTAGCGTTATGTCTGTTTTCACCCACAGGTCCCTCCGTGCCCTGGGTTGGCTGGAAGAGCTGTCCACACAGAACAAGGCTCCTGGGCTGATGCTGCTCAGTGGGTCCGGGCCCCTGGGAAGAGCTGCCACCAAAGAGCTGTTGGTGTGTGCACTGGGCTTGTTAAACAGCTGATGGGGGTACTGTGCGGCCCCCTCATCAGCTGTTTGGTGCGTACACCCAGCTTGAAAAACAACTGTTCGGGGGTGCTCCTCGTGGCCCTTCCCATCAGATGTTTAGGACGCGCACCCTGCCCACCAAACAGCTGATGGGGAGTCCCACAAACAGCACCCCAGTCAGCTGTTTGGCAGGTTGGGTGCATGCACCACACAGCTGATGGGACAGCCTGGAGGAATACGCTCATCCCGGCTACCGTACAGCTCATGGGGGGCCTGGAGAAGTGCACTCACCGAGCCCACTGAACAGACTCCCCACATCAGCTGCTCAGCAGTACGGATGGGCGAACGCGGTTCGGTAGTTCGGTGTTCGGCCCGAACTCGGCCTGTTCGGACAACCGAACACGAACACGAACACGAACACACCAAACCTAACGGGCGAACACGAACGCGAGGTACGACCGAACGACCGAACACGAACACACGAACCGAACGCGGCCGAACCGAACGGCCGAACGCGAACACACGAACCGATCGCGGCCGAACCGAACGGCCGAACACAAACCGCGATCTGTTCGCCCATGCCTACTCAGCAGGCCGAGTGAGCACGCTTCTCCAGGCCCAACCCCGGACCCCCGCCTCGCTGCAGGGCTAGGCAGGCCTAATTGACATGTGTGCACCTGTTAGCCCAGGTGGGCAGGTCTTAGCCCAGGCTGCGTCTTCAAATTTCTCCAGCCGACACATCCCATAGCAGCCAGCCATTCGCCATAGGCGAACATTTGGCAAGGGCAGAATAAATGTACAGGTGAGTCCCAGGCTAAAGTGGGTGGATGGAGGCTAATGCGGGCTACTGTCATGTCTGTTTTCACCCTCAGTTTGACCCCGATCATTATGATCTGGATGCAAACTGCCAGTAGCCCCTACAGTCCACATTCTTCCCATCCTCCCCAACCCAAATGAAAGCATATAGGGAAAAGGGGGAGGGGGAGGAAGGTTATTTGCAACCAGCATTCCTTGTGCACTGTCAGTTTCACCTACTAGGAAGTTTGCAGTCAGCCAGTGACTTTCCCTTTCAGCCCCAGCTCTGTCCCATTCATAGCCTGCAATAAAATCTCCTCGCATATGTACAACAATAGCCTACACAAAAGCTCATCTCCTCACATAAAATCAAAGCCTCTGCATTTACAGGAAACCCCTGCACTAAAAGCCAAAGCCTGCCATAAAACCTCTGCATGTAGACAAACGTATGTAACACAACAGTGTTACACAACAGAACATTCAAGATTAAATGTACCACAATAAAATCTCCTTGCATATATACAATAGCCTGCATGAAAGCCCGTCTCTTCACATAAAGCCAGGAGCCTGCTATAAAACCTCTGCACGTAAACATAAACTAATGTTACCCAACAGAACATTGCAGATGAAACAGATGGCAGAGAACTGCTTTTCGGACTCGCTCTGTTTCCCAAAATATAGGAGTGGGCCTCTACGTGGCCCTTGGAGTTTGTACTAATTTTCAAAGTGGCCCCTGGAAGGGAAAAGGTTCCCTATCACTGCCCTTGACCATTGAGGTCCACAAATGGCTAACAAGTTGAGAGCCACTTGATAAGGAATCTTTTGCTAGATTCCACCTCCTGGGGAGAATTTGAATTCAAGGGAACTTTAAAATGCAATTATGGGTGATAATAAATGCAATGCTGGCTCACTTTGCCTGCTATGGTCTGCATGGGCCAGGGACTCACCAGGATGTCTGTTTCCAGCCCGCCAGATGTGGGGCCTGCTGCTGCCCTGGCTGGGTCACCGGCTGGCCCAGAACTGGTCCCCCGGATGGGCCGCTCAGGCAGGCGAGGGAGTGAGGCAGGCGAGGGCTCACACCGGCCAGCCTGCTCGGGCAGACATTTATTCTATGCCCTGACTCAGTCCTAAGGGTGGCATCCACCATCTTCTACACACACACACACACACACACGGGCAGGGGAGCAGCTGTGGCTGCCACACGTCTATTGTCACTTGCTGGGGTAAGACTGAGGCCTGCAGTGAAAATCCATGTGATTTGAAACTGAAAATGCTATGCCGACTGCCGAGCATCCTCTGTGCAAGCAAATCCCCTTGCATGCAAGCACATCATTTATGCTAATTACTTTTTCAATTTTGCTCCTGTGAGTTACTGCGAGTTGCCCTGGGCTTTGTGTCAGGCCCCAAACTTTTCATTATGGATGCGGTTCCTCAGGCATCCATCTTTTGCTGCCATCTCTCTGGGTTATTATTATACACAGAGGAGGCCCAGATTTCTCTCTTTTCCAAACACCTTTCTGCAGTAAGCTCAATAAGGCTAACCCGTCTGACAGGGATTAGAAACCAGATGGCTCAGACGATCTAAGCAAGTAAGCAGGATATATTAAAGATTCCATGGGGTGCAGGGAAAGAAAGCTCATCTGGATTTCAATGTCGTGCCCACTACATCTGATTTTTAAAAATAAAATGTGTTATCTTTTCTAAAAGCAGATTTTTCTTGTTCTGGCACACTCATTATTAAAGAATTTGTATGAAAAGCTCAGAGGATTAAACATACCTCAGTAGCATACCATGAAAACCTTTCTTACTGCCACACTTGGCTATTTTTTATTTCCTTGTCAGTGGCAACTGTACTGTACACTTACAGTAACATCACAGAGTTTGAAAGACGTTTCCACATTGGTCTTGTTACATGTCCTAGACTGGGGCTTCTAAAGTCATCCTTTGTGAGTGAAAAAAAAAATTAGGAAAGGGAACCTTGGTTTGGGTGACATTACAACTGTTTCAAACTTCTTGCTTAAACTCCAGTCAGAACTGAAACTTTGGGTGTTTTCAGACGTTACAGGGCCAATTGGCCCCGTACCGAAAACAACCAAATCATCCCCCGCTAGAATGACCCCGTCACGCCATATCAGACGTGCCGGGGGATCCCAGCGGGGAATCTGGGAGGGGGCGGGGCCGCGTGGCGCAACGTGCGGCCGCACGGCCCTGCCCCCTCCACGCTCCCCACCGCCCGCCCTCTGGGGAGACGGGTGGGCAGCGGGGCCAATGCAGCCGCAGTGTCTGGCCGAATTTGCCACAGTCCGGGATCCCGCCGGTGATCCCGGGCCGTGGCGCCCGACCAGACGTGATTTTTTTTTTGTCCCCGCTGGGGATCACTTTCACCACGCTTCCGGGAAAGTCCCCCGGCTAGCCCACGAAGCGTGGTTGAAAATGACCCCATGTGAGTATTGACCATGGCGAACATCTGGCGGCCGCCAAACAGACGTTCGAGGCACAGTGACCACAGGTGGGTATTCACCGTGGTTCACTGTGATCTTGTAACATCTGAAATCACCCTATATTGGATAATTCTGTAGGGATGGGAAATAGTACTGAAAATCAGAATCGGCTCAAAATCGGTATCATATTTACTATAATTCTATTTTAATTGTATCAGAATCTGATCGTATTTTTCCCCCATTGACTTCATTGCAAAAATTCCCTATTGAAGTCAATGGAAAACCAAACCTATTCAGTTCAATGGGCCATTCATCATTCTAAGCCACAATCCTAAAATAATGAATGGGCCAAAGAAGAGCCTAGCAAAGTTCAATAGCAGAGAGGGAGAATTTATTTTATTTATTTATTTAAAACATTTTTAACCTGCCCATGCTGCCACAGGCAGCTCTGGGCAGCTTACAATACTACTACTACTACTAATAATAAAAAATGAATAACACAACTTTAAAATACACAACAAAAGGGAGGAATAAAATAATATCCCTGAGTGCCCCCCACCCTAACCCATTCCCCCCACCCTACCCATCCTCCCCCTAAAAAGCCAGACGGAACAGCCACGTCTTACAACGGCGTTGAAACGAGGGGAGATCCAGGGCCAAACGGGCCTCCACCAGTAGGGAGTTCCACAGCCACAGAGCAGTCACCAAAAAGGCCCTCCCCATCATGGACCCCTGGCAGACTTGGGGGACCTCAAGGAGAGCACCCCCGATGACCGCAGGGGCCGATCCAGGACCCGGGGGTGAGGTGGTCCCGCAAATAGGTCAGGCCAAGGCCGTTTAGGGTTTTATAGGCAAGCACCAACACCTTGAATGGGGCCCGGAAGGCTACAGGCAGCCAGTGCACAGACTGAAGAACTGGTGTAATATGTTCCCGAAATGAGTGTGAGTGCACCCCTGAAATAATCCAATCTAATGAAAATCAGGTGGATTGGGAAAATTGGGTGAATCGTATTAATATGATACTGATGAAAATCGAGTGAATCATATGATTCACTAGAATCATTTCATATGATACTGATGAAAATCGATTCCAGTGTTTCCATCCCTAATATTCAGTTCACTGTCTGCTTCTGTTTTCTGTCTTCTATTGTTTTTCATTGCCACACACCTGAAGTTTTGGAAATACCCAAGATTGGAAATTTAAAGATCAAAATATTATACTACAGACTAGGTAATTTCAAAACCCATAGACGGGGAAAATGTGAGCTCCCTTTCATCCAACAATAATTTCCTAATTCCTAATTTCCCTCCCTTTTAAGTTCCTAGTTTTTCGGTTGGATTTAAGGGGATTTAAGAAGAAAAATCCAAAGTACATTCATAACATTATTTATCTCAGAGCAGATGAGCTCACTTGGAAGGAAACTTTAAAAATGAAAAACTTGCCATGCCAGTTTGCCAAAGCAGTTGGGTGGAGAAGAGAGAAGCCTGTACTTGCCCAAGATGAAACTGCATGCTGATGCCCCACAAGCACAAAGCCAGGAGGCTGTTTTTCGCCCAATAACTTCAGCATTTGTCATCTGAATTGCTCAAAGCCAATTTGATAAGCACTGAAAAATGTCAAGCTGTGACACAGCGAATAAGTCTTCAGCAAACCTGGAGTCAACTCCTTGATGTCCCCTGCAGCAGTTCACACACACACACACACACACACGCAGAGCTGAAAAAGGATGAGGCAATGGGGCAGGAAACATGATATAAGGCAACAAAGAACAAAGGGCAACTACATCCCCTCCTTGATTTCAAGGCAAGATGAAGATGCTCAGGACCAAGATATTTGGATCCTACAGGAATTCATTAAAGATGAGTCACATGTAGATAGAAGGGAAAGGAACAGAGCTTGTTGGGAGCAAGATAACTCAGAGGCCTCATACCAGGCTTTACAGGACTGTCTACTGTCCCAGGCAGAGTCTTTTGTTTTCATGTATTGTTGATGGCCAACTCTGAAAGAATAATAAAATCTTTGAGTTTTCCACTTTATTACTTTTTGAATACACAAACTGATGTATTTCTATTATTGTTTTGAGCATACCCATACGAAATATCCCAGGATAATAGATGGTCTCTTTCTTTGATTCACTGAAGAATCTTGACCAGATCCTTGGACGGCCAAAGACGTGATAATGTATGTGGTTGAAATTTCTTTCCATCAGGGCGTGGATGAATCATTGACCATTTATTTTTCCTGGTTTACTTCTTCCAGCTTGTACTTGGGATGGGCACCTCCAGCTAAAGGGCTGATCCAAGAGCAATACCCAGCTCTGGAAAGCCAGGTATAGTAGCCAGGTGCAGTGATGGAGAAAATCAGTCTCTTCGCCACATTGCCCATTCCTGTGGAGTGACTTGTCTGCCAAACTAGAAATGTGGGCTCAGCTGGAATTGATTTATGCGGATATAATTACATCTGGATCTATGAGACTGTTGCATATCCCAGTGTACGGAGAAAGAGATGAGCAGGAAGGAAGAGGAAGGAGGATAAGCTACAGGCTACAAAAGCAAAAATATATTTAAAAATAAATAAATAAATAAATAAATAAATAGGAGAATCTGACTTTCTCTTTCCAGATCAACAGCTCTAGCACTCCTGAAGCCTCTTCAATAGCCAAGGCCTATAAGAATCAGACTATTCATAGCAACTTTTTTTCTCTATGAAGACAAGAGAGTGAACTTGAAACTCTCCAAGCTGCACAATTGAGCTCCAGTCTTTTACCCAAAAGTGTTGGAATAGGGGTTCATGATGAAACCACTTAAATTAAGCGAATTGAAGACAATATAAACTGTGTTCTTTCCAAAACATTTGACAAGCCCCCTTTCAATTTGTTAATAGGTTTCTGTTTACGCAAATGTCTGAAAAATTCTTTTTATTGCTAAAATATTCACAAACCGACAAGGATACTGAGCACAAACAATGTTGTTTTTCATTCCTATGTTTTATTTATTTATTACTTATCATGTGTTAGTCTGCAGTTTAAAGTTCAGTTGCACGCTCACAGAGCAAGAAACAATAATAGCATTTTGGGTGTGGGCGTGGGTGTGTGTTTTAGTGTTTCCCACAGGGTGGGAAAAATAAGGCACAAAATTCTGAAGTGACTTCAAGCTCTAAGAGTAGGTCAGCAGCAAGGAAATGAAGAATGGCACAATATTTTTGTATTTAACTCAACAAAGACCCCTTACACGTTACAACTGCTGAATAAGAGACAATGGATGTCTTTAGATGGACTCAGGGCTGGCCACCCCTGGACCTGCTCCGGGGGTGACCAGCCCCACTTGCCCCATGTACAACCCCACCTGCGCTAGGTTTACACAGACGTGGCAGCTGCCGCGGCCTGCAATCCGCCCATGCAGGGACCCCGTCCCCCACACCATAGAACTTTGAGCAGATTGCCCACCACTCTAGGCTGCTAACAGTGTTACCCAGGGCAACCCCTGACCAAGAGCAGAGCTGCAGCAGCCATCTGCAAGTAGATGCACCATAGCTTCGCCTCTGGCTGGCGGTGTCCTACATTTGAGCAGCCCGCTCTGCTGGTGGTGCTCCATGATGTTTGGCAGCACCACAAGAGGGACTGGAATAGAGCAGAATCTGCCTCTGCTCTGACTGCACATTGGGTGCCCCACCTTTAGATGGATGGGCCGCCCAGGTATGAGGTGGGGCAGAGCCATGGGTGGCCTCCATCTAAAAGCACTCAATGTATGTGAACTCAAGGTTGGAGCAAGGAGGCTTAGTTGAGCCTGGACCCTGGACTCTAGGCAGCCAGAGCATCACTAGGAAATGTTCTGATTGGGGGTGAGAGGGAGCGGGGCCAGCACTCTGCCCCCAACCACTCAGAAAACTTTCAAGTGGCACTCAGGCCATTCCCAAACATCCCTGACATGATGGTGGTTGTGCGAGTGGGCAGGGTTGGAGTGCTGGTCCCACCCACTCTTAAAACCTCCTGCCGAGTAAGGTTGCTGCTGCTCCACCAGTGCGGGGAGGGGCAGCTGGGAGCCAGAGCAGAGCCACCACCTTTGCAAGCGGAGGCCGTCAGAATCTCTAACCTGGGTTTGATGCAGTCTTCTAAGGCAGTGGTTCCCAAACATTTAGCTGGGTGATCCCATGTTGAGGCTTAAATATTATCCTGTGACTCTCAGACAAAAACAAAGACAATGCAAAATACCTCCAATATCAGTTGAAATTGGGATCCCCTCTACTGATGGTGTGACCCTAGAAGCCCAAGTCTCAGAATTCATGAACTTTTGTTCTGAGGCACCTGGCCTGGGTAGGGTACTATCAAAGCAAGGATACTAAGCGGGAAGGCAAAGCTTGATGTGCTGGCCCCAAACGTAAGGGATGGAGACAAAGTAGTTCAAATGATATATTTTATTGCACCAACTTCTGTTGGTGAAAGTGTGCAAGCTTTTGGACCTCACAGGGCCCTTCCTCAGGCATGTAGCATAGTAAGCCAATATCTAAACTGAGCAAATGCAGGACAGGTATATATGAGGAGGCATGGCACTGACTTGGGTGGGAGTGGATAAGACAAAGGCCCCTTTACACAAGATGCACCCACGCATGAACACCCAGGAATCTGGGTCTTCGTGCATGGGTGAGTCCCATGTAAAAGATGCGGCGGGTGCACACACAGCGTGCGTGTTGTGTTCCTCCCAACCTCACCTCCCACTCATCAACAAGCATGGAGCAATTGGTGAAAACAGAGATTGTTCCATGCGTATTGATGGGTGGGGGGTGCATGGGGATGTGTGTGTGCCCGTATGAAGCTGCCCCACCCACCATGCACACACTGATGCGATGCGAACAAACACACACACACACACACACACCCTGCAGGGTCCGTGTAAAAATGGCCAAAGTAACTAGATTGGGGATTGAAGATGGGAAGGAGAGGGTAAGAGAGAGAGGGTATTTTCAGACGTTACGAGATCACAGTGAACCACGGTGAATAGTACCCACCTGTGGTCACTGTGGCTCAAACGTCTGTTTGGCGGCCGCCAGATGTTCACCACGGTCAATACCCGCATGGGGTCAATTTGAACCACGCTTCCCGGGCTAGCCGGGGGAATGTCCCGGGAAGCGTGGTCAAAAAGATCCCCAGCAGGGACCAAAAAAAAGTAACGTCTAGCCGGTTGTTCCATGTTATAAGTTATATACCTTACCTTTCTTTATACCCTTTATACATTTTACCTTTTCTCTTCCCCTGTCTGTCTCCCCTGTACATATATATAGATATAGGTATAGATTAGATATACAATACAACATATATAGATTTCAGATATAGATTTAGATAATATAGATTAGATAACCTTATAGTTTTTTCCTTTTACCTTCCCCGTCTGAATTCCCCTGTTCATATTATATATAGATATTAGTTGCATGTATACATGTATAGCTAGATAGATATAGATATTATATAGATACTAGATATTATTATATATATTATGATTATAGGATAGGAATAGGAGTAATACATAACCTATAGAAGTTTATTGATATAGATACTTAGATAGGAATATATTGCATGCATACTATAGGTTATTAGGGTTAGGTTAGATTCTGTACATACATATTGTGCACTACTACATCTCAATGAGAAAGGGAGGAAGGAGGTCAGAGAAGTCTGGGGCAGGTGGCTGACAAAAACAGAAATGAAGCTGAAAACAACATTTTCGTTGCCACACAATACCGAAACCGATCTCAATAACAACACTGATAACGAACAATCAAATTTCATTAGTAATGAAAACAAAAAATGAAAATGAATCCCACCATGGATCCCTGGTGCACCCCTCTGCTGGCTAATGCATCTCAGTATTATTTAGTCAGCAAACACATAAAATGCTGCCTGCAATGAAAAGGTCTTTCAGGAGAAAGCAGTGGTGTAACTAGGCTCTCTCAGCTGGGGGAAGGGAAGGAGCGCCAGGAGCAGTTGGAGGACCCAGCTGAGGGAAGAAAGCAGAAAAGAAGGGGTGCTAGAGGCTCAGGGCCCCCCTTAGTTACGCCCCTGGGAGAAATTCCTTTGGAATCAGCTGTGCAGGAGAGCATTTTACAACCCAGGGGAGACATGGTTTACAGCTGTGTGTTTACAAGGTGGAGGTGAAAGTGAAAAAGTCAGCAGAGAGATAAGCTACTAGTCTGTTATCCTTATCGCTGCCAGGGTTATTGGGCACACCTCCTGATTTATCGAGGGCTCGTTGCTAAGAATAATAGCTAATAATTTCAGTAACAATGACTGGGGCTGTATCACCAGTTAAGCAAATACACTGCACAGCCCCACGACCCGGTCAGAAAAACCACAAGAGAGAACAATTCAGGCTATTAATGGCAACATCTGTAGCTCAGCTTCTGAGGGACTGATCTTTTCCTCCAGGCCCAAGTATGTAAAGCAGACAACGATGAGGTCAGAACAGTGATTACCCCAAGAGTTAACGATTCTCCAGTAAAACTCATTACCCTGATAATGCATTAAGGCTTGACAGCTCTTGATAATTGTTTTGCACACGGGTTGCATCATGGCAGCAAGCATTCCCATTCCAAACACAGGGCAGGCATCTCCCGCTGGGCCAAATTGATGAGCTCTCAATGAGAAAGGAAAACATATTCCTGTTGTGAAATCTTCTCTGTCTACGATTCATTGTGTCTGCTTATTCCACAGGAGGCCTGTTTCCTGCAATGTGGGGTAAGAGAATTTCCTTGTTAAAATGTCACCATAGTAAACACCTGCACATTAATTACTGTCTCTTTTTTGTTGTGTTCTGATTAACCCACAAGTGATTATTTTTTATTTTAGTCTAGAGAGCGTGGTAACTTGCCATGTTGCTCCAAAAGGCGAGGAGACAGCTAAGTTCAGGACCGGCAAGGATTTTTGCAGCCCCAGGAAAAGAAAATTTGCTGCCCTCCTTGCCCAGAAGCTGTGCAACCTACACATACGTAAGCTTAATATCTGGCCTGTAGCCCGCTTTCTGGGGCACCAAAGTGCTGCCAGACCCTGCTGCCCCGTCTCCCGGCCCATGATTTGGGCGCCTCTCTTTACTGAATTTTGCTCAGGGTGGCCAACGGTGGGGGGGGATGCTGCCCACTTCACCTTGCTGTCCCAGCCAGCCACCCATGCTGCCTGTACGGTTGTACTAGCTAAGGTAATGCCTATCATTAGGCCAGCATATGTTGGTGAGAGCCTGCTAGCTTTCAAGCTACATGTGGGGTTGAAAACAGACATGCACCTTAACTCCACTTTAATATTACTTTGATATTCCTTATGCATGTTGCAGGGCTGCATAGGATGCCAATACAGCCGTGCAACATGCATAAGAAATATTAAAGCGGTATTAAAGCGGAGTTGTGTGCATGTCGGTTTCACCCGTAGGGGCTGCAACCACTCTGGGCCCGATGTCCCAGCTGGTCCCATCAGACCCTGGTCAGGCTGGGTGGGGCATCTGTGCCTTGGGTTTGGACTGGGTTCTTTAGGCAGAGAGGCCCAGTTCCCTATGGACTATTGTAACATGATGATGCCCTGGGTGCACACACTCCTGCACATTCAGAAACTCACTCTCACATTCATTCTCTCTCACACATACACTTTCAATCACACATTTACTCCCACTCTTGCACGCGCACACATTCATTCTCTCCTATGCATGCATACATTCATTCACACAGGCAAATTCACTCACACTCACATTCTCTGACACACACTCACACTTCCTCATGTGCACACATTCTCTCACTCGCACAGACATATTCTCTTGTACACACACACTTTGGCTACTTCCCCTGCGTCTGCCTGCTTGCAGTCCATTTTAAACAGACCCGGCAGCTGCCGGGGCCCATGGTTGCAGGTGGTTTGCCCACAATGCTATGCCATTGCCAGGGCAACCCCCAGCCAATAGCAGGGCTACAGCGGCCATCCGCCAAGCAGACGGAGGGGAGCCCTAGCTCTGGCCGCTGCCTCAGGGTTGGACTGCGCTCTCTGCTGGTGGTGCTCCAGGATGTTCTGAAGTATTGCCCACCCAGGTATAGGCCCACCTAGCTACTCCCCTGCCACAGCCCTAAAACGACTTGTTTCAAAGCAAAGCGAGAGTGAAGCCTTTCACCCTACCTGTTTCTCACAGGGCCCTGACTTTTCCAGAGCTCTGTGATGCCACAGCATTCTCTGCGGGTGGGAAGAACCTCTCCAAAGCAAGACTAGTTCAGGCTGAGCCCAGAAGAGCCTGGCCACATTGGGCCTGAGCCCCCCTTGGACTGGAATTTCGGGCCCAGCCAGGGGTTTACTGCCCATTGAGCTTTTCCTCAGATTGTCATTTTCCTTCAGTTTTCCCTTTTCTTCTTCTTGCCTGAAGATCTCACTGTGGCCCAAGAGTTGGCATATTCCCAGCGACAGGAGTGGGTGCAATAAAAGGGATTATTTCAACTACTTTGTCTCTTCTCTCTTGTTAACTTTAAGCTCTATGCCTGCTCGGGTGGTTTTGATTTTAAAAACTAAGGCCGGTTTCCCACAAGCTTCTTTTGCATTGCGGGAGCATGCGTTATTCAAATCTAGCGCAGATCCTGTCTCATGGGAAAGTAGGAATTGTGGCTTTCCCGCTGGCAGGCTCGTGCAACGGACAGGGTAGTGAAATCCTACCCTGTCCGTTGTGCAAGCCTGCCGGCGGGAGAGCCTCAAAGAGCCAAAGTGTGAAATTAGAGCTGGGGGGGTCCTGTGCTCCAGGAGGAATGATGCAATTCTGATCAAACACAACCCGACCCTGACTGTCACTCAAAAGTCAAACCAAAACAATGTCGAAGGTTTGTCTGTTCAGCTGCTGAGCCCCATCCTCATGTGTCTCTGACTAGAGTTAGGTTCCATCTGGAGCCAGGATGGGCAACATCCACCAACACCTTTTACATTTGTGAGAAACTCAATGATTTCAATAGGTCTACTCCCACAAGTAAAACTCCTCATAAACTGGTTTGCAGTATGAAGAATTAAGATAGGTGTGAACATACAGGCAAGCTGAGATACCACAAGAAACATTGCAGATAACTGGGTAGCTTTACAATCTACCTAAAGAAAAAGCAAAAAAAAAAAGCAGGGCCTGTGGTTTCCAAACTGTTTACCAGGCACATGACTGCCTTGGCAAGGAGTCTGAGCGCTATTAACTCAGTCAGACTCGTTAGATTTGAGCTACTGCTCTGTGATTAGTTTGCACTCTGTTACTTTACTGTTGCTGCTCTGAGCTGAATGACATTTGAACAAGAGGATTCAACTACATCAGCAGTTTTCTTGGACTTTGATATCCATGGTTAGCACTGAACCA
The DNA here is from genome assembly GCA_003113815.1 of Sphenodon punctatus. NCBI lineage: Eukaryota > Metazoa > Chordata > Lepidosauria > Sphenodontia > Sphenodontidae > Sphenodon > Sphenodon punctatus. The sequence goes on along the minus strand of QEPC01004236.1, from coordinate 1,251,510 downwards.
GTGCTCATAGAGACTTGACACTGGGGATTTTACCATCTCTCCCAGGGGGAAGAGAGGGAGAATGAGTACAATCTCTGTGAGCCATAGAGGAGTTGTGGGGAGGGCACTTAAGGGAAGTTCATGATGGGAGACGACTGGGAAAACTCCACATCGTGGATCTGTGCCAAGGATCCATCCCCTGCTCTCAAGTGCATGCCCTCATCACTTCTCCCACCCGTCTCCTGAATTCACTCCTTCAGTGATTGGGAATAGGGACTGAATCCACAGGCCACATTAGAATGGCCAGATAGTCACAGTTTAGAGGACACTTAAGAGAAAGCCAGGTTGCAGGGCTCCATTGGTTCTAATGCAGCCCTGCAACTTTTCTTTCTCATAAGTGTCCTCTAAAATGTGCATGTTGGGCCACCCTATGGTCACATCCAAGGGGCCAAATAGAAAATCGACATGGGTCAGAGTACACCCCCCACCCCCCTTTGATCTAGTAGCCCCATACCAATGGCAATTGTGGGATTCTTTTAGGGAAACAAGCTCAAGTAGACACAGCCACTGTGTTCAAATTTTCTATGCAGTTTCCAAACCTTCTCCAACCTTGAAGTTGGTCTCCCAAACACAGGCACGTGCTTGACAGCCACGTGAGAAGCTTGTTTACCTAAGAGGAAATTTTGCTCATCCAACTCCATTCCTGCAGAGAGAGCATTAGTTAGGGCTCAATCATCCACCGTTTATTTATTTATTTAATATATTTATATCCTGTCCCTCTTGCAAACAGTTCCAGGCGGCTAACAAATTTCCATTAAAACAATTTTTAAAATATTAAAACAATCATAAAAATCTTACAAAAACAGGAAGGACAGAAACTTACAAAAATTAATAAGGAAGGGTAGGGTGATAAAAACCCATTAACCCACCCTCCCGCCCTCCCCAAAGGCCTGGGCGAACAGGCAGGTTTTACAAACTCACCGGAATGTTAAAAGGCTCGGGGCCAGGCGAGCTTCCTCCGGGGAGGGGGGGGGGGGAATTCCAAAGGCGCGGCCCGGCCACTGAGAATGCCCTTTCCATTGTGGCCCCCTGCTTAATACGGGGACCTCCAAGAAGGCACCCCCGGCCAACCGAAGGAGCCGCTCTGGGGTGCGGAGGGCGAGGCGATCTCTGAGGTTAACTTCAATGGGTACAGGTTTGTAGCCTTTGTGAAACTGTGGGCACATTCCTCCACCAAAGTCAAAGGCAAAGCTCCATTGACTTTAATGGTGGAGGATCATCCTGTGAGCTTGAAAGTTGTTTTGCTTAACAAAATAAATCTCTGTTAGTTAATACTGGGTGAAAATAAATGTGTAGCTGACACTCCAGGAAGGGGGGGATGGCCCTGGCAGGGTCAGATTGGGGCATGGAACTGACATACACCTGACCAGGCCAACTGGTAAGCGTTCCCCACCCCTCCTGGCAGGGGAACAGAACAAATGCATGGCTGGGTGGCCCTGCTTCTGGTGCACCCCCAGCCCCACCATGATGGACAGCTATGGTGGCTGATAATGGGCAGCCATGGCTGCCAGCCATGGTGGTCCCCGTGATGCGGCAGGGATGACGGCATAAACAAATGCGTGGGCCCACTGTGGCCCGCCTGGGTGGCTCTTGGCCCAGGCTGTGGGCTAGGGATCATCTGGGGGACCACATCGGGCAGCCCAGAAACTGACATGATGGTGAGTCCCCAGCCCAGGCAGGCCATAGCAGGCTCTCGTCATGTTTGGTTTGACCCATTAAGAGCTCAGCTCAGCTACACTATTTATTGATTTGATTTTTATCCCACTCTTCCCTCAAAGGTTCAGGGTAGCTTACAAAAATATTAAAAATATATAAACAAAAACCATATATAAACATATATAAAAACAAGCCCCCAACCTTTTCCCTAACCCCTCCACCCACTCCCACCCAACCCTATCCCACCCCACTAACGTCTGGCCAAACAAACGGGTCTTGTATCTCTTCCAAAAGGTAAACAGGATCGGGCTTAGGAGGATCTGCAAGGGGAGAGAGTTCAATAATTGTGGAGTATACCGAGAACATCTCTCTGTACGCCCCAATACAAACCTCATGGGCGGTACTCGCAAAAGGGCACCCTCAGTCAACCTCAGAAGCTGTAGGGTACATAGGGAAGAGGCGGTCTTTCAGATACTGGGGACCCAAGCTGCTTAGGGATTTATAGGACAAAACCAGCACTAGGCAGAGCCAGGGAGGTTATACTCTCAGCAAACATGAAGCAGTGATATTTTCTTTTCTTTTGTTCTTATCCTGTTTTTGAAAGGTGGGAAGGCAGAAAAACAATACAATGTTTGGAGAAGCTATTAACCACAATCTAGGGCTGTGGCTATATCTGCACTGGGGCTCATGTCCCTGCCTCCCCAGCCCCGTCCCGCCCCCCAAGGATTTAGAATGCATATGCCAAACTGGAGCGGAGAGCCCCAGCAGGGGACCCATTCCATCTTCTGCTCCAGAGCCTAGTCCCACCTAGCTACATCACTCCCTGCCATAGTCCTAAAGCGGCGCATTTCAAAGTAGTCCCACTGAAGATTGCTCAGGAGCACTACAACCATTGTGCACACACTTTAGCATTGGTAAATATCACCGTTAGGCCACACACCCTTCCTTCTTAGTTTAAGATATTAGAGACAATTTATTCAATTCAGCTTTCCCAGGTGGAACTTTTACCATCTCACACTGCTTTTAAACGAGGGCGCGCTGAAGCGCCTCCTCAACGCCGCGATAAAGTGAAGTCGCCGGAAGTGACGTTCTCCCCGTTGCCGGCGGCGGCGGCGGTGGCTGGAGACACGGGGCTTTGGAGCGGCGAGTTCTTAAGACTTCAATTATCTGGCTTAAGAACGCGCCGCTCCAAAGCCCCGTGTCTCCAGCCACCGCCGCCGCCGGCAATGGGGAGAACGTCACTTCTGGCGGCTTTGCTTTATCGCGGCGTTGAGGAGGCGCTTCAGCGCGCCCTTGTTTAAAAGCAGCAAAGTCTCCATAATGGCCTGGCCTCATCATTTGCACTTGCAATTTGCATGTTCAACATTTTGGACAAGTTCATTTTTCTGTGCCAAAATAATTTGAAAGTTTGGGTTGCACTCACATATGCCATGAGCCCTACTTATCTAAAAGACCACGTCCTCTCCTATGTTCCATTGTGCTCTCTAAGGTCACTTGCGGATGCCCTCTTGTAAGTTCCATCATTTCACTATGCTCATATGGCAAGAGCACTCAGAAAGGTATTTTTGCTGGCTGCTCCACAGCTTTGGTACTCCCTTCCCTTGGAGGTTCACCAAGCATTTCTCGGAGGTAATATAAGACCTCTTTATTTGGTCAGACATTTGTCAGGCAAGGACAGGGTTTGAAGATTTAGCTAGATTTTTACATAGTTTTTATTTTATTGGGTTCTTACTTTTGTAATCGTATACCTGTATTGCTACTTTATGTTGTTAGCCACCCAGAACCTTTGGAGAAGGACAAGATAGAAAACCCAATAAATATTAAAATAAATCAATGTTACTTGCAAGCACAAATATCAAGCTCCAAGGCACACAAGCACCCAGTCATCACAAATGTGCAGACTGGGTCAGGAGCCCTTTGAAAAAGCTGAGCTATGAATGTGTTTTGAGCACAACACTTCCTTGTCCTTGTATCAGGATCAGAGAAGAAAGCCAATACATCAAAAGTACTACTGAACAGTTACTGAATAAAAGCAGAGAGTGCAAGACACAGCAAGGAGTGTCATCGTATGCAATCACTGCTGCACTTAGGAAGGGACCAAATTGTAGAAGATAATGCAAGGGTTACTAATGTTCCCTTAGTTCAGATGTGAGTGTACAGAACATTCTCACTGCAGAACAGAGCAAACCTTCTGATACTTGGAGAATTCTATTCTTGCAGCAAAGGCGATGATTGTCTGGGGTGGGGCAGGGCAGGGTGGGGTGGCGTAAACACCTGAAAACCAAAAGTAAAGGTGTAAAACCTATTGACCATGATCCACAAATCACTTAGGCCGTTTTTACACGGACACCCCACCCCCCAGCTTGGTGTTCGGGCGGGTGTGCAGGGATCCGTGTATATGGCCAGTGGTGGGTGGGGGGTTGGGATGTGAACACCAAGAAGGATGGGTGCGGGTGCGTGTGTTCCCCCGCACAGCACCCACCTCCACCCACAGAGCCCTCTGGAAAACCCAAGGAGGCTCCATGGGTGGAGGTGGAGGTGTGTCCTTGACCCACCGCGGCAAAACACCCATCCCCCCACCCACCTCCATCCACGTAAAAAGGGCCCTAGTGGTTTGTAGATCTCAGCCACTGTATTGAATAATTTGAATGGGTCCTGTTTAGCAGGCAGGCTTCCACCACGCTTATGTACACAAGCGGTATAAAACTGTGTTATGTGAATATATTTGTCTTTATTTTGTTATGCTCAATTTTCTGTAGAAAGGAGAAATGAAAGGCCTCAGCTGACTCCATGTCGTTCAGCACCTTGAAGGACTGCACCTTCGTATTTGAAAGGAAAGTCCCAAAAAGGATTTAAGAAAAAAAAACAATCCAGAGAATGATAGTGTGTGGTAGCTGTGTTAATTATACAACAAACTCAGACCCTTTTCATGTGGGTGTGGGTGGGGGAGGATGGGTGTGCATTGTGATGCGGGGGCGGGGCGGGGGGG
>QEPC01004236.1:1178255-1191068 GCA_003113815.1 Sphenodon punctatus | reverse complement strand
GGGAATCTCATTCACCATGCGATTGGCTGAATCCATGGGGCCGGCACCGATCGCATGGTGAATGAGATTCCCGGTGGGGATGAAGGGGCGCATCACATCTGGACGGCGATCACGGTCTGGAATCCCCACCGGGATTCCGGGCTGTGGTCATTTCAGGCGGGCACTGCGGCTGCATTGGCCGTGGCACCCGCCCGTCTCCCCAGAGGGTGGGTGGTGGGGGAGCGTGGGGTGGCGGGGGCATGTGGCCGCACGTTGCGCCGCACAGCCTCGCCCCCTCCCCGATTCTCCTCTGGGGAATCAACACGGTCTGTTGGCCGTGCCAGAGTGATCCCGGCGGGGAATCGACGGGTTGTTTCCGTGACGGGGTGAATGCCGCCCCATCACGTCTGAAAATACCCTAAGTCTTTGTGTTAGGGTTTTGAGTGACCCCAACATTTCCCAAAAAAGTAATATCGATTGATTTTATTAGGCGTGACACGAGGTCATTGCCAAAACAAGACAAACAGAAGCAAAAACAATCAAAACTCAGGAAAATAAAACTTCGAAGTAAAAAATAATTATAACATAAAACCCATCGCAAGGCAATAAAGTGGACATACAGAAGGGAAGGAGTAATTAATTCTCAAATAGATAGTCCTATATTCAATTATTAGATAGATAGGACAATAAACTAGATGGTTAACCCACCCCGTATCATGACTCGGATACTAATTATGGCGATTTAAAAATCAAGAAATCGTTTGCGCATAATGAAAGCTTGAACCAAAAATTGTGCAATGTCCATGGAAATCTGAGGGGTGGCGCTATTCAGATCAAGACCCAAATAGAAAGAATCTGCTCTTCCTGGAAATTTATCAAAAATTGGAGCCAAAAGCTTCTCCCTCAATTGGTCATAAAGATGGCAATGTAGGATGATGTGCTCCATGATCTCTACTGCCAAATTATCGCATGGGCATAGGCGATCCGCAAATGGAATCCCCTTTATACGTCCTTCCAGAACCTTTGAAGGGTAGGCATTGACCCGGGCACAAAAAAAATAATCAAACTTTTACCTCTTGGAGATATTTTAAAGCTTAGGTAATCTGCCCCTACCCCTAAATTCGGTGCCCATGCCACATAACCAGCCATATGGGGAGATTTGTTAAATCTTAGCAAGCTCCAATTGCCTATCAATGACCCTAGCCCTTTGAAGAACCTCAGAGAAAACTGCCTGTTGTGTTTTACGTTCTAAATAAGTTTTTGATAATCCCATTTTTAATACTTGATTTTCCATATAATTAGACCATGGATTTATAAAGGAGTGCTCTTCAGCACATTTGAGCAGCTCTGAGCCCTGGTTACTATTAAATCGAATCCAGAATTTAAGAGCCATCTCAAATGCTACCTGGTGCCAACTCTTCTGGCCTAATTCCAGTCTGATGGCTGATGGCTGTGGGGTCTCATTTCACGCTCCCTATCCCTACTACTACCAAAGGCATATACATCTGCTCCATCATACCTTCTGGCCCTTTTCCTTATCTTCCTTCGAATCAAAAGAAGGTGGGGGTATTGACAATGTGTTCCTGCATTTGTACAATCTTACGTACAATCTCTGAGCCGGTGCAAAAGGTGGAAATTCTGGAATCTCGGCATCATTTGGAGTTTTGAGGCCCTCCATAGTTGTTGTTGTAGGTTAAAAAGCCTTCACTAATGGAAGTCTTTTTATACAGCTAGACCATCGCAGAATTTACTTAGAAGTTTTCCTGACTGGTGTAAACTAACAAACACAAAATTCAGACTAATCAATAGGACTTGCTGTGACGTCACTCTCTTCTGATTGGTTCATGCCTAAAGGTGGGGTTTCTTACTCATGCCCAAAGCAAGGAGGGAAAGGACTCATTACCGACAGAACTAACAACACAACATCTTACAGCCAGAGTCTCCATGTAACATGCTTGGGAATCTTTGTATATGGGGTAAAATCTTTAAATTGTATTTAAATTAACTGCTTATTTTACACAGTTATTAAATGTTTAACCTCTCTTTTCTTAATTCTGTTTCTACTTTTAATGTTTTATTTTATATGTATATAGTATTAAGCAACTCCATTTATTTTATAGTCATTAATTTCTTATTCCTTTGGGTTTTTTTTCTTTTTGAATTTTAGTTTTATTTTTTTAATTTTTTATTTTATATGTATTAAGTCACCCTCTCCTAATGTCTCAAGCTTTGATTCTCTCTGTCTTATAATCTACTGTTCATTCTGTTTATACAGGCTCTTACTGCTTTATACACTTTAATATAGGCTCTGCTTTTTTATTACACAACCGTTTAAGGGTAAATAAAGTTTATATTAAAGTTAAATAGTACAATCACAAAACACAACTCAATAGAAGTTTCTCTTCCCATCAAAAACAACCTAGCTACCTGTATCAAGTATGCCATTCAAGATCCTATCATTTTATACCTCCTTAATATCAAATTATAATATTTAATCATAATTTTAATAAAGCATCATTCCTATTTTAATAATATTTTATTAGTATGATTAAATATTAGGCCAGCAGGCTCTGTCATAACTCATATGCTTGACATAAGGTACTGAACCTACACTACTGACAGGAAATGGGCAGTGGGGCACTTTCCTGCTAAAGAGCTGGCAAAGAACAGTGTGAAACACAGAAGAAGCTGGTTATTTCAGATGCAGTAGCAACTAGTGGGAAGGATTCTGGGAAGTGGGGTTGCTGGAGGATAGTGGCTATGAAGTTGCAGAAAGAAAAAGGTTGAATTATTCTATGTTGGTATCTGAACAAAACTACAGGCTACAGGACTGAGTACCTACTACTCAGGAAGGATATGAGTGAATTGTGATAGGTTCAGGGCCATGGGTGTAAGTTACCCCAGGATCCTAGGTTTCACCGTAGCTAACAGGAGTTCCGAGTCACAGGTGCAGAGTGGGTCAGGGGTGTCCACTCTGAAAACTTTGTTTGTGGTGGTGTTCTTTCAAGTGGCCTGAGCACTGCTGGGAAAGTTTTCAGAGTGGGCAGAGTATTGACCCTGCCCTCCCCCTACCGGTGCTCAGGCTGCTGGCAAAGAGTCAGTGTAGCACAGTCAAGCTGGGAGCCTAGCCCTGGGCCGTTAAGAGAAGTTAGCACCAGCCTGGAGGGCACAGGTACTGAGGTGGCACAGGATGGTGCCGTCAGTGACTTCAGCTGAGCTATCCTCCAGGGCTGGGGAACAAGTAAGGCCAACTGGGCTGGGGAAAGTTGAGCCCTGACAGAGACGGGGAGAATGGCTGTGGGAGAGGCAGGAGCTAGGGAGGGCTCTGTCTCTAGCTTGCCTCAGGAGGGACTGTAGCTGAAATGCAGGGCCTCTGGAGGAGGGGATGGCTTTGTAGAGTCACGATAAGAGAGAGGTGCCTGCCCTGAAGGGTTTACAATCTGGAATAGATGGGGAAGGTGGAGGAAAGACAAAGGGGGGGGGGCACATGAGGAAAGACAGGGATACATTCATGAAAGGTTGGATACATTTACCCTGAAAAGTGCAATCCAGAGGGAAGAGGGAGAGCAGCAGCAGCGTTCGGGGCTCCTGCCATGGGTGACAGCTGCTAGAGATTGCTTCCCCCACTACCAAGCCCAGCAACTCACCTGTTGGCAGCGGTGGCGGCAGCTTCCCTGCCTGGACCTCCTATGCGCTCCTTCTGATCCTGCCCGACAGGATCTCCCAGACCGGCATGGATGGATGATGTACACAAGTAGGGTACCAGTATCTGGGTAGGCTACAGGGTGCAGGCGACTGAGCTGGGATCCTGTGCCAAGGAATAAAGATCTGGGTCCTGGGAGTGGGGGGGGAACAGGGGCTAGATCTGGAGAAGACTTACACCAGAACCCAGTGCCTTACTACAGTCTCCCTAAAGCCAAACGGAGCCCCCTCATTCCATGGCAGCTACTAGTGCTGAAACGCGGTATTCGAAATTACTCCGTTTTTACTGAGTATCTCAGTATTCAACTCGGCTTTACTGAGTACCGAGTAACTGAGGAATCGGCACTGTACTCAGGACTCGGAAAATCCTCGAATGAGCAACATATGGGGATTTTCCTGCCCCTATATAAGGGTACTCGGAAAATACTCTGTACTCATTTTAATTTTACCGAGTATTTTACCGAGTACTGAGGCCGAACACTCAGAGCCGGTCCTCGTAAACTCAGAAATACTTGTGAATAAAATTTTTGCTATTAGGTGCAGCCCTAGTAGCTACACCACTGTCGTGGGTCAGGCTGGAGATCAGGGGGTCTGGAGCCATAGCCGAAGAGACAATCCAAGATGCAAGATGCACTCTAGGAGATCAAAGCCAGGTGAACAGAAAGCCATAGCTAAGAAGTAACCATGATTGGCATCATTCGACTGGGAAAGTTTAGCAGACGGAGGGGTAGGCTTAGGGCAAGGTGTGGGTTTGGATTTTAGGAAAAGCACTGCAGGGCTGAGCAAGGCAAGGGAAGAGAGGGCTTAAAGCTAGGGCTCTCGGAGCAAAGCAAGGAACAGGCAGGACAGGGGCGCAAGTTGTGAGTTCAGGGAAAGTTTATGCCCCACTTCCGATCTCTGGTAATCTGAGAGCCGAAAGATTATGGGAAGGTGTAGTAAATTATATATAGGGCCAGTCTAGGAGCCAATCAGGGAATTAAGGAGACTGTGTGGGGATGACGGTTGTAGATGATGCAGCTATAGGTTGCAAAATATGGCTAAAACTACAGAAGGGTAAAGCTCTGCAAGGTTGACACCTCCTTTCTCATGAACAGTTGACCTACAAGACGCAGCATTGTTTTAGCTGATCATCATTGCCTGACTCCCTCATCACTTGTGATGGTGCCAGAATTCTAGGGCTTTAGGACTTGTTATAACTCATTCCTCTCTTACAGCTAGTGCAGAACCAGAATTAATATTATTCTTCCTATCATTATCACCACAATTACTACCATGTCAAAGTGAGAGGGAAGTGGATTTGAAATAAAAATTCTATTAATATTCGGAGTACAGTCTTAATCAGAGTAGAAAGCAAGTCAAATATGTGGCAGTGATATCCTTGTAAATGTACAGTTCCCATCTTGCCCACTCCATACCTTGCATGCCAAGTGTTGGGTTTGTGACATTTTGTTACTCAGTAGTCATGGCAACTGCTTTAGTTGGCGGTATTATATAGACAATCTCGACTGTATTTCCCAATAGCCACTGAGACACTGGGTTGGGGTGAAGGAGGAGGCACAAGCTGTCATCTCTGGTCATGATCCGTAACCCTCTTACTCCCCAAAGGCTTCAATGGGATTACTCCAGAGTAAGTGATTTGTGGATTACGCCTTCTGTTGGGATAGTGGTCATAAGGAAATTATTAAGGAAATAAGAAGCTGTCTAACTGAGTCAGACCAATGGTCCATCTTAGCCCAGTATTGTCACAAGTTGACACAGCAGCAGGGTTTCAAATCTGGCTCTCCAGGAGCTGCAACATTTTGGATCCAGCTTTGGAAGCTGCCCTATTTGCTTTGTGTTAGTATCCTACCAGGATGCTTTTTCGGGGGGGGGGGGGGGAAGTAAAATGGGACTTGAGGACAGTGAGACCACCATCTTTCCTGGGCAATAGTGGCTGGACTTGGTCCTTGGAAACCAGAGTTCAAATTCTGCCCTAGCCATGAATTCACTGGATGGCCTTGGGTAATTTCCTTTCAGCCTTAGTTCCCTATCTGTAAAATGGGAATGTGTGTGTGTGTCTGTTTTTCCATGTGTTCCCTTCACCATTGTCCATCTTGGATTGTAAGCCCACTGGGCAGGAACGTGTCTCCAAAATATAGGACTGTAAAGCGCTGCATATGCTTAGTAGCACTATAGAAATGATTAGTAGTAGTAGTAGTAGTAGCAGTATGTTCAGTACCTCCCCACCCCTTTCATCTTAGATGGGGTCCTGGCTATGGCCGCCTCCTCCTCCACTGTATCCCTAGTTGGCAGGCCAAATAAATAGTTATGGGACACTTTTACACGTGACACAGAACAGGTGTTGAGGGGATCAAACACACATTCAACACCCGTCCTGTGTTACTTGTATACAGCGCGACAAATTTTGACATCTATTTGAACACCCACTGAACACAGGATGAACCTGCTTTGTACTCACCAGTTGATGGCAGGATCATTTCCTGTGTTCAGGGTGAACTTCGGTATCGTCGCTCACCTAAACATGACTGCAGTGTGTTGCAGCATCATGTGACCAGAGTAAAGGGTACCCGGAAGTGGTAAGAGCAAGCGTCACTCGCGGTATCTGCAGTCCTGCATCCTTTTTTAAGCGGTCAGTGCAGAGAGACAGCGCAGAGCGAGACAGCACTAAGGTAATCCGCTTAAACACAGGACGCAACAGGAGGAAAGTGTTGGTATATGCAACATCCATAAATTAATTAATGCCTGCTGCATTAAGAACAGTAATTGACTATAGAGGCACCAGATGGCGCAGTTAAGTTTATGTGTACATGGAAGGGAGATGGGGTTTTACAGTTGAATTCCTTTGTGTAACCACTCCTTCTTCCCTTCTCTCTCATTGTCTCAGTCTCCATTTTGTCTTCTTACTAGTTAGATGTAACTAAGGATCTGTGCCTGAGAAAGCTTAAGTAAAGTTCTGTTTTTAAACCTTCAGCTGCATTTGTCCTTACTGATTGTGAATCAGTTATTACTCTGCAACAGAAAGGTGTTCAAAGGGTGTTGAAGATCATACCCTGTACATGTAAATATGTAAAGGGTGTTGACCCAGTGTTTATAAAACCCCCTTTAAACACCCATTCTATGTTGTGTGTAAAAGCGCCCATTGTAAAGCTGCATGTGCTGGATGCAGCCTTTGGGCCCCCAGTTGCTCATCCCTGCCTTAATCAATAGATCTCAGCTCTGGCTACTTCTGACGCTACCCCAATGCTGTATCTAGCAAAGTTCCCTTGTTCACATAGATATCTCCAAAGGCTTTAAAGGTCAAGGCACGCTTATCCAAATAGCACATCTTTGCAGTGTGTACATATTAAAGAGTTCTGATATTAAATACCTTAGCCACTTGCACTTAATCATGGATCTGTGAATTTAGACTCACATGGTTGTATTACACTCCCTCTCCAATCTCTTAATGTTTAATGCATCTGTTTCACAAATAAGGGGCTGTGATTTTCTCTGTGGTCTCTATTTTAAATTTCAATATCAGATATGCCTAGAAAATATCCTATTTCCTTCCTTTGCTTTGGCTTATTGTACCTGATAACTCTTCTTTTTTTTCTTTAGTATCAAGCTTTGAGGGATGTTTGCTTTTGAAATCTATGTACATGCAGAACTGTAGAGAGAATAGTGCAAATAGATCTATTGAGCCTATTATTCGCCCTGTAAATATACGTCAGACCTTAAATACCCAAGTGTATTTGTCTGTATTGAGATTGCATCTGCTTAATGAGAATTTCCCAGTGACTTACAGCTCTAGGCCTTTGTCTTCAAATGAACCAGTCTCCAAACTGTCTGTAAATTAAAGGAGCAAATCCTGGCTGACTGATTAATTATTTCCTCCACAGTGCCATGTGGCAGGACTGTTCATGTTCCAGGAAGGTTGTAATATATTTATTTGTGGATATGTATTAAATTGTTTGACTAGCTCATTCACACCTTTAATGCTCCACTAAATCCTAAGCAGGTTCAGTAGGACAGTCCCAATTCACTGCATTAGAGGCCACTTTGGGGAAGGACAGTATTTCTATTTACACCAGGGTGAAGGACCTTTTCCTTCTTGGGGTGTGGGGACTTGTAAATTAGCACATGCTCTAAGGGCTGCATAGAAGTTGTGGGTGGAGGTGCTTAAGGGGTGCACTCTGGAAGAGGAGGGCATACTCTCCAATAGTACCTTTTTGCCTGGTACAGTACATTTTTGTTGTATTGGGCTCCCAGAAATGTAAGCTTTGTAGCCGACTCAGCAGACAAAGGGGGTCATTAACACTGCATTAGAAAGAGAAAGAACTGTGACTCATTGCTGAGGGGTGGGGCTGGGGCACCCTTTTCACTTTTAACAAGTTTGGGATAAGCAGTGCTATTAAAAAATAAAGAAAAATAACACTCAGACAGGAGGGAGCTGTGTGCCTGGGAATAAGATGAAAACTAAACAAGATACGAGTGTGTTTGTGAAAGATGATTCTTTAGCAAGGTGAAAGGGACTGTCCCTCCTTCCATTTGGGATCCTCTGAGTGTCTTTAAAATTAAAAATTTAGAGGCAAAATCAATGAACACATTTTGAATAGACCGAGTTGTAACTTGAACCATCAGTCCTGCACATACAAACATGTGTACACAGTGCCTCTCACACAGACTGTTTATTTTTTTTCCAGCTCAGCTCCAAAGTTTTTCATAAGCATGTACAAATTTATGAAAATTAGGGGCAGCAAGAAATATTTTCTAGTTTCACAAGAGTATGGGAGGGTAGATCATGGACCTATCCCCTCTGCTAGGAAAGGGGAGCAATCAGATGCGAAGGGGTTGGGAACTCAAGCCCTTCCTTATTTTATTTATTTATTTACATTTATTGGCCGCCCCCTCATGCCTACGGCATCTCGGGGTGGCTCACAACAACTAAAACAAACAATATAAATAAGTTAAAGCTACTGCCCCCCCCAACATTCCCTCTCCCTACCCTGCCATCCCACCCTCCCCTCCGAAGGCCTGAATAGCCAGGTCTTACAGGCTCGGCGAAAAGCCATCAGACCCGGGGCCAGGCGAGCTTCCTCCGGGAGGGAGTTCCAAAGCCGCAGCCTGGCCACCAAGAATGCCCTCTCCATCATGGCCCCCTGTTTAACACGGGGGGCCTCCAGGAAGGTGCCCTGGCAGACCGCAGGGGCCACCCTGCAGTGTGGAAGGTGAGGCGGTTCCCAAGGTATGAGGGGCCGAAACCGTATAGGGCTTTATAAACCAACACCAACACCTTGAATCTGGCTCGGTACGCTATAAGCAGCCAGTGCAGCGTCTGGAGCACAGGTGTAATATGCTCCCGTTGCCTTGTCCCCGTAAGGAAACTGGCCACTGCATTCTGCACCAGCTGCAGCCTCCGAATCAGAACCAAGGGAAGCCCCACATAGAACGCGTTGCAGTAGTCTAGCCTCGAGGTGATGAAGGCGTGAATAAGAGTGGCCAGGTCGGGCCCAAAGATGTATGGGCACAGCCTCCGCACCAGATACAGCTGGCAGAAGGCAGCTTTAGCCACCGCCGCCACCTGCCAATCCAGATGGAGGCCCGGATCCAACACCACCCCCAGACTCCAAACCTGCTGGGCTATGGGAGGGTAGACACCCCCCCCACCAGAGGGGTCGGCACCTCCCTCGCCCTACCCACCACCATCACCTCCGTCTTATCAGGATTGAGCTTCAGTCTGCTCTGCCGCATCCAATTCGCCACAGTCTCCAAACATTGGGAGAGCAACGAGACAGCGGGACCTGGGTCGGCCGAAAACAAGAGGTACAAATGAGTATCGTCAGCATATTGGTGACAACACACCCCGAACCCTCTCACGATCTTCCCCAGGGGCTGCATATATACATTAAACAAAAACGGAGACAGAAACGAACCCTGCGGAACACCGCAGGTCAAGGTCCAGGGGCTAGATATTTCAGCCCCCAAGAGGAATGAGCGGAACCACCCAAGGACAGTCCCATCCAGACCTCCCAGGTCTCAGCAGCAGCCCATGGTCCACGGTATCAAAAGCGGCCGAGAGATCTAACAGGATCAGGAATGTAGAACATCCTGCATCCATCTCCCGGTGGAGATCGTCCACCAAAGTCACCATTGCCATCTCAGTGCCATAGCCAGGGCGGAACCCAGATTGAAAAGGGTCAAGGAAACCGATACTGTCCAGATGCGCCTGGAGCTGCAGAGCCACCGCCCATTCAATAACCTTTCCTAAAAAGGGAAGATTAGAGACAGGACGGTAACTGGTGAGTACATCCACATCCAGCGAAGGCTTCTTCAGCAGGGGGCGCACCACAGCCTCCTTGAGACTGGGCAACAACCTCCCCTGCTGAAGGGATGCGTTAACCACCCTCGCCAGAACCGACCCCAATGTCTCCCTGGAAGCTTTTACCAACCAGGACGGGCACGGATCTAGTTCACAACTTGTGGCTTGAAGAGACCCCAAGACATCCACCGCATCGGCTGGCGTCACTTTCTGAAACTCCTCCCAGAAAGATCGACCAGACGGTGCCTCCATAACCTCATGCTCCTCTCCTACTGCATCCAACCTGGTGTCAAAGTTACTCTGGATCTGAGCGATCTTATCTGGAAAGTAGGTGGCAAACTCCTCACAGCGGGTCTGGGACAAGTCCCCGTCCAGGCGGAGGGAAGCCGGACTGACCAGCCCCCACACCACCCAGAACAGCTCCACTGGACGTGACTTTGCAGACGCTATGAGGGCGGCAAAGAATTCCTTTTTTGCTGTCCTCACAGCCTCAACATAGGATCACAAATGGGTCCTATGGAGAAGTCGATCAGATTCAGAGCGAGTCCAACGCTAGTCTCCTGCCTACCCACTTCATACACCGCAGCCCCTCAGTAAACCAAGGGACCCTGTGGCGACGAGATGGGGGCAGGGGACGTCTCTGAGCCACCCTATCGATGGCCACCCCCAGCAAGATGTTCCAATGCTGTACCAGCACATTGACAGAGTGGCCATCAGGGTCCAGGGATAACTCCCTCAGAGCCTCCTGGAACCGCTGCGGTTCCATCAGCCTCCGAGGGTGAACCTATCTAACTTGTCCATTCCCCTTAGAGGGGTGGGGGGTGCGCTAGGAGGCTGGTCTGCAGGAGATAATGGTCCGTCCATGACAAGGGCACAGATCTCACATCCCCTACTAACAGACCACCCGCCTCAAGGCCAGAACAGAAGACCAGGTCAAGGATATGCTCCCCCACATGAGTCAGCAGTTGACCACTTGGGACAAGTCCATGGTTGCCATGGCAGCCATGAACTCCTGCTCCGCTCCCACAAGGCCAGCATCGACATGAGTGTTGAATTCCCCAAGGACCACGGTCCTGGGGGAGTCCAGCACTACCTCCAAGGCCAGCTCTGCTAGAGCGGCAAGGGATGTTGCTGGACAAGAAGGGGCCCGGTATACCAGCAGCATCCCAAGCTTGCCCCCAGCCAAATCAAACACCACATGGAGGGTCTCCACACCTGGAATCTCCTGGACTGGATATCGCCTAACTGGCCAGTCCTCCCTAAAAATAATAACTCTTTCCCCTGAGAACAAATGTTCCTGGTCCTTCCCCATCTCTTCTGACCCCTCAAGAGTCCCTCTTATGGCTTCCTGGTGACAGTGGTGTCCACTGCAAGGGAATGGACAGGGAGTGGGAGGTGTTGCCTAATTCTGACTCCTGCTCACTCATCACCCCCCCTCTCCATGGTGCACATCATTCTTTCCATGACACAGAACCTAAAGAGATTGTGGGGGAGGGTCCAGAAGCATGTGTTCTATGGTGGGCCAGAGGGTGTTAGCAAGTGTGAGGGGTAGTGATGGGAGGGTCTTAGAAAATTCATTAATTGACTCTCACTCCTGCAACCCCCACCATCTCTTCTCAACATTTGCTGAAGCCTCCCTGTCTGCCTCCCCTTCCTCTCTCTTTCTGCACAGAATCTTTTTTCTTTTTTCAACAAGAGTGATAAACTCTGCTTTGCTATTGCTTCTCAATCACCTCCCTCTCCCATTTCCTTCCCTGCTATTCCCTCTCCTGCTTCTCTTCTCCTTAACTTCCCTTGATGACATCATCTTCCTCCTCTCTTCATCCAACCTCTCCACCTGCCCCTTTGATCCCAATCCCTTTTACCTCTTAAGGAGCAGCATTAAGGGCAATTGCTGTTCTCTGCTGCACATCATCAACCTCTCCCTCTCTACTGGGTCATTTCCATTGGCCTTCAAACAAACCACAGTCTCCCCTATCCTTAAGGGGGCCACTCTTCACCCATTCAAAACTTCCAACTATTGCCTCATTTTCCTTCTACCCTTCACTTCCAAGCTCCTGGAGCAGACTGTTTACACACACTGTCCTGATTTCCAATCTTCAAATTCCTCCCTTGACCCCCTTCAATCACCCTTTCCACTCAACCAAGACTGCCCTAGCGAAAATAACCAATGACCTTCCCTTAGCTAAGTCAAAGAGCCTCTACTCCATTCTTGTCCTCCCCAATCTCTCTGCCACCTTTGACACTGTCAACCATGGCCTCCTCCTGGATTCGCTACAGCGAAACACCAAAGCACTGAAAAACGGATCAAATCTATCAAACAACCCCCTCACGGCCACAGCACCCCTCAGCCCCTTCCCATTGCCCAAACCCACCCCCAGATGGCCCCCGTCCACTCCCAAAGCCCTCCACCCCCCCAATCACATTTCCAGCATTTTTGAAAACACCTAAAATCACAAGACTAACAGTTAAATCTCAGGATTTCAAAATCTTAATTTTATCACAAGCATCACATTTCTAACATTTTGAAAACACCTAAAAATCACAAAACTAGTAGCAAACTCTCAGGAGCTAAAAGCACAAATTCTCACAATTCTATCACAAGAACCACTATTTCAGTATTTTGAAAACTCCAGAATCACAAGACTAACAACTGGCTCTTGGGAAGAAGGCATGGCAGAAGGTAAGGGCCTGGCCCTTGGGGCTGGATTTGGGAGGGAAGGCAGAGGGGCTGGCTATTGGGGGGGAAGGCAGGGGAACTGGTTACTGGGGATGGGTTTAGGGGGAAAGGCAGGGGCACTGGGTTTTGGGGGGGAAAGGCAGAGGGGCTGACT
>QEPC01004236.1:1158524-1172961 GCA_003113815.1 Sphenodon punctatus | reverse complement strand
TATTTGAAAAAGTTTTTGTTGCTTGTTTTTGCCTCTTTAGCAAGTCTCCCTTCAAAATCTCTCTTGGCCTGCCTTATTAACAGTTTACATTTACGTTGCCAGTGTTTATGCTCTTTCATATTATTTTCATTGGGACTAGTCTTCCATTTCTTAAAGGATGCCTTTTTGGCTCTAATAGCCTCTTTCGCCTCCCCATTTAGCCATAGTGGAAGATTTTTGGTCTTCCTGCTTCCTTTTTTAACTTGCGGGATGCATTTAATCTGGGCTTCCAGAAGGGTGCTTTTAAACCATCTCCACGTCTCTTGCAAACTTGTAGCCCTTGCAACTGGGCTTTTTAGTTTCTTTTTAACTAGTTTTGTCATTTTGTCATAGTCTCCCTTTTTAAAGGGAAATGCTACCGCTGTACTTTTGTTTGTCTTTCTCACTCCAGAAATTACAACAAATATGATCATATTATGATCGCTATTGCCTAGTGGCTCCGCCAGTTACTCCTTACATCAGATCCTGCGTGACACTCAGGACTAGATCTACAATAGCTCCTCCTCTCGTTGGTTCCAAAACCAGCCTTTCTAGGAAGCAGTCATGTATGGCATCCAGAAATTTGACTGTAGAGAGAGAGAGAGAGCCCACAAGAGGTGTACTATAGATAAAGAACACTGGGACTGAGCAAAGAGCGGACTAATAATGGCCAGCCCTGAGGAGAGGGAGAGTCTGAGGGCTCTACTGGAGCCGGTCTCCAGGGGTGAGATGGGGGTGCCTGGGTCCAAGGTGGCCAACCGTTTACAATAAGTAATACAATTTTTTGTCTGCCTTGATAGAAAAATATCTAAAAATACATTTGCTCCGCTCCCTCCCACCCTTCAAATCCCTGCTGGAAATCTATGTCTTCCCTCAGGCCTTCCTTAGCTCCTCACCCCTAGTCCCCTTCTTGATTTACCTATGGTCCCCTTCTCCTGTGTAACTAAGCTAAGCACGTGCCTCTCAACTTCATGAATTTATTCCCGTCTCTCCCACACTTGCCCCCACCTTTCATCTCCCCTAGATAGTAAGCCCCTCAGGGCAGTGACCCTTTCTATATCTAACAAATGTAAATCACCAGGTACACTCCTGGCACTGTATAAATACTTAATAATAATATAGCCTTGCCCAGTTCAAGATTTCAAAAACAAGGAACGCTATGGATCTAAAGAGGGGTCTGTTATGTTCCATGGAGGTTTGGAAGTTCTGAAATAAGTGCCATTGATTATATTCTATGGAGCTATGAGGTTCTGAAATAAGGGATGTTCCTTTTAAAAAAAGAGATACTTGTCAACCCTATACAATCCTTAGAAAAGTGAATCTTCTGAAGTCTGTCCTTTCAGGATTTTCAGTACAAATTTTGTAGCAGTATGTTTCAAAGCAGTTTGCTATAGTAATTCCTGTAGTTTGCTTCCACTGGACTTCAAAGAGCCATACAAATGAGATTCCTCACCACTGAAGTCCAAGAAATAAGGTCTGTTTTAAGTCTACATAGGCATATTCCTAGCAGGGGGAAAAATGAATACATCAAAGCCTGGGGAATCTGTGTTGCATGAAATGAACTGGACAGAGTCCCTCAAAACAAAATTTCTCTTCGGTATTTTAAAAAGAGTCTAAATTAGTGATGCTGAAGGCAGAAAACACCCTTTGGTTAAATAACTAATCTAATAATTACCCAGGATAAGTAGCTGAAGGAAATAAGATATCAAGGCAGCAAGCTTTGTGCCCACTTTACTGTGTTACCAGACACATCCTTGAATAAAATGCAGCAACACAAAGAAGTTTTATGTAAAACTAGCTGTTAACTCCTGATCATTCATGGAATAATTTTATATTCATTAAAATTAAACGTGCTGTTAACTGCCAACATGCCAGGGAGTTATTCTGGGCAACTGGGGCAGTGCGTTATCACTTTACCCCACTTTCCCAGAGTGTCCGCCATTGGTTGTCATGGCTGGCCATCAGCTGGGCAGACAGGCCCCAAGCGTGGGGCATGCAGATACACACCTGTGTGTTTTCCAAGTGTCCTGGTGAACATTAGTTATCTATGGTCCAACGTCAGGTGACTTTACCTTCGACCCCAGTCATCAGGCCTATAACATTCAGTCATTAAAGATTTTTAGGATCTTCTCTTTTAGTCATCTACAACTTAATTAGTTACGGGTAATAAAATGTCATATGACTGAATCTTTGCAATTCTTTCCTGTAAAGATAATACGTTAATTGAAGCATGCATAACTTCATTTTCAAAGTATAACTATTTAGTAGTAGTAGTAGTAGTAACTTATTTGCTTAGCCACAGGCCATCACAACACAAATAAATTAATACAAACAACACAATAATCAAATAAGGTTATAAAAAGGAATCCAAGAATACAGAACAGGACAGTCAAACCACAGCCAGACCAGATCTAATCTTAAGGGCAGCAGTTAGAAACCTGACAACCTGAGTAGTGATATATAAATCCTTTCCCTGCAGAAGTGATGTCAAAGCAGTGGGGAATGATTAAGATAACGGAGAACAAGAACCTGGCCAGAAACATAACTAAGAAATAGTAAAGTATTTATTTGTATAGAACATTAGTTGTAAATGTGCCATCAAATGATTTAAATATTCCTTGTAGGTTGGAGTTAATTATTTGAATCTTCAAGTCTGACATCCATTGAACTCTTGAAAAGGCCACATATAATTGTCCATGACTAAATAAAGAATGGAGCTGGTAGGTAAAGTCCTACCTTACTGAACATTTGTCCTTGACTCTTTATTAATAGTCATAGCATGAGAGAGTTGAATGGGAAATTGATGTTTTAGGGTGAAGGGAAGGGACATATCTGAGGGTGCCAGTTAATCCAAGGAATGAAGACTTGCTTCTCCCATTAATACTTCAGCATCAGTGAAGTTTCTCAACATCACTTGAACACTTAGTCTGGTTCTGTTGCATATACCTTTCTTGTTGAGATTTTGAAGTAACATTATAATTGCTCCACATAAACTACAAGTTAAAAGTTGGAGGCATTCCTGAAGGGGTGAGTCTATTGAGAAATTTGGTTGAGTAGTAAGTGGCTTCATTTGGTTCATCACAGATGATGGTGTCTATACTTGGGTATTCTTGGGTTTCCCCTTCATTGTTAACTTCAAAGCACTTTTAATTTTTAGGACAGAGGATTGCAGAATCGAAGTAGTGCTGCAGAGTGCCAGCATTAAGTCCACCAAAGATTACTTCGACTACATCTTCTTCTATGATTTCATCAGGCAGTTTAATGACCTTATCAGGAAGGCCTGGAGATATTTCAACACTTTCATTGCTGGCATTAAGTAGATACTGAGCAAAGTCCTGTTCTTCTGGTCCTGTTCTCATATTGGTAGTCAGCTACTTGTTCTTAAAGATCGGCCAGAGATCACTTTGCTTTATTGATGTCCCAACCAATACATCAGCAACAGCTGTACAGCAGCTGCAATTGCAGCAACTGCTGTTCCCTTTGCTTTACCTATGGGTAAAAGTTGAGTGGATGTAACTTCGGCCCCGGCCATCTCTGCCTACCACCTCTGATTGATCCATACTGTGAACCCCCTACTGCTAACTCCTCCAACTTGGCTGTGGTCAGAGATCAACCTATTGTGACAGCAGCAACTGCTGTTCCCTTTGTTTTACCTATGGGCTGATGTTGGGTGGCGGAATAATTTTATATTAATTAATATTAAATGTGTTGTTAACGGCAAACATGCCAGATAGCTGTTCCAGCCGACTGTGGCAGTGCATTATCACTTTACCCCACTCTGCCATTGGCTGTCATGGCTGGCCATCAGCTGGGCAGACAGGCCACCAGGCATAGGGCAGGAGCATGTAGATGTATGTCTGCAGGTCTTCCCAGATGCACGTGCGTGGGTCTTCCCAGTCTCCTGGTGAACATTAGGTACCTACGCTCCGATATCAGCTGACCTTACCTGTGGCCCCAGTCATTGGTCCTGTACCCTTCAGTCATTAAAGATTTTGAAACCTCCATGATATAATTCTATGCCTACCCCCTCTGATTGATCCCCATCTATGCCTACCTCCTCTGATTGATCCCTAATGTGCCAACCCTACTGCTAACTCCTCCAACTTGAAAGTGGTCAGAACAGCCTAGTGTGACATTGGCAACAGCTGTATAGCAGCTGCAACAGCAGCAACTAACTACTGTTCCCTTTGCTTTACCTATGGGTAACTTCAACCCCAGCCATCAGTCATGGCCCTGTAACTTTCAGACACTAAAGGGTTTGATGATCCCTCATGCAAGACCTCAACAGACCCTCTAGGACTTTGCTGCAATCATAGCATCCGCGAAATCTCACCTGGTGGAGCTCGTCCGGGTGCTGAAGGGGCTGGTCAGTTCAGCCTCCCTCCCCCTGAAAGTGGAAATTTCCCAGGCCCGCTGTGATAGGTTTATTGATTTTTTTGTGGATAAAATCACTTGCATTCACCATGACTTCACCACTACAGTTGATACAGTTGGGGAACCAGAGGCTATGTCCTGTTTTATGGGATCAATTTCGGTTGGTAACCCCTGCCGATGCAGGGGACATCCTGGGGGGCTGTTAGGGCCACGTGTGATTTAGATCCTTGCCCATCCTGGTTGGTTAAGGCCACGAGGGAGATGTTGGGATCAGTGCTGGCACAAGAGGTCAACGCCTCCCTTAAGGAGGGCAGGGTCCCAGGGTCTCTTAAGGAGGCTATGGTGCAAGCCTTGCTTGAAAAACCATCCCTTGTTGCTGATGCCCTTGCCAGCTACCGACCTGTCTCTAACTTTCCCTTTTTAGGGAATGTTATTGAGTGGGTGGTGGCTCAGCAACTCTAGGACTATCTTGACTGGGTCGGTTTTCTGGATCTCTCGCAGTCCGGCTTTCTTCCTGGATACGGCACCGAGACTGTGTTTGTGGCCTTAGTCAACGACCTGCACTGTGCTGTAGATCTGGGACAGCACAGATCTACAATCTGGGACAGTCTGAAGTTGAATCCTGACAAGATGGGGGTGATGCTGGTGGGGAGGGTTGAGGGAGTGAAAGCCCCTATCATTGATGAGGTGCAACCTACCTTGGTTCCTCGGGTTCGCAGTCCAGGGGTACTCCTCGATTCACAGCTCCACATGGCTGTTCAGGTGGCAGGTGTGGCAAGCAGTGCATTTACTAAACTACATCTGGTACGACAGTTACGGTCATATATCTCAGACTGTGACCTTGCCACCATCATCCATGCCTTCATCACCTTGATTACTGTAATGCACTTTATGTGGGGCTACCCAAGGTGACAGTCCGGAGGCTGCAACTGGTGAAAAATGCGGTGGCCTGCCTCCTTACGGGGGCGGGCTGCCAAGAGCACATAATACCAGTGCTCCGTTCTCTGCACTGGCTGTCTATAGCCTTGCAGGCTCGATTCAACGTGTTGGGGGCTTACCTATAAAGCCCTACACATGCTCTGGGCCCAACCTACAGGACTGCCTCACTCCCCAGGTTCTGGAACGGCTGCTGCGATCGGTCAGTGGAGCTCTTTTGGAGATTTTCCATGTTTGGCGGGAGGTGTTTTTGATCGCAGTGCCTCAGATGTAGAACTCCCTCCCAGTGGAGGCTCTTTGGCCTAGGACCTTCCCTCCTTCAGGCATCAATGTAAAACCTGATTGTTCGCCAGGCATTTGGTGAGGGAGACGGGGAGGAGTGGTGTTGGGTTGGGGGGGGGGGGCGGGAATTATGACATTGCTGTTTTTATTTAATTTTAAGGGCTGCCACCAACAGAATGTTCTTCATTGCTACAGAGGGCAGGACTAGAAAGAATAATTATAACTTTGAATTACAGGAAGGTAGATTTTGGTTAGATATCAGGAACAAATTCCTAACACTAAGAACTGTATGACAATGGAACAGGTTGCCTAGGGAGGTTGTAGACATCCATCACTGGAGGTTTTCAAAAAGAGGCTTAGCTATAAGGGTGTGGTTGTTGCTGTCTACATTGCTTTCAAACCCCTCATTTGGTGTGACTCAAGTCATGAAATCTTATAGTACTTTGTGGTAAGCATTGCTTATCCAACCTTCATAGCGGAAGGGATTAAAAAAAGCGTTATGGAAAGGGCATAAAGACCAATACCACCTTGGCATTTCACTACTCCTGTCTTTTTACACTACTGAACTTCAAAATGTCATCATTTTTGAAGAGAGAACACTGTAGGACAAGTCCCTGGGTGCAAGGCCTGTGGGAGTACGGTGTCTGTGGCCGCGGAGTGGCACAACTGTGGAGCTGCCACTCAGGTGGTTTGTGGATTATAACAGGCGACTCCCAGCATGGCTACCATGGCAGCCGCCTTGCACTCCCCCTGCCGTGGGCCATGGGGGAGGAGGAAGAACACCGGCATGGCCTTTGAAATGGATATCTCCCGGCTATGAGTGCTGGGGAACCAGGCTCCCCAGCACTTGCAGCCACTTCCTGTGACTTGCAAAGGTTGTCTCCCCCAGTCACAGTGCCTCTGAGCAGGGGAACTGTCTGCTGGCGTGGGTGGCCACCCCAGTTCATAAAAGCAGGGGATGCATGGGTGCCTGTTGCCACACACATTTTTAGCTTGTTCCGCATGGGGCACTCCTGATTTTTCAGCAGTGCCCTGTGAGTGGCCATGAGCGGCTCACAGGAGCGCACATCCCCGAGCTCCACCTTCTGATGGGCAGTTGGATGAGTGGCTCCTGGTGACCATGCATGGTAGCATCTAATTTGAAAACACCCCTGTTGGAAAATCAAGAAGTGGGGAATGATCAAACATATAAGGGACTCAGAGGAAGATTCATGAAATGGATGGCATATTCCTCCAGTTTTTTTAGTGCTGACACAAGCTCTCGGTGCATTTTATAGACCCAGTCACTTCAGTAGGACTTGTGGTTAGAGTAAAGGCTAGTGTCAGTGCTAAAGAGCCAGAGGATACAACCCAGATACTGTAATATACAGTTTAGACACTGAACAGCAGGTGGTACCTGAGCATAAAGTGCAGGCACTGGGCAGCCAAGTCTGGGAGGAGTAGCAGCTAGAAGAGCTGGAGGCTGCAAGAGGGATTCTTGTTGCTGGTCAGGGAAATCAGCAATCTGAGGGCAGAGAGAGTAAGGATCCAGAGAAGGTGCTGGCGAGAAGGGCAGGCATGTAGGCCATGAAGAAGAGGAGCCCAGCAGAGATTGTGTACGTGTGCATGTGTAGAGAAAGTAAGGTTGCCGTGTTGGTCCCAAATATAGATAAAGTAGTACAGCGATATCTTTTATGGAGATATGTAAGCTTTCGAACCTCACAGGAGTTAGAACTGGAGACCAAGCAAAGCAGTGAGGTATAGACAGTGATCGGAAATGATAGTGAAGAGAGGGGAGGGGAGGGGAGGAAAAGATGAGAACAAGGCCCAAGTCTGCCTTTGCTAAATGCTAGTTAAAATAAAAGCCTACTTGCCACATTAAAGAACAGCTTTGTGCTGTAGAAAAGCAGCATCTAGTTTAAGTATTCCTGGATTTTACAGATTACTGGAGGATGGACTGTGTAACAGCTAAAATCTTGCAATTCAAAAGGGTGGAATAAATACAAGGTAGGAAGAGTAAGCAGCCCCAGGGGGAAAGACTGCTGGACCATGTGTGCGAGGATGGAGCGGACAGCTACAGAAATGAGGAGCAAGGAGCACAGAGGCAGCACCAGGACTGACCAGCAGGGATTTGGACTCTTAAACTGTTGTAAACTGAGAGCTCTGGGGCTAACGGTGGGAAACACCTCCAGAGGTGGGGGAGGGACCTCTCATAGTTTTTGCTGTTATTGTTACTGAGATGTTCTCCTATTTACCCATACCCCATTCGTTTTCTTCTCTTTCCCTATAGCCTGCTAGTCTGTGACCACTACCCTTGCCTAACTCTATAAAAATACTTGTGAACTTTCCCCTGGTGGGGGAGTTTGGCACAATACTTTTACCCTCCATCCATGCATCACTTCTAGAGGAGGTTTTTTTAAAAAAATCTTTATTTTTGTCTCATTTCATGTACCTACCAGAGTGAAATGACAGATGAGTTGTATCGTTTGTTACTATGTCCCTGTATATAAATGTATGGAAGATCTCTTGAAATTATGCTAAAAAAATTAATTTCACTTTCATTTTAAATGAAGTTACTTTTTGCATTTGTTTGGCCTGAAATTGGTTCTGCAGAATGTTCATGGAGAATTTTGAATGAGAACTAAAAATACAGTTGTCTGCACATATTATAAAGTACAGACGTTAGCAAAGATCTCTTTTGACTTGTAATGACAGACTGCTTTTGACTGAGTTGGAACAAGTCTGCCTTTGCTAAATACTAATTAAAATAAAAGCCTTCTTGCCACATTAAAGAACAGCTTCATGCTGTAGAAAAGCAGCATCCAGTTTAAGTATTCATGGATTTTACAGATTACTGGAGGATGGACTATGTAATAGCTAAAATGAGGGAACTGGAGCTACTCATTACCAGCGTTCAAAGCCCTGGAGGCTGCCACAATTGTGCTTCCTGACTTTTCAACCACTACCACAACTTTCTAGCATGCCTGGAAACCTCCCATCTCCACACCCAACTTTACCCAGCCAAACATACTTGGGCTTGCTCTGAACAAATCTCATCATCGCTGAAGGTCAGTACAGTAGTAGGGATGTGTGCAGGGGTAAATTTTGTCTAATGAATGGAACACACTTGCCCACTTTAAATGATAAATAATACTTAATGAATGGCATATACGCTGTAAATAAGTTTTTTTAAATAGAGCTTTTCATTGGCAAATCAGCAGTTTCCTAATAATGAAAACTGAATTTGCGCTCTTTGTGGTGTGTAATAAAGTGTCTGCATGGTAACTGGCCAGCTTTCTGCCACAAACTGGACAATGATGCTCCAGTCAGCCCTCTGCTCTAGAAGTAATTACAGAGGGAGCCGTCACTCCTCCAGCGCTGAGCATGGGGTTGGAAGGGGAGAAATGAATTGCCATTCTCTCTTCAGTCTGACCTTTGGGCAAGAACAGTGAACATGCTTGCCTTGGAATAAATAGGAGAGGACATGTGGAAGGGTGCGGAGGACCCAGGGTTGTCACTCACTCCGCTACCCCCAAGCACCCGAGGGACATCGTGTAACCTGACTGGCTCCACAATGGGAGGAGGCAGCAGCAGCAGCAGGTTTCCCTAGATCGTAAGTGGAGAAGACGTGGAAGGGAGTGGAGGGACTCAGGGCTCCCTCTCACTCTGCTACCCACAAGCACCCTGAGAAAAGGGGCAGCTAGCAGGGTGGCGCTGGGTGAGGCACTGTTCAGGTGACAGTGGCAACAAGAAATATAAGTGCTGCAGCTCTAAGTTCGTAATCTATCCTTTTGACCTAGCCCACCTTCTGATAAAGGTCCTTCATCTGTCACTCAACTCCCAATTATGAGCCAGCTCGACAGCAGCTGAGTTACTCATCTTGGTTCTCCTTGTTCCTTTTCACTGTCCTTCACCCCAGTTTTGGCCCTACAAGGAAAATAAAGGAGACAGAGGGAACACAGAATACAACTTTATTTGATGTAATAAACTTAAGGAAGGGTTGGAGATCTGGCAAGAAGGGATTTTCCGACTGTCTGAAAAAATAATCCCTGGGAATTTATTTATTTAAGTTTATATGCCACCCTCCTCTAAGGCTCATTTTACAATCCATAAAAACATTTTAAACCAATAAAAAACCCTAAAACCCCACCAAACGCATCTACTCACACAAACCCCTCTCACACCTCTACCCCCAAACCACTCACCTAACACCACCAACAAACCTCTGCTCAAATGAACCTCTGGGGAAAAGGAGTTCCAAACCAGTTTTGGAGAAGGTTTAAGTTCCCAACATTGAGAGTGTTTGAGTTCCGAACACTCAAACGAACCTCTGGGGGAAAGGGAGTTCCAAAGCAATGGGGCAACAACCTAGAATACCACCCCCTGACCCCTCTTGTGAGTCCTTGTCGTATGAGGGCTCGTATGTCGCAAGACTAACAGATGGTACCCAGAGGGAGGAACTCCTGGCCAATCACAGAGGCCTCAATGGGACATGGAAGGACAGGCGATCCTTCAGATATGTAGGACCTTGAACATTTAGGGCTTTAAAAAGTCAAAACCAACACCTTGAATTGTGTCTGGAAAGTTATAGGGAGCCTGTGAAGACTTCAGAACTTCGGTGTAATATGTTCGTGGTGACTCGTCCCCAAAAGGAGGTAAGCCGCCACATTCTGCACCAGTTGCTTCCAAACAGTCATCAAGGGCAGCCCCACATAGAACACATTACAGTAATCTAGCCTCGAGGTGATGAAAGCATGGACAATGGTGGCCAGATCTGAATCAGAAAGAAAAGGTCACAGCCTCCACACCAGATGGAGTTGGTGATGGTGAAAACTGCTCCTGGCCACTGCTGCAACCTAACAATCCAGGTGCAGTAAGGGTTCCAGAAGCACTGTAAGGCTGTGAACATGATCGAACTGAGGGGGCTGGACTCTGTCAATAACAGGAGTCCCAAACCCCTCCAGGTCACAAGGCCGGCCAACCTTCACCATCTCAGTCTTGTCTGGGTTCAGCTTCAATCAGCTCATCCTCATCCAGTGCACGACAGCAGCCAGGCATCGGGTAAGCACTGAAACTGTAGGACCTGAGTCGAATGAGAAGGAGTGGTAGAGCTGACTGTCATCAGCATACTGATGGCACTTCACCCCAGACCTCCGAATAACCTTGCTCAGCAGCCTCATATACACGTTTAACAAGACGGGAGACAGAATAGAACCCTGCGGGACCCCACAGAGTGGGATGACAAGCAATCGCCCATCATCAGTCTCTGGGATCTCACCGACAGGAAGGAGTGAAACCACTCAAGAGCGGTCCTGCACACCCCTGCCAGATCCCACAGTCATGTCAACAACACCTTGCAGTCAACTCTATCAAAGGCCACTGGAAGATCTAACAGAACCAACAGGGTAGAATTCCCATTGTCAATCTCCAGGCATAGGTCATTGACCAAGGCCACAAGCACAGTCTCTGTACCATACCCAGGATGGAAGCCCAACTGAAACAGGTCCAAGAATTTGATGATTTTGAGATGAGCCTGGAGCTGTCATGCAACTGCCTGTCCAATAAAATTCCCTAAAAAGGAAGGTTAGAGACAGGCTGAGCTAGCCGGGGAGCCAGTGTCCAAAGATGGCTTCTTAAGCAGGGGCCAGACAACTGCAGTGTTAAGGGGGTCTGAAACCCTACCCTCCTGAAGGGAAGCACTGACAACCCCAGTCAGAAACAACCCAAATGTCTCTTGGCTGGCTCTCACCAGCCAGATCTGGTTTAAAATTGGTTGCCCTCATCACCCCAAGCACCTCCCCCACATCATCAGGTGAAATTATAAACTCACAATAAACTTGACAAGACTGGGCTTCCATAACCCCAAACTCTGATTCTGCAGATAAAGTGCCAGCACCCAAGTCATAGTGAATACGAGCAATTTTGTCTGCAAAGTAATTAATAAGAATGTCACAGCAGGCATTAGATTACTTCAGACCAGATTAAATCAGGCTCCTCACCACCCGGAACAGCTCTGCCATACGAGACTTTGCAGACACTATGATAGCAGAGAAGAAAGCTTTCTTTGCTTCCACGGCATAGTCCATTAAAAATGATCTATGCCACAATCTGTCAGCTTCAGCGTGAGTTGAGTGCCACCTACACTGTAACCGCCTACCCTCCCGCTTCCGCCACCTCAGATCCTTCATATACTGGAGGACC
Source organism: Sphenodon punctatus (assembly GCA_003113815.1). Classification (NCBI taxonomy): domain Eukaryota; kingdom Metazoa; phylum Chordata; class Lepidosauria; order Sphenodontia; family Sphenodontidae; genus Sphenodon; species Sphenodon punctatus. The sequence continues at coordinate 1,161,171 of QEPC01004236.1, read as the reverse complement.
TGTGCTGCCAGTTATGGAGGGGACTCCTGGGTGCAACCATGTCGATGGCTATGGTCAAGTTGTCAATCCATAAGGTGACCAGGGCATTGACAGAATAACCGCTAAGGTCAGTAGATAAATCCCCCATAGAAATCTGGAAACCAATTGGATCCATTAGCCTCTGGGAGCGAACCAACCTAACTGGTCCACCTTTCCGATGAGGGCATAGGAGGGCCAGGATCTGAGCTTTCAGAAGGTAAAGGTCTGACCATGCCAACGGTATTGTAACAGCACCCTTGATAATTGGAACCCCTGTATCCGGGCTGGGGCAAAACATCAAAAACAACATATGCCGTGCCTCATGTGTTGGGCCAGATATTATCTGGGATGGCCCATGGTTGTCATGGCGGTCATGAACTCCTGCTCCGTCCCTGAAAGGCTAGCCTTGGAGTGTATGTTGAAATCCCCCAAGATAATGAGTCTGGGTGATTTTAACACCACCTCTGAGACCAGCTTGGCTAGAGTAGCTAGGGAATCAGATACAACATTAATAGTTGGACTTGGCAATATCACCAGTTAAGAACCCCAGTGATCTAATCTATGTTGTTTTTGCGTGTCCGGTGGCCACAGTCGGATAAGAGGGCTAGTTCTGAAGAAGATGGAGGAGGGGGCCTGCTATGGACATAGGCTAACATATCCGAACATATACCTGTGATGCTGCCTTGTCCAAACCCCCAGCATCCAACTGTGGCTTATTTGGCCCTATATTCTGACCCTAATACTACAAACTAAGAAAATGCATGCTAGATGTATAAATGATTAGTTAAAACAGAGGAACATTAGTCTATATTCCCCCCCGTCCCCAAATGGTGAATATAGCAAAATTTAAACCCCAATATTTAAGCTAGAAAAGGAACAGCAGAGATGCATTAATTTGTACCTTTTCCAGAACATTGCATACAATTAAACATAGATGCCACAAATTTGGGAAATAAAAAATTAAGGTTAGACCACAGCTCACACATCATTTTAACTGCCTCAGATGTCACCACTCTGGTTAGTTTGATTTGTTTAATTTTAGACAAGCAAGATTAAAAACAGACAAGGAAATGTGGCCTAGAGTCTCTCTCCGTTAGAGCACATAGCTCTGAGGTCTGTATCTAGGGCTACCACCTCCCTCTGGTAGGCAACCCCGAATGGGCAGAGCAAAGCCCCATTCAATTTCTGATGTAATTGTGGTAAAGATCAGGAAGCCAACATACATGTTCACAAAGGACTACACTATCAGTATTGTATAGCCATGTTGTGTGTCAAATCATTCAATATTAACCAAGGAATGTAACCCATGATACAAGTTATTGTATGAAAACCTTATAGTGTACAAGCCAGAACAGTACAACAGCAGCTTAGAGTCTGGAACAGGAAACTTTATAAACTCTCCACATGTATCATGGGGAAGGTCATGATACCACAGCTTTCCCAGAGATTGTATTCACAAGTCATTATGTAAGCCAGAAGGCAATATACTATAGAGACAATTTACACAAAGTTGGTGAACCTTAACAGTGGTCAGGGCTAGACAACAGCTAAATGAGGTTAATTAACACCCCAAAGCTGAAAGCAGACAGAGTTAAAAGGCATGCTTTGCTTAGTGCATGTGAAGAGATCTTTTTGACAAGATCATGAGAAATCTTCTGAGAAAACATTGCAACTGTAACAGAAGCAAGATCCAGCTTTTTTCCACTAAGGCTGAGAAAGAAAAGAGTCAAAGACTGAACCCCACATTAGCTCACGATGCAGCTGATCATCAGGCCAGCGCCACCAGATGTTCACCCACTTCTGTTCCAGAGTGGCTGGCAGGTTGTTACATGATGCATTGTGGGGTACTGTTGCCCTACCCAGACCAATGTGGGATAAAGGGCTGCCTCCCAGCCGGTCATCCTGTGAAACCCTGCCATGAGGTGAGGTTCAAGGATTGGGCCCAGAGGAGCATGCTCTCCTCACCCACCAAAAAGCTGATCAGGGGAGGGGAGCCTTGGAGGAGCATCTCCTATCTGGTTGGGCCTCCTCTGTTCCAATCAGCTATACCGAGACAGCAGGACCAATCCTGCAGCACAGCAGGAGTCTGGAAGTACAGCTTCATGTGGCTGGCTCTTCAGCTAAACCCGTGGTGTTGATGGGCTGGTGACAGCTGCAGGGGGTGGCGAGGAGATCATGTGGACTGTCCTCCCCACCGGCCCAGAGTGTGGCAGATGCATTTGCCCTCCAAGACAGGGAAGTGATCTGGCCAGCCCTGTCTCGTTTGATTTTACCATTATTTATTTAATAGGTTAGTTTTTTTACTCCACCCCCTCCTGCATCCAGCAGCTCAGAGCAGTTTCTATCATAAAAACAATAAAATACTTATCAAAAGTACAACAAAATACCTAACAAGCACAGTATAAAAATCCAATAAGAGCATTTGGACTTGTCGGCGCACCCCCCAAAGAGACGCAGAGACATAATATTGGTTAAACAGCGTGGCCGCACTCTTTAATCAATCGGTAATCAACCGTAAGGCCGGTGGGGCTTTGCATAGCAAACATGGGTCCAGCATGCTAGCGAACCATCCTTATTAACTATAACTGAGTACTGCTCGGAAGCGCCTTCCATTAGCAGTACTTTAAAC
>QEPC01004236.1:1133053-1156615 GCA_003113815.1 Sphenodon punctatus | reverse complement strand
GGAGCATCTCCTATCTGGTTGGGCCTCCTCTGTTCCAATCAGCTATACAGAGACAGCAGGACCAATCCTGCAGCACAGCAGGAGTCTGGAAGTACAGCTTCATGTGGCTGGCTCTTCAGCTAAACCCGTGATGTTGATGGGCTGGTGACAGCTGCAGGGGGTGGCGAGGAGATCATGTGGACTGTCCTCCCCACCGGCCCAGAGTGTGGCAGATGCATTTGCCCTCCAAGACAGGGAAGTGATCTGGCCAGCCCTGTCTCGTTTGATTTTACCATTATTTATTTAATAGGTTAGTTTTTTTACTCCACCCCCTCCTGCATCCAGCAGCTCAGAGCAGTTTCTATCATAAAAACAATAAAATACTTATCAGAAGTACAACAAAATACCTAACAAGCAGTATAAAAATCCAATAAGAGCATTTGGACTTATGATCCGCCCTATTCCAAGGGCTCTGGGTGGGTTACAAAACATAACCAAAATCCAGTATCTCCATGCATGGCTACTTTATTTTGGCCAAGCAACAGGAAAAGTAGAGCTCTGTCTGGGTTAAGTGCAGAGCAACCAAACCTTTTAAAGAGACAGTACATCACATCCACCAGCCCCTGTTCCACCCCCATTATTTTGTGAGACCTTTATAGTGTACATTTGTGAGGAAAAGATGTTGTTTCTGGTACTGTGCCTTCAACTGTAAGCACTGCCAGAAGAATGTTAGGATTACTCACTGAAAACTATGTACAGCTAAGAGATTGTGGGCATTTTTAGACATGACGCTTTTTCCTGGACTTCAAAAGTCTGGGATTGGCAAACTCCTGCAGAGGGGATTTAGGGGATGGCACGCCCACTGCTGGGTGTGCCAACAAGCATGGATGGTGGGGGGGGCCATCCATAGAAACAGGCCAGCAGTGGGTGGAGGGATGGGTGTGCACCAGGCGTTCATCCGTGTAAGCACCAAGGACGGTGGGTGTTTGTGCATACGCGCTCCCAATGCACACCCACCTAAACCTATCACCTACCCATCTCCACCTATGGGGCCTTCTGGAAAACTGGAGTAGGCCCCGTGGGTGGAGGTGTGCGTGTGTCCCTTTTACATGGACACACGCACATCTCCATCCACCATGACAGAACATCCATCCCGCCACCCACTCCCATCTGTGTAAAAACAGCCTTAGGCTACCCCTGACCAAAGTCGCACAGGCACCATTGTAAACAGCAGCACCGTGTGACTTCTGGAAGTTTTGAGCCCTGGACTTGTAAAACCCCAAAGTCTCAGAAGTAGAGGTCTCAAGACATCCAGGAGTCATGAGGTGTCACTGATTACAATGGTGCCAAGGTGACTTCTGGTGGGCAGATGAGCAGCTAAATCTCCACACACACCCCTGGAGTTTGTCAATTCTGGACTTCTGAAGTCTGGTGGAAAGTGGTAACATCTAAAAATCCCCTTACTTGCCCATGCCACAACTCTACCCCATCTAGTGTCCTAGCCCTAGTTGAAACAGTAACTCAGGAATGTAACATGAGCAATGACCACACCAAAATGGGAGGAGTAATTGCAGCACATCAAATCAAATTGGAAATCTTCACTGCACCAGGGCCTTGCAGACACTTAGCCCCGAGATCCGAGTAGCTCGTGCAAGTGGAATGCTTGTACTACAAGGTGCAATAGTCTTGGTGAGGCAGCAAATGGAAACAGCCAGATGTGTGATCTGGTTCTGTTGCATGGAATGTTGTGCAACATTTCAGGAAGATTTGTACTCTAAAGGATGCATTTTTAAAAACATTCACTAGCAGGAGACTGACCTTGTTTCTCTTTTTTAAAAATAACATAAATAAAAATAAAAAATTGTTGAGATTAAACAAGGCTAGATATAGTCATTATGGGTCCTAAAGTACATATTAAGCAAATAGACAAGTTAAAGGCAAAGCAAGGATTAGCGGTTTGCTGCTATTGTTCTAGACAGCTCAGGGATGTGCATTTTCCTGATAATCTGTATGCTGCTTGTGTTCAGCTGTGTGTCAAAAGCCATATATCCAAAAATGAATTCTATAGAAAAATAATGTTGTCTTTTCTATTCAGACTCACACCCTTAAAAATAACCCTTCTTAGGTTTCCCTGTAAGCCACAGGAATGTACTGCAAAGGGACCAACATGTTTTGTCAAGTCAGAAAAACTCTTGATGTAATAACTGTTATACTCCGTTTACAAATGCTTTATTCTCTTCTGGGAAACAACTCTGTAGCAGGTGCTGGCATGCCAGGAGTAAATGCTCCCAGGATCAGTACCATATCACAGAGTCACTCTTGGGAATTAGCTTAGAACAGCTGTTTCTTCACACAACAGAGTCTCCAGATAGTCTTTTACTCAACACAGTCCATTAAGTAACTCGCAGGTTTTTCCTTGTTCAACCTTCTCCTTCTTGGTTCTCAGGCTCCTCAGTCCTCAAGCTTCTCCTTCAGACTTCATCTCAGGCCTCAGCTCTCTGGCAAAGATGTTGCCTTTTCGGGCCCCAGACAGCTTCTGCCTTCCTCCTCCTGTTGCTTGGCTTCATACCTCCAGAGTGGGTGCGGCTCTGCCCCCACTCTGTCCCTCTTAAAAAGGTACAGCAACCTTTACATACTGCTCCCTGCTACGCCCCTTTTGGGGGACAGAACTACTGTAGGTAGTAGTGGCTTCAAGTCGGGTGCAGCTCAACTTCTGTATATAAGATATCCATAACAACTCTTTACAAGTCACCAGCAACATCCATTCACATCAGTACATCAATATTCCATAGCTTTCATCAATTCATCATCAAGACATTTCAACCGTTTACAGGTTTATCAACACCACATTATCAATATACCATTTCGCTCTCAAAGCACCCCAAAACTAGGCTTGCCTGCCCTCTTTGGCCTCCCAATGCCCCTCACAACCGGCCCGTGTCACCAGATACACATTTTTTAACCAGGGCTTCCTTCAGCCCATACATTCATTAGCCTTGGTAGCCAGCTCGTCTGCACCCCCTGTTACCTTTCCTTTAATGGGTTTGGGGAACAATCCTCTACCCAGCACTTATATATATTTTACCACTACCCATTTCTTTGCTATCTGGGCACAGCAGGATGGCCAGGTCCCAGCTTACAATCTATTGTATTTATTTTATTTATTTCTGCAATTTGTACCCAGCCCCTCCTGTGAGCAGCTCGGGGCGGCTTCCAGCAATACACAAAAACAGTATAACACAATTTTAAAATAATCAACAATAAAAATGTTTATAACAGGGCCCTGGAAGTTAAAACAATAAGACAGGATAGGGGCAAAAACAACCCTAACCCTAACCTACCCCCCACCCCCAAAGGCCTGGGCGAACAGCCAGGTTTTACAACACCACCGGAATGACAATAGGCTTGGGGTCAGGCGAGCTTCCTCCGGAAGGGAGTTCCAAATACGCAGCCCGGTCACCGAGAATGCCCTCTCCATTGTGGCCCCCTTGCTTTACGCAGGGAACCTCCAAGAAGGCACCCCCGGCCGACCGCAGGAGCCACTCTGGGGCATGGAGGGCGAGGCGGTCCTTGAGGTATGAAGGGCCCACACCGTGCAGGGCCTTATAGATCAGCACTAAAACCTTGAACTTGGCTCGGCACGCTATTGGCAGCCAGTGCAGAGTCTGGAGCACAGGTGTAATATGTTCCCGACGTCCCGTCCCCGTAAGGAGACGGGCCGCCGCATTCTGCACTAGCTGCAGCCTCCGAACCAGGAACAAGGGGAGCCCCACGTAGAGCGCATTGCAGTATTCCAGCCTCGAGGTAATGAAGGCTGGACTTCAGACTGCCCCCTTGCTACCTTTGGCATTTACATTAGTCTTGGTAACTGGCTCGTCCATCCCCCTACTATCTTTAGCATTTTTCCAGTTGATAGCAAGCTCCTCCGCTTCCTTTCTACCTTTACTTACATTTTCCTCTCTTTCTGGGGAGTACACCTCCACCCAGTATTTTCCTTCTAATCAAGGCTCTCTGCTGCAGTCAACATTAATTTACTCCTTGCCAGGTAGTCATTCCACCTGACTCACCATCTATGCACAGTCACTTACCCCTTTAGGGGTTGGGATAGTGGCCCACTCAATCTTTGCGGATATTCCCCCCCACTCCCCAGGACCCTGTTGACCTTAATAGGTCAATGTTATGTACAAAGACTCATGAACATCCCCTTCCCAGGGGTTACAAACACATACATGCATCTCAATACATATTACTCATTAAGGCTTCCTGTCAGCCTACATGTCAACACTTTCTTCCTTTTCTTATTAAGGCTTACTTCAGCCTCTATGCTGTCTTCACTCCATTTGTTTATTAAGGCTTTCCATAGAAACTATCTTAATCCTTTAAACCTCCTTCATTTATACACCCTTTTTAGTCTTTTCACAGCCACTTTTCTTTCTTTTATAAGCGTATTACCTTTACTAGGCTTCCTTCTGCCTTTTCACCTCTTATTTCAGCCAATGTTGTCTTACCACAGCTTTTAACCAATTCCCTGTCTCATTTGGCTCTCTTCGGCCTCTGCGTTTAGTTCCAGCTTTGACCTACTTATTAATTAACTTGTTGGCTCCCTCAGCCACTGCATCCAACTGCTTTCACTTAAGGCTTTCTTGACTCCTCCTCACCATCTGATTCCCACTATCACCCCTTTACCTTCTCTCTCTCTAGTTTGTACTCTTCCATTCTCTTTAGGCAACTCTTCATTATTCTAGCTTTTTGTTCCCATGCTTGTTTCTTTTGCCTGCTTCCTCTTTTAGCTCTTTAACTTTCCTCTTCAGGGTCTCATTTTCTTTTATTTCTCTTCTTTCTTTAGCCTTGTCACTTGTTCCATTAGATACTTTACTGCTCTTTCCTTTTTCTTACAAGCTCTCTCAAGGGTCTCCTTTTCTTTGATCCATTTCCCTCTTTAGTCACTGCACCAAGCTCTCTAACCCACTGAATTCTTATTTGCTTTATCTCGGTTTTAAGAGTCAAATTCTTCTCTCTTAATTCTTCCATGTCCTCTTTTCTTCTATTGGTTTCCCTTCTTAAGAACATAAGTAGGGCCATACTGACTCAGACCAATGGTCCATCAAGCCCAGCATCCTGTCCTCTGACAGTGGCCAATCTCAATCACATGGGAGAAGAACCAACAGTCAAAATGGGCAATCCATTCACCGTTGGTAACTCCCAGCTCCCAACAGTAAGATTATATTATGATCACTATTGCCCAACAGCTCTAGCATAGTTATCCCTTGCACTAAATCCTGCACTTTTTAACATGCATTCCCATTGCAATCCATCCACTTTTGTCTGGGAAGCTTTATCCACTTTCTCTCCCTCTTTTCTCCAGGAGTTCTCAGCCCTGTCTCTGGCTTTCTTACACCAGGCATTTATCTAAAGCTTCCATTGTCAGACCTATTTGCACTTCTTTTCTTTCTGGGTTTTCACATTTAGACAATCCCTTTTTAAGTGTCCTTCCTCTTTACATCTCCAACACCGTCTCATCTGGCACTTGACTTTACCTGGGTTCTTTCTATCTATGCACTCTCTCTCTAGATGGCTAAAGCCATTGCAACCCCAACATGCCTTCTCTAGAGGCTTCACTACTCCCGTTACCTTAGGGAAACTATCCCTACCAGGCTTTCCCTATTCAAGGCCCTCTGTTTAGGACTATTCCCTCTCACTCTCAGGGAATACCTATCCAATGGGCATCTCCTCTTTGTATGGCCCATAACCCCACAGTTCCAGCACTTAATGTTTTTACGTACAGACCCATACAAAGTCGGTTTTCTTCTCTGGCCATGCCAAGCTTGTGGGTAAATCCTCCACAAGTGTCCTATTTGGCCATAGTTATGGCACTGGGGGGGAAGGGGGCGACAGTACTTGCTCTTCTGTTGCGTTATTCTTCTGGTGCTTCACTCTTGTTTTCAGCTTGGGCTTCACAAAGCCCCACAAGCTGATGGGCTGACACCATCTTGTGCGCTCTCCTCTGGCAGCCATCTTGTCTCTCTTAATCCTGGTGATTGTTGTGGGTGAACTTCCTGGTTCCAGCCCTTTCTTTGCACTTTGCTTTCTCATGTTGCTCTTCCGCAGGTTGCAATCCTCCTGTTGTTGCTGGGCAAAGTCCTCCAACTGCTTTCACTCCCTCTGCTGTAGGGTAAAATCCTCTCAATGCTGCTCACTTGTCCATTCACCATTGCTAGGCACAACCCTTCTTCGGTCTCTCAGGTGCAATCTTCTGGCCACAATCCTCAATCTCTGGAAGTCCCCTCCCCCCAGCTCCAGAACCCCTTTTTTCAGATGGCATGGGAGCCAACATTGGGGTTTGCTGCATTCTCCACCAAGTTGTGGAGAATCCAGCACCCTCCCTCACCTCCCCTGCTCCCACAACCACCTTCGTCCCGTCTCCCTCGCTGCCCCGCATGCCTGGAACTCCCTCCCTGCCGTCATCTGCCTGGCTCCCACCCTCCACACCTTCAAGTCCCTCCTCAAAACCCACCTCCTCCGCTCCACCCTTCTTAACTCCTGCTAACCATTCCCACCCAGGATTATCCCCCACCTGCTATCTGTAAACTCCCAACTTACTGCAACCAAGGCAAGAATGTGTACCTGAGCTTTCGCATCCTCATGAATGTCGCATCCCTTGTATCTCACTCTGTTCCGCCTTCCCTGTCTCCCCTCCCCCTGTCTTTAGACTGTAAGCCCCCAGGCAGGGACCATGTTTATCTTATTCTTTGTAAAGCACCAGGTACATTGCTGGTGCTATATAAATGCTAATAATAATAATAATAATAATAATAAGTTGTAGCTGGTGAGGGCTTTCCAGGAGTAAATGCTCCCAGGATCAGTACCATATCACAGTCACTCTTGGGAATTAGCTTAGAACAGCAGTTTATTCACATAACATAGTCGTCAGATAGTCTTTTACTCAACACAGTCCATTAAACAACTCACACAGGTCTTTCCTTGTTCAAACTTCTCCTGCTTGGTTCTCAGGCTCCTCAGCCCACAGGCCTCTCCTCAAGCCTCCAGGCTTCATCTCAGGTCTCTAGCAGAGATATTATCTCTTCAAGTTCCAGACAACTTCTGCTTTCTGTTGCTTAGCTTTATACCTCCAGAGTGGGTGTGGTTCTGGCCACATTCTGTCCCTCTTAAAGGTACAGCAACCTTTTCATGCTGCTCCCTTCTACACACTCCTTCTCCCACAAGAGACAGAAGGTTTTTTGGTTAAAGGGCTGGACTAAGATCAGGAATGTTTGGGTTAGTCAGTCAGAGACATCCTATGTAATCTTGGGCAGGTCACTTATTTTCTTGGACTCTCTCTTCTTCAGTGATACAATGGGAATACTATTTCGTGTCCTTCCCCCCTCTATCTCCTGTCCGCCTGTAAAATCTCTGGGGAAAGAACTGCCTCTTACTTGGCAAACAGTACCTAGAACAATGGAGCTGCCATCCTGACTGGGGATTCTAGGTGCTATCACCATGCACAAAATAAAGATGCTGTCCTCTGGCTGTTTGATCAGCGGTGCTAGACCTTTGGGTTGGCATGGGTCCCATTGAAATAAACGAGATTTGGCACTAACATTAACAGCTAGAGCTGATGAGGAATATCTGGAAATCATGCTAACTATGACTGAAGCCTAAGACATAAGTATCAAGCTTCTAGACTGCTATATTACACCTCGAAGATTCAAGCTTTTTCAAGTTGTGAACAAGATTGTCTCCTGGCTCCCTCCCATTCACAACTGGGCTACATTCCTGTAACAGCCACATTTGCATGCACATAGACCATAATACTGGAAAGTATTTGCATTGGGTAAAAACAAACATGACAGTGGCCTACTGTGTCCTGCTTTGGCCCACTGTGGCCCAGGAACCACCAGCACATCTGTTTTGGCACCGGTTTGGCACCCAGGACTCCCCAAGGGTGGGTACGTGGCTAGCCCAGGCTTCATCCTCGGAAAATCTCAGAGTCACAGCCCATGCTAAGGACCACCCGTGCAGGCCGCAGTGGGCCAGCAGATCTGTTCTGCCCCACCTTACCTGCTGCGGGTCAGGGGCCACCCTGACCGGCTGCCATGGCAGCCTGTCATTGGCCACCATGGCTGTCATGGCGGGGGGTGTGGGGCGCAGAGTGGTGCTTTGTTGAGCTCCCAACCCTACCTGGGCTGTGCAGGTGGCAGGATGGCTCACTGGCTGCGTGCATGTGTGTCTGGTGTCCCGACACAGGCCAGTTTCCCACCCTGGGCTGCGGAGCCGCTGCTCTGGCCACATGTCTGTTGTTTTTTTACCCAGTGTTAGCTCTCTTCAAGAAGTGGGTTTTTAATGAACTTCTGGGGAAAAATTAATCATAGTCAACTTTGACTTTTCATTTCTTCTCCTCTCCCTTGTGTTCAGTTTGGGCACAGCTACCCTAGCAAATCTCCCTCCTGTCTTTAACAGCTGTGAAATCCTCCATTTGGCAACTTCCTTTTTCATGTATGTGATGACAGAACTGAGATTTATATACTGCAGCATCCTTGAGAGGGTGAGAAATTCACTCTTTGGAATTCATCAGGTTCCTTTTAGGAAATGCCGTGCATTTCAAAATTGATTTTCAGGAACATTACCCAATGACAGCTGAAATGCATATTCATTACAAAGTGTGTGCAGCTCACACAAGCCTATGCTACACTGTTCTGCCTAGTCAATTTGATATGCTACACAGGGAAAGAGATTCAGTCCACTCACTGGGAGGGAGTGCACTGTATCCGATTATTATTTTATATGTAATTATTTATTTGGTACTTATCCTTTGCTCTAAGCACCTTGCAAAAATAATTCAGATTTTTGTTTTTTTTTAAAAAACACTAACCTCCCCTCCCCCCATGACAGTTTTGGCACTGGTTTGGCACCCAGGATAAAACAAATAAACAGGCAATATTGACCAAAAAGCTACATTGGGGTGGGGAAACTTCAAAAATTAGTACAAGCTACATGGGGGTAGATAATGAGCTTTCTGCCGCTAGACTTAGCCCATATATAGAAGTGGGAACCACTGGGCAAGAATGAATGGTTAGGTGCCATGACTCAGATATCCTATCTCTATGTTCTTGGAATATCGCTGGATGGAAGTCCCATAGCAAGGATTAATGTTTTATCTCCTATATTAGTAAATTTAGCATTATACTACTCCAGGAGACTTGGATGAAGACGCATATTAAGCTAGACGGTTTCAGATCATATTCCTCCCCAGCGATTTCTTTCAAATCCAAGGCACGCCCTAGTGGTGGAATAGCATGTCTGGTGGTGGACTCTGCTGAGTGCCTTGAACTCGCTGAAGTAAATTTGGATTCATATGCCCAGGGTTTGATTATGAAGATAGAAAAATAAAGGTATATGAATCTTTCAATTTATATCCCACCAATAAATGGGAGATCCTTCGATATCGCTATATGGTCCAGGCTGGAAACCTTTGTAGAGGAACTCCAGTTAAAATTCCCAGAAGAACTTATATTAGGTGCTTTCAGTCGTGTTGGGGTGCCCATTAGCCCCGGCACAGAATCAACATTTGATTCCCCTCCAGAATCGAAACGGCCCATCAACAGACAGGCCGGTTGATTCCTGAAGGGAATTGGTGGAGGGGGTGGGGCTGCACAGCACAACGTGCGGCCGCACAGCCCCGCCCCCCACGCTCCCGGGGCCGCCCGCCCTCTGGGAGACGGACAGGCACAGCGGCCAATGTGGGCGCAGCGGCTAATGCAGCCGCAGCGCCGGAGTATTGACCACAGAATCGGCAGTGGGCACAGCCGCCAATTCAGGGCCGTGGTTCAAGAGCAGACGTGACACGACCACGGTCAACCACAGTAAATCCCGCCATGGTTGACCGTGGTAACGTCATGTCTGTTGGGCCGAAAAATGATTCCCATCAGGAGTTCAACCCCAGCGGGAATCTCTTTGACCACGCTTTTGGAGGTCCGGCTGGGGGTGAACATCTGGCGGGAATCACATTTTGGCCCAACAGACATTATGCCATCATGGTCCCCATAGGGGGATTCACCATGGTTGACGTAACGTCTGAAATCACCCATTGATAGCAGGAGATTTTAATGCCAGGTTAGGCATGGAGGATGGAATACTGACTTCATATTGTAACTCTACTATAACTAATAAGCCTGCCATACTTATGGATCGACAATCCAAAGATCAGGGAACAAATGTATCTGTAATTAAACTGGCTAACTTTGCCTTAAATCTAAACTTGCATATATTGAATGGATCGTGGCCCAGTGATAGACAGGGTGAATTTACTTTCCTTTGGCCACAAAGCTCAAGTGTGGTTGATTATGCTATAATAAATACAGAGACCCTGCCATTTCTTTTGGACTTTTATGTGGGAAGGACTCAGCTTAGTGATCTGCCGCCTCTTTTGGTATATTTAAATATTAATAGAGGCTCCACACGGACTCCAATTGTAGAGACAAATTTACCTAACTTAGAGACTCATTACCCCATTAAGTGGGGTACAGCGATTGATCAATTGATGAAGGGAGTGCTAAACTCAGATTTCTGCTCTAGTATTAGATTAACAGCTACGAGTTTTGACTCAGTTCATTCAGTTATAGAGGCTTACGAGCAGTTGACCAAATTAATTTCCCCATATTTAACAGGAGTTATCTCTACCAATAGTAGGAAAAGGGGACAGAAACGGTTCGATGCTGAGTGCTTCCATGCAAAGCGTAAATTAACAAATACCTATGATTGCTATCGAAGAGGCTGTTTAAGGGAACTCCCTACACAGTTTTTTTAGCTTCAGGAGAGATTATAGGAATTTAGTAAGACTTAAAAAGAAGAAGTATGCAGAGAGGTCTTGGACCACTTTATTGCAAGCAGCAAAATCCAGGAATACCAGAAAATTTTGGCTTATTATAAAAGAGTTCATTAAACCAAGAAAGGAAGTCTTGGTTATTCCCTATACCTAGGAAATCATGGGAAGCTTACTTTAGAGATCTATACAGGGCACAGTCTGAATCTTCTGAACCTCAGACTCTAAATGGAAACATAATTCTACCAACTTGGCCACCAGTTACAGAGTCCAAGGTTGTTGTTGCAATGGACTCTCTTAAAAATAATAAAGCTCCTGACCCAGATTTGATACAAGCTGAATTCATTAAAGCCAATAGAGACTGGTGGGCCCCTTTTTTGGCTGCCCTGTTCTCGGCCATGGAGGATGAGGTACCCTGGAAATGGGTAAGGAGAGCAGCACAGGGAGGTGGCGGGGCACCACAGGACAGTGGCCCAATGCCGCTCCAAGGTCAAGGAGCTCAAAGGGGGTACATGGTGATAAAGGACAACAACCGGCGGTCCGGACACGGAGCCCGGACCGCCCCCTACTATGACGCCCTAGACCACATCCTCCAGATGAAGGGATCCATAGTCACCACGCAGCTCGTGGGGAGCGCCATGGTCCAGGGCAGGGAAGGGGCTGATGTACCCCCTCCCCTCGCCGCCCTGCTGGAAGGCACTGGCTCCGGGGGCCCGGCCTTCCAAGAGGAACACCCCAGGACCTTGGGGACCAGCAGGACCCCCTCGCGCACCAGCCCCAGGATCCCAAACCCCGTGCCCAACCCGGGAGGATCCAAGGCCGACCCACTGGTCACCCTCAGCCAGTGGATGCAGGGGAACCACAGCAACACCGAGGGGACGGCCTCAGAGGGCTCTGAGACTGATATTGAGGGTATGCAAGTGGATGGGAGGGGGAACGGACTGGAGGGAATGGGCTGATGGGGGGGTACAGAGCACAGGCCCGCCCCCATCAACCCCAGAAACCCCGGACTGTGGAAAGGGGGTGGGCCTGCAAAGGCACAGACCAGGGCCTGCAAAGGCATAGACCAGGGGGGAGGGGCTGCAGGCCACCCACCCGTGGCCATGGGGGGCAGGGGGGGCCACTGCACACCTAACACAACCCACCCCCACCCATGTCCATACAGGTCACGGCTCGCCCCAGCATGGAGACCAGGGACCAGAGGATGAAGGTGGAGCTGTGCCTCGAACAGAGGCGGGAGCGCCGGGAGCACATCAGGCAGGTGGAGGCATTCGGGCGGCTGTAACAGGCCACAGAGCGCATGGTGTCAGAGCACTCGCTGAAGATGGACTCGTCCCACCACATTGGCACATCACTGCTGCTGCATGCAGGGATCATGAGTGCTTACGTGATGGCCACCACCCCACCGGGCACCCTGCCAGCCCCAGTGCCACTGCAGGGCCCCATGGCAACCCCACCACCCCAGGCACCGGCACGCCCGCAGGGCCCTTGAATCCACTTCCCGGTCCCTTCAGGCCTCCTAAGGCAGCAGCCACTCAGGGGGGGGGCCTCCAGCACCGCCTGCCCCTCAGAACACCGAGGCCTCCCAGGACACGGTCGGGGAAATGGACAGTAGGGGTGAGGGAAGCTCGGAGAGCTACATGGTGCCCACAGGGCAGCTGATGGGATGACCAAGGAGACACCAGGGATGGAGGGGAAGGCGGTGGGCGGATGAGGGGGGTACAGTGCTGGGAGTTGGGTGGTAGTAGTGGTGGGGATGACTGTACAGGAAAGGCCAATAAAGGCATGGCTACAGCAACAGCAGCCATTACAGCATGTCACAAACCCGGGGTAGGGGGTGGGCAGATACCCGAGAGCGTGGCCTGGGTACTGGTAGCGGTCATGGGGGGTGCGGAGCCACAGGCCGCCTCACCAGGGCAGCTCGAATGCGCTTGGCGTATTGGTACTCTCTCAGGTTAGCGGCATTAACGTAGTGTGGCATGGGGCTGGGTGGGGGCCAGGGCATGGGGAACGCGACAGCGGCACCATTGGTCTCGCACACATTGTGCAGCACACAAAAGGCTCTCATCACCAGGGCTGAGGTCTCCACCATGTAGTCCAGCCGGCCAGCGAGGCACCTCCAGCGCTGCTTGAGGGCCCCGAAGGCTCTCTCGACCACAGTCCTGCAGACACACAGGCGGGTATTGTAGAGCACCTCCACAGGGTTCCTGGAGACCGGGTATGCTTTCATCAGCCACTGGGTGAGGGGATAGGCCGGGTCCCCCAGGATTCAGGGGAGCATCAGCACCCCCTCGATCCGAGACATCCCCATGTTTGCGAAGTCCCCGCGGTACATCCGGGCATAGAGGAGCGAGATGGTCATCATCCTGGCATCGTGGCTCAGCCAGAGTGGCTGGTGTAGATGTCGATGAACTGGCCCTGGTGGTCCATGACCGCCTGCAGCTGCAGGGATGGGTACCTGTGTCGGTTGACATATTCCGAGGCCTCCCCATCAGATGGGTGGAGGATCGCTATGTGGGTGCCGTCCACAGCGCCCAGGCAGTTGGGGAATCCTCCAGTCGCGAAGCCAGTCATATGGCCTCCTGGTCCACAAGCTGGATTGCCCGGTCCAACATCATGCCCTCCACTGCCTCGCAGACATCTCTCAGGATCCCGGCGACTGTGCTCACCCCAACACTGAAGTGCTTTGAGACGGAACGGCAGAAATCGGGTGTTGCCAGGGGCCAGACAGCTATGACCATGTGCTGGACCATGGGAACGGGGGCCCACATGGGGTGTGTGCTCCCGCTCCAGCCAGGGCATCAACAGCTCTGTGAGCTGCAAGAGGCATTGCCTGTCCATCCTGAAGTGAGATCTCCAGGTGGCCTCATCCCAGTGCACCAGCGCCCTGGCCCACCACTCCTGTGCCCGCTCTGTGACCCATACCCACCGGTCAATGGGCATAGCGAGCAGTGCTGCATGCCCCATTGTCTCCCTCTGCCAGTGATGTCGGCTGGCCGCTGCGTGGAGCGCCACTGTCCACTCACACGCGCAGTGGAGGGCTTGTTGGGCCACCCTGGACACCCGCTGGGCCCTGAGCATCTGCGCCCATGGTGGGTGCACCGGGCTGTAGTTGCACTNGGGTGGGGCGGTTGGGGCACAGGGGGCCGCCAGGGGAGGGCACCAGCCGGTCACCTGCCAGTGGGTCACCCAAGCACCCGCAGCAGTGGTATGTGATGGGAGGCAGGCGGCAGGGCCGCTTGACTAACCCCTACTGTGCACCCCAACAGGGTGACCAGCCGAAGCCCCGCCAGCTGGCCCCGTGCCCCTGGCACAGCGGATGCGGGAGCACAGGGCATTGGTAAGGCACCAGAGGGAGGAGCAGGTGGAGAACATAGTCTGGACCACCACCGAGCAGGGGGAGCGGATGATTGCGGCCATCGATCGGATGGAGGCGGCCATGGACAGGGCCCTGCAGCAGGTGGAGACCAGGGACCAGAGGATGAAGGTGGAGCTGTGCCTCGAACAGAGGCGGGAGCGCCGGGAGCACATCAGGCAGGTGGAGGCATTCGGGCGGCTGTAACAGGCCACAGAGCGCATGGTGTCAGAGCACTCGCTGAAGATGGACTCGTCCCACCACATTGGCACATCACTGCTGCTGCATGCAGGGATCATGAGTGCTTACGTGATGGCCACCACCCCACCGGGCACCCTGCCAGCCCCAGTGCCACTGCAGGGCCCCATGGCAACCCCACCACCCCAGGCACCGGCACGCCCGCAGGGCCCTTGAATCCACTTCCCGGTCCCTTCAGGCCTCCTAAGGCAGCAGCCACTCAGGGGGGGGGCCTCCAGCACCGCCTGCCCCTCAGAACACCGAGGCCTCCCAGGACACGGTCGGGGAAATGGACAGTAGGGGTGAGGGAAGCTCGGAGAGCTACATGGTGCCCACAGGGCAGCTGATGGGATGACCAAGGAGACACCAGGGATGGAGGGGAAGGCGGTGGGCGGATGAGGGGGGTACAGTGCTGGGAGTTGGGTGGTAGTAGTGGTGGGGATGACTGTACAGGAAAGGCCAATAAAGGCATGGCTACAGCAACAGCAGCCATTACAGCATGTCACAAACCCGGGGTAGGGGGTGGGCAGATACCCGAGAGCGTGGCCTGGGTACTGGTAGCGGTCATGGGGGGTGCGGAGCCACAGGCCGCCTCACCAGGGCAGCTCGAATGCGCTTGGCGTATTGGTACTCTCTCAGGTTAGCGGCATTAACGTAGTGTGGCATGGGGCTGGGTGGGGGCCAGGGCATGGGGAACGCGACAGCGGCACCATTGGTCTCGCACACATTGTGCAGCACACAAAAGGCTCTCATCACCAGGGCTGAGGTCTCCACCATGTAGTCCAGCCGGCCAGCGAGGCACCTCCAGCGCTGCTTGAGGGCCCCGAAGGCTCTCTCGACCACAGTCCTGCAGACACACAGGCGGGTATTGTAGAGCACCTCCACAGGGTTCCTGGAGACCGGGTATGCTTTCATCAGCCACTGGGTGAGGGGATAGGCCGGGTCCCCCAGGATTCAGGGGAGCATCAGCACCCCCTCGATCCGAGACATCCCCATGTTTGCGAAGTCCCCGCGGTACATCCGGGCATAGAGGAGCGAGATGGTCATCATCCTGGCATCGTGGCTCAGCCAGAGTGGCTGGTGTAGATGTCGATGAACTGGCCCTGGTGGTCCATGACCGCCTGCAGCTGCAGGGATGGGTACCTGTGTCGGTTGACATATTCCGAGGCCTCCCCATCAGATGGGTGGAGGATCGCTATGTGGGTGCCGTCCACAGCGCCCAGGCAGTTGGGGAATCCTCCAGTCGCGAAGCCAGTCATATGGCCTCCTGGTCCACAAGCTGGATTGCCCGGTCCAACATCATGCCCTCCACTGCCTCGCAGACATCTCTCAGGATCCCGGCGACTGTGCTCACCCCAACACTGAAGTGCTTTGAGACGGAACGGCAGAAATCGGGTGTTGCCAGGGGCCAGACAGCTATGACCATGTGCTGGACCATGGGAACGGGGGCCCACATGGGGTGTGTGCTCCCGCTCCAGCCAGGGCATCAACAGCTCTGTGAGCTGCAAGAGGCATTGCCTGTCCATCCTGAAGTGAGATCTCCAGGTGGCCTCATCCCAGTGCACCAGCGCCCTGGCCCACCACTCCTGTGCCCGCTCTGTGACCCATACCCACCGGTCAATGGGCATAGCGAGCAGTGCTGCATGCCCCATTGTCTCCCTCTGCCAGTGATGTCGGCTGGCCGCTGCGTGGAGCGCCACTGTCCACTCACACGCGCAGTGGAGGGCTTGTTGGGCCACCCTGGACACCCGCTGGGCCCTGAGCATCTGCGCCCATGGTGGGTGCACCGGGCTGTAGTTGCACTCCTGGCCATGCACACCCGAAGCCGGGCAGCCAGGTGCACCTTCTCCATCTAGATGCGCATGAGGTCCATGTGCGACCGGAACCACTCAGCACAGATGGCTAGGTGCATCCCGCAAGCACCCATTTGTCCCATATCCATGGTGGTGGGTGCCCCTGGTGCGGTCGCGCTCCCACCTTTATAGCCTGGCCCCAGTCCCACCCCACCCCCTTTCCACTGTCAGGCACCTGTGCGGGGGGGGCAGGGCACCTGTGCCCGCCCCCCTTGGCCGGCTGCCCCAGCAGGAGCTGGACAGCCAGGACGCGGTGGTATGGAGCGCCCCCAGGAGCGCACCTGCTCTCCTGACACGGGGGCTCATGCATAGGCCAGCATGCGCCCGGGCATACGGTCCACAGCTGCATGCCTGTTGTCATCACCTCCCAACTATCTTTGTTTGCTGCCTGTTGTCCTTGCTGCCCTGATACCTGTGTTGGCTGTATGGTCTGTGTGCTCGGTTCCAGCAACTGTACTGGGTCCGCAACCCACGCCTCGATTGTTAGCCATGCCATGTTGCAGCCTGTGGCCTTATCACGTGACCTTGGAGCTCCCCTGCTTCCTTTCCATCCCACCTGGGACTGGGGGACCCTCTTTCACTGAAGTTCCTAACCACTGCTTGCTGGGCCATGGCCGGCAGTGCTTCCCCTGGGCTCCTGTGCCCCGCCATACCTGGTGCCCCCCATAGCTGGACCTTTCGTGAGACAATGGCCCTGTGTGATCTGTGGCATTCCCCGGCCGTGCAACTGTTCCTGAGCTGCCCGGACACCCTCTCTGGTGTCTATGTGAGTCTGAGCTCTGGCCTGCACTACTTTGGCTATGAGGCGAGCGCCCGTGAGTGCCGGCTGCGTGCGGAGGCACTGGGCCTCCATCCCTTTCCCGATGGGCGCATCCCAGAGATGAGGTGCTCACATATGGGGTGGTCCGCAGCGGAGACCATGTCTGCCCTCTCTGTGTGAAGCCTAGCTACCTACACAAGCTGTCTGGCATAGGGGGGTCCTGCCCTGGCTGTTTCCTTCTTCGGCTGTGTCCATGGGGCCCGTGGGTACCAGCGGTCATGTGGGGTGGCTTATCACCACCTGTTGGAGCTCGGGCACCTTCCGTGGCCCCCAGATGCTGACTATGGCTTGTCTGAGCCCACCAGAGCGGAGCTGGCAGGTGTGTGGTCCTGAGCCAATGTCGAGGTAGGTCTCACCGTGCATGATCCATTTGAGGCATGCCTCCCACCTTTCCCTGGTGTCTTCTGGTTGTTCTGACCACGGCCCGGAATCACTGTCACGTCTGTTGTGCTGTCCCGTGCCGTGGTCTGTCCGTCGGTTTCCCTGCCATGGTCCCGCTCCCATCACGTCTGTTCTGGGCTTTCCTGGACAACAGGAGGGGGTTGGTCGGCTGGCCACTGCTGGGAATCCAGGACCGCATAACGTCTGAAATCACCCATTGTCTGTGCTGGGCTACCATCAGGGCTGTGCTGGGCTACCATCAGGGCATGCTTCAGTGGCCCCACTACGTGAACCTGGTGGGCCAACCTGCCCCAGGCCCCTTCGTGACCTCCTGCAGCTGGCTATGAGGCCCCGTGTCTTCAGAGCCCTGGATACCAGCCACGCTGTGTGCTCCCGCCCCACCCAGCCACCATGGGTCACTGCCTGCTCCCTCCATGCTGTACTGGGCTCACTGCTGTCAGGCTAGTTCCATGGGTTCCGCTGCCCCTGCATATGCCTCAGGGCACCCTCCACGCCCCCCCCATCCTTCACTGCAATTTGTGATCCGCTCCATGGCTGGCCCCTCCTGTGGCTGTGTCCTGCTCTCCAAGCTGGCTCCTGGCTCCCCGGCTGTTGTTGTCCTCCCTTGTCTGGCCAGCCTCTCACCTGTGCCCGTGCCCCCCCCCTTGGGTGACTCTGTGACTGTGGGGGTCTAGGGCCCGCAGACTGCACCTCCCGGCTTCTTCCACAGGGGGAGGTTGGATTGCCTGTTCAGCGCTTCAGCTCCGGATCGCCTCCATCCCAGTCAGCGCTCCATTGCCGGCGCGGGCTGTCCCTGCCTGCCTCCTGGACCATTCCCGGACAGCTTCGGGGCTGTTCCCTGTCTGTGTGCCCTCCCCCTGTGCCTGTGCTCAGCCTTTGTGCCCCCTCACCCCCCGTGCCTGGGCTGCCTGTGTTGCTGTACGGCAGCCCTTGCTGCCTGTGATGTTGGTGGGATTCTGGGTGCCTTTCCCCATGTTCTGCTCGGCTCCCAGGCTGGTCCCCTCCACGTCCCTGGCCCTGGGCTCCCCCACCACCTTTGTCCGTTATGCAGTGTGTTCCCAATCAAATGTGTATGCGCCCGGGCGTGTGTTTGTGCCATATGCTCCACTGTGACCTCGCTTTCCCTGTGCCTGTGGTGTGTGCCACATCAGTCACTCTCCTCCCTCCTCCCTGCCTATTTCCCTTGCATGGGCATTGTCTTTTGGCACTTTTGGCTTCGTTTGCCCTCTGTCGGCCATGCCTGCCTCCTGACCCTCCCCGGTGTCTTCTGGTTGTTCTGACCACGGCCCGGAATCACTGTCACGTCTGTTGCGCTGTCCCTGGCCGTGGTCTGTCCGTTGGTTTCCCTGCCATGGTCCCGCTCCCGTCACGTCTGTTCCGGGCTTTCCTGGACAACAGGAGGGGGTTGGTCGGCTCGCCACTGCTGGGAATCCAGGAGCGCATAACGTCTGAAATCACCCATTGTCTAATTCTCTTTAATTTGATTGAAAAATACTCTAGGATCAATAAGAAACTATATGCAGCCTTTTTGGATCTAAGAGCTGCGTGTGATTCAGTTAATAGAGAAATCCTCTAAGATAAATTGAGTGAGTCTTCAATGGGTAGAAGATTACTCTTCCTCCTAAAAAACCTTTATAAACATTATTGTTTGATAGTGAAGTTGAATAGTAGCAGCCATCTGTCGGATAAAATAAGTACATCACTAGGCGTAAGTTAGGGGTGTTCGTTAGCCCCCGCTTTATTTAATTTATTTATCAATGATCTTGTTCCAAGGGTGACGGATAGTAAATTCTTTCCACCCAGACTTGCATCACGTCCATTACGGTGTCTTCTGTATGCTGACGATCTTGTCTTGATATTGCAAACTAGAATTGGTCTTAAAAGACAGTTGACAGTCTGGTGCAGCTTATTGTGAAGAAAACTTGCTTCAAATAAATCATGAAAAATCAAAAGTGCTTATTTTCACAAAAGAAAAGGTTTACAAATGGGAAATTGGTCAATACCCAATTTTGCAGGTCAAAACATTCAAAATATCTAGGTGTCACCTTTCAAGCAGACGGTAATGGACGGCTTATTATAATTTAGCTGCATCTGCGCTATAGGAGGTTTTTCCCTTGCAATTGTAATTTTTTTTGCCCATTTTGGGAAGTCAGACCTAGATTGGGCTATTAAAGTCCATAATGCCAAGGTTCCGGCTAGATTTCTATATAGGGCAGAATTATGGGCGATACTTTCCCCCAGTGATATAAATAATCCTCAAAACAAATTTCTCAGAATGTTACTTAGACCCCTGCAGGGAACGCACATGGAGGTGATTAGATCTGAAGTGGGTCAAGCTAGTTGGACCCAGATTGCAAGGAAAAATGCCTTAAATTACTGGATAAAATTAAGGACGTCAACTTCTAATGTCCTATTCCAATTTAGGATGAAAGATCCTTTTCAAAACTCATGGATCAAGAATACTGAGAATTATTTAACCTCAGTAGGGTTTTCTGAAAAGTATATTGCCAGCAAGGAACCATGTCTAATAAAATCAGAAATACTTCAGAGATTTCCTGGTATTAGTAGGCAAAATAGGATCATGGCAATAAGGGAGACTCCATTTTTATTAAATTATTTATACTGGATCCCTGAGCAAAGACGTATGGCCTTATTTCTCTCACAGCATCTATCGTTTTGACGCAAGCATTCATTTCTGGGTGCAAGGATTAATTCCCTACCCAGTAAGGTATTGGAAGGGCGATACTATAAGATCGATTACACTCTCCACTCGTGTCCTTTTGACAACTTAACAACTGAATCTGTCGAACATATATTGTTGAGTTGTCATTTATAGGATTCCTTGAGGGAGCAATATCTGATTCCCTATTTGAACAAGTATCCTGGGAGATCCCACTCATTCCTGCTTCAATTTATGCTTGCAGACATTGACCCTGAGGTAACGAAAGCGGTAGCTAGCTTTCTGGAGCATGCTTTTCTTTGTCGGGATAAATTTCTTAAGTTTAAGTACTATCAGTAGGATGGTTCGATTCATGGCACTTCCCTTGCCCTTTTTCTTTCCCCCCTTTTTTTTTTGTTCCTTTGAAAGAAATAACTTTAACATATATTGTTTTACTGTTTTATAATTGTATTTTTATGGCCTATTTTGGCCCTTAATGGCTTGATTTTTATTGTTATTGTTATTATTTGTACAAACCAGGTATGCGATAACCAATTGGTTAAGCACAGTAAGCAGTATGTATGTATGTAATTATTTATTTGGTATTTAGCCTTTGCTCTAAGCACCTTGCAAAAATAATCCAGATTTATTTTTTATTTTTTTAAAAAACCCCACTAACCTCCCCTCCCCCATAAAACAAATAAACAGACAATATTGACCAAAAAGCTACATTGGGGTGGGGAAACTTCAAAAATTAGTACAAGCTTCATGGGGGTGGTGGGCCAGTTGGGCTGGTTAACCCTGAAGACTAATGGAGCCAACTGGGGGATAGACCCACTGATCTTGATGGCTGCTCTGCCTTGAATGGCTGCACCTAGAGGTCTGAGACTCAGAGTTCTCTGTCAAACCCCCTCAACCTCCCACCGCCTTCATTCCCCTCCTTTTCCACTAGTTCCTGTCACCTTTTCTTCTTTTTCTGAAGTTACATAAGAGGAAATTGCCCACCTTCTCTCCTCCTCCAAACTCATCACTTGTTCCTCTGACCCCACCTCGACCCATCTCCTCCGTTCTATCTCCCTTCTGTTATCCCCTCCGTCACAGCCTCATTTTTATCACTTTCTACTGCAACCATTCCTGCTGCCTTCAAACATGCTGTGGACACACCACTCCTCAAAAAACCTTCACTGGACCCTACCTGCCCTGCTAACCACCGTCCCATCTCCCTCCTCCCCTTTGCATTCAAACTGCTCAAGCGCGCTCTCCATGTCGGCTGCCTTGACTTCCTGGTGACTCAGGCCATTCTTGATTCACTTCAATCTGGCTCCTGCCCTTTACATTCCAGGGACACAGCCCTTGTCAAAGTCTCCATCCTCCTTGACCTACTTGCTGCTTTTGACACGGTTGACCACCATTTGCTCCTTGACACTCTGTCCTCCTTTGGATTTCAGGACTCTTTCCTGTCTTGGTTTGGTTTTCCTCTTACCTCTCCCACCGCACATATAGTGTATCCTTTGGTGGATCCCACTACCATTTGTTGTACCCTAGGGCTCAGTCCTTGGCCTTCTTCTCTTTTCTCTCTTCACTTGTTCCCTTGCTGCTCTGATCTCCTCCCATGGCTTTCAGTACCATCTTTATGCTAATGCCTCTGTACCAGAACTCTCACCCAGAATTCACTCCCAAATCTCAGCCTGCCTGTCTGACATAGCTGCCAGGATGTCTCCCCACCACCTTAAACTTAACATGGCCAAGACAGAAGTTCTTATCTTTCCTCCTAAACCCACTTCTCCCCATCACTGTCATCCTCCCAGTCCCCTCAGCCTGCAAACTTGGGATCATCTTTGACTGCTCTCTCTCCTTCTCCGCTCACATGGAAAACACAGCCAGAACTTGTCGTTTCTTTCTCTGTAATAGCCCCCAGATCAATCCTTTCCTGTCTGACCATGCTACTAAATTCCTAATCCATTCTCTCATCACATCCTGCTTAGACTACTACAACCTGCTTCTCACAGGTCTCCCACTGAGTCACTTATCTCCACTACAGTTGATTCAAAATTCAGCTGCGAGACTCACCTTCCTTGCACATCGCTATGACCATGTAACCCCTCTCCACGAGCCACTACACTGGCTCCCCATCCACTTCTGCATACAGTTCAAGCTTTTCCTACTCACCCACAAATGTCTTCACCCTGCAACTCCTTGGTACCCCTCCTTTCTTATGTCCCCCTATACCCCTACTCATGACCTCCCTTTATCAGGCAAGATGCTCTTATCTGTGCCCTTCTCCTCCGTCACCAACTCCTGACTCCATGCTTTCCATCTTGCTGCACCGTACAATTGGAACAAAATTCCCAATGTGTGCGTCAGGCCACCTCCCTGTCCATATTCAAGTTCTGCCTAAAGGCCCACTTCTTCGCAATCACTTTTACATCATGAACCCAGGCCCTATCCATAATGCCTCATTCATTTCAACCATGTTAACTGAAATAAATAAGCTTACTGAATACCTGCATCCTGTAGTCCATTATTATTATTATTATTATTATAAGCAAACATTTATATAGTGCCAGCACTGTACCTGGCACTTTACAAAGTAATTGAATAGACACGGTCCCTGCCTTAGGGCTTACAATATGAGAGATGGGAGGGGGAGGGGGGGAAGGGGAGACAAAGGAAGGGGAACAGAGGGAGAGACAAGGAATGTAATATTCACGAGGATGCGAGGTCCCAGGTGCACACACTTGGCTACATTGAGAATGATAGCTGGTTGGTCCATGTGGTGAGGATATGAGTACGTAACAGATTGTACTAGATGGAGGGTATCAGCAGGAGTTAGGCGAGGGGCGTGAGGAGGGCAGAGTGGAAGAGGTGGGTCCTGAGGAGGGATTTGAAGGTACAAAGGGAGGGGGCAAGGCGGATGTGCACAGGGAGGGAGTTCCAGGCATGGGTGGCAGTTAGGGAGAAGGGACAAAGGCAGTTAGGGGAGCAGGGGAGGCGTGGGAGGGCGAGAGAGGGGACAGAGGAGGAGCGGAGTTCACAGACTGGAGTACGGAGGGAAATTAGCACAGAGAGGTAGAGGGGAGCAAGGTTGTGAAGAGCTTTATAGGTGAAGACTAGGAGCTTGTGCAGGATTCATTCAGGAAGGGTGAGCCAGTGAAGAGAGAAGAGGAGGGGCTGCATCTGGTCGAAGTGACAGCAAGGTGGATGACCCTGGCAGCAGAGTTTTGGACAGAGATAAGGGGAGAATGGGGGAGGTCAGTGAGAAGGAGGTTACAGTAATTGAGGCGAGAGATGACCAGGGCATGAACCAGGATTTTGGCAGACGAGACAGAGAGAAAAGGGCGAATCTTAGCAATGTTATGGAGGGAGAAGTGACAGGATTTGGCAACAGAGTCAATGTAGGGTTTAAAAGAAAGGGGTGAGTCAAAGATGAAGCCTAAG
>QEPC01004236.1:1115217-1128553 GCA_003113815.1 Sphenodon punctatus | reverse complement strand
GGGGGGGGTGATTTTAATCCCCCGCCCATTTATCTATTTATTACTGTTTTCTAGCCCTGTTTTTTGATGTATTTTATATTTATATTTTAACTGAATTTTAATTGTTTTTATTGTTGTTGTTAGCCGCCCCGAGCTGCATTGCAGGAGGGGGCGGGATATAAATCTGAAAAATAAAATAAATAAATAAACGCCTGCTGTTCAGGAACAGTGACTAGCTCAGAAGGTGTTGGGAAGGGGGGAGGCAGATGTTTCGTTTCTTGCAAGCCTCTCCACCCCTGGTGCCTGGAAGTCTGCTCCTCAGTGACTAGTACTACCCCTCCCTGTCACGTTTGACCTTACAGTGAACCTTTTTTTGCCACCCAAACTGACCGAACTGTTCAGTCATTTCACTGTTCAGATTGAGTTTGGTTCGGCTAGTTTGTGTTCGGAAGTTCGGTTCGGTCGTCCGAACAGGCCGAGTTCGGGCCGAACTCTGAACTGCGTTCGCCCATCCCTAGGAGAAAGTGGTTGGAATTGACAGGAGTTAATGAAGAGGAGGCCCACACCACCACCCCTGTCTTCGGGGCGTGGTTGGTGAGAAAAGAAAAGACCCCCAAAGGAGAGGGTAGCTGGAGTGACAGAGTCGGAGGGGGAGATCCAAGTTTCAGTAAAGGCAAGGAGCTGGAGGGAGTGGGAGAGGAAGAGATCATGGATGTAGGGGGCTTTATTGGTAGAGGAACGACAGTTCTAAAGGGAGCAGGAGAATGGGAGCTGATCAGGGGGAAGGGAGGGAATGGGGATAAGACTGGGAGAAAGGGGGCTACAGGGCAGGTGAGAGATAGGGAGGGTGGGGAAGGTAGCCAAGGGGGAAGAGGAAGTGTGAGGAGGTTGGAGATAAGTAATGGGCTGGGAGGGAGGAAAGAGCAAGGGGAAAAGAAGAGGTGGGGGGAGAGGGGAAAAGGGGAGAAGGAGAGAGAGGGAAGGTGAGAGATTAGGGCAGGCATGATAGTGGGGAGGATAGGTAATAGAGAAGAGACAGAGAAGAACGAACTGGAGAGTGGTTGATCTACTGGCCATTGAGGAGCCACCAGGTGGTAGAAGTACACTTAAGCTTACCCTTAGCTGCTGCTGTTGTAGTAGTATTCTGCTGGTGAGTGATCTTACGGCACGCGCCTTTTGGCTTGCTGGTTGCTGGAACTCGGGCAGCAGAAAAGCCAAGCTCCAGGAGGGTTACGGCGTCCTCAGGTGTTGACAACCGAGGCAGCCGGGAGAGTATGCAGATGAACTACAGCCTCACCAGTTCCATTATTCATAGGAAGACTTTTATTTGTAGTTGTCTATGTCTTTGTGTCTTGATTAGATTGTAAGCTCCATGAAGCAGGGACTGGTGTATGTATCTGTACAGTGCTGCGTACGACTAGTAGCACTACAGAAATTATAAGTAGTAGTAGTAGTAATGGCCTGGACAAACTATGGAATAGCATTCTGACCAAGGCCATTGGCATGGTTGCACCTGGGAATCTGCTTCCCCCAGAACTGCAGCACAGATCCTCCTGGTATATGCGGGACCTGAGGCAAAGGAAGGCAGGGGTGGAGGTGGGGAAGGCAGTCAGAGCATAGGTGGCATTCAACTCACACTGAAGCTAACCAATTGCACTGCAGATCGACTCTGAAGGACGATGGCATTGCTACGGTGGCAGCAAGAGAAGCTCTCCTCTCTGCTATGATAGCATCTGCAAAGTTTCACACAGTGGAGCTTTTCTGGGCAGTGAACAGCCTGGTAAATCCAGGCTGCCTCTGTCCAGAGGCCAGGTCATCTTCTGCCTGCTATGATGAATTTATCATTCCTTTGCGGACAAAAATCACTTGTATTCACCAAGACTTGGGGGCTGCTAGTTTGTTGGCAAGGTCTAAAAGAACTAGCTCTAAGCAGTATCATTGCAAAGAACGCTATCTTTACATTTAGGACCATTTATGAGAATTGGGTCTTTAGTTTGGTTAGGAAGATTTTTATATTGTGTGTATGTAAAGGTGAATACTAGAGTTCATAGAACTATGTGCAGGATCTCAGGACAGGGTCAATGACCAGTGAAGCTCATATTTTGTTGAGTCACAATGATAACAATCTCTTAATTTCCAGTAACATTGCAACACGTTCCACCGCATGCTATTTAAGGTCATATCTTCTGCTGTGCAGTGCTGCGTTTCTCTGCACTTAAAAATCCCTGTTGTAATTTTCCATTCCCAAGTGCAACCCTGTTTAGAAATGGCTTCTGTACAGAAAAGAAAGAACTAGTGCAGGGGTGGAAATATGTGCAAAAGAGGAGTGTATTAAACACAACTACATGTTATGTGGATTACATGTTCTGAGTAATTTTTAGACTGCTCCATCTCTAGTTGCTTTTAAAATAACCATCATCTGATTTGGAACAGTAGTCATGAAAATGATTGCGGATTATATAGCACCAATATTGTGCATAAACATTTATCAGAGACAAGGCCCCTGCTCAAAGAGATTTA
Source organism: Sphenodon punctatus (assembly GCA_003113815.1). Taxonomy (NCBI): domain Eukaryota; kingdom Metazoa; phylum Chordata; class Lepidosauria; order Sphenodontia; family Sphenodontidae; genus Sphenodon; species Sphenodon punctatus. The sequence goes on along the minus strand of QEPC01004236.1, from coordinate 1,126,054 downwards.
CAATCTAAGATTATTATTATTATAAGCATTTGTATAGCACCAGCTATGTACCTGGCGCTTTACAGAACAATGAGATAGACATGGTCCCTGCCTATGGCTTACAATCTAATAGACACGGAGGGGGAAGACAGGGATAGGGGACATAGGGAGAGACAAGGGATAAAAACATTCAAGTGGATGTGAAGTCTCAGGTGCACATGCTTGGCTTGGTTGCAGTTAGAACTTCCCGCTAAATACTTTCTGTTGGCCCTCCCCGCAGACTCCTGCCTAACAGGCGTCGGGAAAGGCGGCGAGGAAAAAGTGGGTTTTGAGGAGGGATTTGAATGTGGGCAGGGAGGGAGTTCCAGGCATGGGGGGCAGCAAGGGAAAAGGGGCAAAGGCAGTTAGATGAGCAGGGGAGATGAGGGAGAGCAAGGGAGGGGACAGAGGAGGAGCAGAGAGTGCATGGAGGAGTCTGTAAGGAGATAAGGGCTGAGAGGTAAGGGGGAGCCACGTTGTGAAGGGTTTTGTAAGTAAATACCAGGAGTTTGTGAAGGATGCGTGCGGGAAGGGGGAGCCAATGAAGCGAGGAGAGGAGAGGCTGCACGTGGTCGAAGGGACGGGCTGAGTGGATGACCCTAGCAGCGGAGTTTCGGATGGAAATAAGGGGGGGGACAGATGAGAGCAGGGGAGGCCAGCAAGGAGGAGGTTGCAGTAGTCAAGGGGAGAGATGACCATGGCGTGAACAAGGGTTTTGGTTGAGGAGACAGAGAGAAAGGGGCGAATCCGTGCAATGTTACGGAGGGCAAAGCGATGAGACCTGGCAACAGAGTCGATGTAAGGTTTGAAGGAAAGGTGAGTGTCGAAGACAAAGTCCAAGCTACGGGCTTGGGGGACAGGACAGATGGTGACCCCATCAATAAGGATGTAGAGGGAAGAGGGGAAGGAAGGGTAGGGAGGAAAAATAAGGAGTTCAGTCTTAGTCATGTTGAGCTTGAGCTGACGTCGGGACATCCAGGTGGAGATATCAGAGAGACAGTTGATGAGGCAAGAGAGAGGGAGTGGAGAGATAGAGTTGAGTATCATCAGCATAAAGGTGATATTGGAAGCCGTTGGAGGCAGTGAGTTTGCCAAGGGACAGGGTGTAGATAGAGAAGAGGAGAGGGCCCAGGACAGAGCCTTGGGGAACCCACAGTGAGAGGGGGAGGGGGGAGGAGCTGGAATTGGAAAGAAACACATTAAAGGAGCAGTCAGAGAGGTAGGAGAAGAACCAGTCAAGGACAGAGCCACAGAAGTCTAGGGAGCAAAGAGAGTCCAGTAGGAGTGAGTGGTTGACAGTGTCAAAGGCAGCAGAGAGGTCAAGGAGGACAAGAATGAATTTAGTGACCAGTAGATCGTTGGTGATCTTGGCAAGGGCCGTTTCCGTGGAGTGAAGGGGGAGGAAGCCAGATTGGAGAGGGTCCAGGGATGAGTTGGCAGAGAGGAGATCCAGGCAACGGGAGTAGACAACACATTCTAGAAGCTTCGAGGTGAAGGGTAGAAGGGAGACCGGCTGGTAACTAGAGAGGTCAGAAGGGTCGAGGGTGGACTTTTTGAGGATGGAAGAGACAGTGGCATGTTTGAAGGTGGTGGGGAAGGAGCCAGTGGAGAGGGAATAAATTAATGACCTGTAGAAGCAGGGGGGGGGTGACAGTGGGAGCAATGGAGGTCAGGAGGCAGGAGGGGATTGGGTCAAGAGGGCAGGTGGAGAAGTTGGCGGAAGAGAGAAGAGAGGAGATTTCCTCAAGGGAGGCAGGAGGAAAGGAGGAGAGGAGAGTGGGGGAAGGGGAAGGGACAGTGAGGGAGCTGGGAGAGGAGATGTGTGGGAAGCAATGTCCTGGTGGATCATGTCAATCTTTGAGGTGAAGAATGATGCGAGGTCCTGAGCAGAGAGGGTGGAGGGGGGCTTGAGAAGGGAGTCAAAGGTGGAGAAGAGGCGGTGAGGGTCACGAGAGTAGGATTCAACCCGGGAGGCATAGTAGTGTTGCCTCGCCAGGGAGATAGCGGAAGAGAGGGAGGAGAGGGAGAATTTATAGTGGAGGAAGTCAGGGTGGGAGTGGAATTTGCGCCAGAGGCGTTCAGCAGCCCGGGTGCAGGAGCGGAGGTAGTGGATAGTAGGGGTGAGCCAAGGGTCGAGGCGAGAGAGACGTTAAGAGATGGCAGCATCAGGGGAGGAGGAGAAGACAGGGGGGACGAGGGGGGAGAGGGAGGAGACAAAGTCTAAAGGGTTGACAGCCTGCAGATCACGGAAGGGGCGTGGAGCTGGGGAAGAAGATGTGGGTTGGTGGGAGAGGTTGAAGGAAGCGAGGTGATGGTCAGATATGGGACAAAGGTCAAAAAGGAGAGGTCAGCAACAAGACAGTTTCTGGAGAAGATGAGGCCAAGAGAGTGGCCATCGGTGCGGGTGGGGGGATCAGTCCAGGAAGTTGAGAAGTTGCAGGTGCACATGCTCAGCTTGGTTACAGTGAAGAGGATTCCGCATGTTTTTAAGCAAGATGCTACCACGCATAACCACCCAGCAACCATCTACCTGACCGCTTGTTTGAAGGTGGTGCGGGTGGATGCATGCTTCCATGACCAATGCAGCACCCACTCATGGCGTACTGCCAAAAACTCTGCGCCATGTGGGGGAAGCCAAAAAGGTGCATGGGACAGGCGCCCACGCATCCCCTACCCATATGAATGAGGGCACCCAACCACACTATTACACAGGTTCATGGCCCCACCTCCCCAGTCCTGCCCACAACCCTACTGGGAGCCCTGTTGTGATGCACGAGAGAAGAGCCAGCGCCATGGAGGACAGCAGCTTAGATAGCAGTCTCCTGTATGTCCCGCTCAGTATGTGCCTCCGTTGTTACCCAGGATTGCCAGTGGCTGCACCAGCTCCTGGGCAGGAAGGAGTTGCTGGCTGCTACAGCTTCATGTTTTCATGGTGTCTGGGGCTGTCATGGTAGAGGGAGGGCACTTGGGTGGGGCTTGTTGCCACATTGGGGGGGGGGAAGGGAGAAGAGGAACAGCTGCCCATATGAGTTGTTTGCAGGACCGGTCTATGGTGGCAGGGGTTCACGGAGGCTGCCTGTGTGGGTGTGGTGGCCATCCTGGGAGCCGCCTGTTAAAATAGCTCCCCACTCACTCAACATACGTGGGTGCTCCGCAGTCATGCCACTCAACGGCCACGAACCCTTCCTCAAGTCTTGCTCATTTAAAAACACCCTCGGAAAGATAGGGCAGTACAGGGAACATCAGTGAGAAGTACGGGGCTAAACTCAACATGGCTAAAACTGAACTCCTTATCTTCCCCCCTCATCCTTCCTCTCCTTCCTCACTGTCAATAACTATTGATGGAGTCACCATCCTGCCTGTCCCCCAAGCCCGTAGCCTAGGCTTCATCTTTGACTCACCCCTTTCTTTTAAACCCTACATTGACTCTGTTGCTAAATCCTGTCGCTTCTCCCTCCATAACATTGCTAAGATTCGCCCTTTTCTCTCTGTCTCGTCTGCCAAAACTCTTGTTCATGCTCTGGTCATCTCTCGCCTCGATTACTGTAACCTCCTTCTCACTGGCCTTCCCCGGTCTCACCTTTCTCCCCTCATCTCTGTCCAAAACTCTGCTGCCAGGGTCATCTACCTCGCCAGTCGCTTCGACCATGTGCAGCCCCTCCTCTCTTCGCTTCACTGGCTTCCCCTTCCTGAACGAATCCTGCACAAGCTCCTAGTCTTCACCTATAAAGCTCTTCACAACCTTGCTCCCCCCTACCTCTCTGCACTTATCGCCCTCCATACTCCAGCCCGTGCACTTCGCTCCTCCTCTGTCCCTTCTCTCACCCTTCCACGCCTTCCCTGCTCCCCTAAGCGCCTTCGTCCCTTCTCACTTGCTGCCCCCCATGCCTGGAACTCCCTCCCTGTCCACATCCGCCTTGCCCCCTCCCTTCATACCTTCAAATCTCTCCTTAAAACTCACCTCTTTCGCTCTGCTCTGTCTGACTCTTTATCCTGCTGAGCCACTATTCCTATACCTACGATCGGTTTACCCTTATCCTTGCAACATGGACCTGCCTGCTGTCATTCTCATCGTAACCAAGCCAAGTACGTGCACTTGAGACCTCGCATCTTCATGAATGTTAGACCCCTTGTCTCTCCCTCTGTTCCCCTTCCTAAGTCTCTCCCCCAGCTCCTGTCTCTCAGATTGTAAGCCCTAGGGGCAGGGACCGTGTCTATTTTATTACTTTGTAAAGTGCCAGGTACACTGCTTGCGCTATATAAATGTTTGTTAATAATAATAATACAGGGGTGGATGGGCGAGGAGCTAGGGAAACCCTGGCAGAAGAGACATGGGAGAAGGGGTGAAGAGGATTTCTGGGGCGGGTGAGGGTGGTGGCAGAGGAGGTGTGAATTACCCAGGTAGGAGCGTAGCAGAAAGTGGGAATAGAAAAACAATGAAGAGCAAGTCCATAGAGAGTCTTGAAGATGAAGACAAGGAGTTTGTGCTGGCTGCAAAGTGGAAAAGGGAGCCAGTGCAGGGAGGAGGGAAGGGGTTGAACATGATCCAAGTGGTCAGTGAGGTGCATGACCTTGGCAGATGAATATTGAACAGAAATGAGTTGGTCAAGGTGAAATTGAAGATGACCAGTAAAGAGGAGTTTGCAGTGGTCAAGGCAAACAATTACTAGAGTTTTGGCAGTGCCGGATTTTAGTGATGTTATACCAACAAAAGTAGCAGACCTTAGCAACAGATTGAATACGAGTTGCAAAGGAGAGGGAGGGGTCAACGATGAATCCCAGGCTATGTGCCTGGGGGGCAGGCTGGGTGATGACACCGGATGTTTTCAGATACGTGGCGTGCATTACCCACCCAGTATTTACTGGTTAACCATCGGTTACCAGTAGGGTTTTCACACAAGTAACTTGGTACTGAGTGGGTACTGGATGGGGAAGCTAGTTTGAAAACACCAAAAATCAATGGAAATAGAGAGGGAAGAGAAACAATGGGTGTTTTTAAATGAGATGCTCCCATGCATACCCATCCAGGAGCCACTCACTCGAACACCCATCTGAAGGTGGAGCATGGGGAGGTGTGCTCCCATGAGCCACACAGTAACCACTCAAGAGCCACAGAGTGCTCTGTGTGAGGCAAGTTAAAAAAAAAAGTGAGTGGCAATGGGCAGGCACGCATCCTCCTGCCCGTATGAACTGGGGCCGCCACCCATGCCAGAAGACAGGTCCCCCGCTCAAAAGGCACTGTGGGCAGGGGACACAGCCTTTGTAAACCACAAGAAATGGCTGCGACCGCTGGAGAGCCCCGTTTCCCAGCGCTCACAGCCAGAATATGTCAATTTCAGAGGCCAGCCCAATGTGCTTCTCCCTCCCCCATGGTCCATGGCAGGAGAAGTGCAAGGCAACTTCTGCAAATCGCTCCCTGTTCACTTCACCTGAATGGCTGCTCTGCAACTGTGCCACTCAGCGGCCATGCTGCCCCCTGCAAGCCTTGCTCATTTACACACACCCACTATCAATCAGTTAAAGCTTTGGCCAACACTTCTGCCTTTGGACACAATTCACAATGTTGAGAATTTCAATTAAGAACTGGATTGCCATAATTTGTATGAAAGGACCTCTATGGCTGAATACCATTCTTCTATTAGTACAAACAGCAAGTCCACAAGTAAATTAGGATCAAGTCCCCCTATAAATCAGAAATCATTGTCCTTGGTTTTTAAGTTTTTGCTTGACTGCTTTGTTTCTATCTTCAACAGTTCCCAGGCTAAAGGTCAGGACTTCAAGCAAGGTCGACACATTGTTAAATGGGGTCCAAACAGGATGGGAGGGTCATCATAATCAGATATGCAAATTTTCAATCCTTGAGGTTGTTAGAATTTCTTTTAGACTGTGGTTACTGTATTGCTCTCAAATGTAAAAGATGAAGAGAAAATAGTTCAGTTGATCCCTGTTGTTGGACCAACGTCTGTTGCAGAAAGTGTATCTCCCACCAACAGAAGTTGGTCTAATAAAGGTTTTCTTTTATCTCTCAATGGGGTCATGGCCTGAAAAAGCTTGGGAGCCACTGATCTACAAGTTGCTAATGTTGTTCTGATCAGGAGCCCCTCATTTTTGCTCTTAGTTGTTACAGTCAAGTCAGATCATGGTCAGATTCCAGTTGTTAGTCAGTCACAGCATAACGTTCTTACACAGAATCAGCAGTTACATTAACACGGTTCCTGGGCAGGACAAAGTTCTCAGTAGCCCTGAGGAGGAGTGTATCAGGAGTTCCAAGAAACAACCTAGCTAACCATTGCTTCATTCGTGTACAGCCATGCACCCGCCAAGGTGCAGTATATTTATGGCAGCTGTTCACCACTGGATCCATATCCACCTAGCAAGGGAGAAGAGATGAGGGCATGTGCTCAAAGACTGGAGAAAGATCCAGGATCTCAACTCTTCTCTTCATAAGTGCAGCCCTGAAGCACCTTGCTCCCAATTTCTATGCGACCCTCAGAGCTTGTACTCATTTTCAAATTGGGCCCTGGGAGGGAAAAGGTTCCATACCACCCTGTCCCTTGAGCTCACACCTTTATTTATTTCTTTATTTACTCAATCATTTGTATCCCACTCCCTCCAGACCTAAAGCAGCTCGGGGCCTTTCAGCAGTAAAGTCACTATGCCCTCGCCATGGCGATATGCTCACCCTCACCACCAGTTCTTAAGTATATGCTCACGTCTGGTTGTTGAATGTGAAGAGCACACAAGCCCTTTACATTTGGAAATGTAGGTAAGAACTAGCCATGGGTAGAACATTCAAGAAAAAGCAAGAGTTCTACAATATAGATAAGCTTTTGAATTTTCTGAGTGTTGCATCCAACTTTTGTTATGCTTGAGGTATGATCGCAGAGACAGCAGATTGTTCCCAATAAGACTCATAGCAAATTAATTAATCATTAAAATAGTAGCAGTGTTGTTGACACTGAGCAGTTGTGATCAGAGACAGGTTCCTACTCTGAGGGGATTACAACCTTATATGCACAAGTACTTGTAAATATTCTTAAACGATCATAAAGATGGCGGGAGGGAGACCCTGTCAATGGTAATTGACAGGGAGGAGGGAGAGGAAGGATTGGGAGGGAAGATCAGGAGTTCAGTTTTCGCCATGTGCACCCCGGACTTGCTCCGGATTTGGCTGGCCCACATACTTGTCTGCACAGCCTCTTGGAGCTGACTCTGTGGGTACTTTCACACGGTCCCAGGGGTGCACAAACAGTTGGTGAGACGAGCTTGAACACAGGGGGAGAGGGAAGGAATGGAGAGAGAGACTTGAGTGTCATCAGCGTATAGGTGGTATTGGAAACCATGGGAGACAATGAGTTTGCCTAGGGATTGGGTGTTGATAGAGAAGAGGAGAGGGCCAAGGATGGAGACTTGGGGAACCCCAACCAAGAGGGGTAAGGAGGGGGAGGAGTTAGGAAGAGATACAATGAAGGAGCGGTCAGAAAGGTAGGAGAACCAGTCTAGGACAGAGTCCCAGAATCCAAGGGAGTGGAGCAATTCAAGCAGGAGCAAGTGGTCAACAGTGTCGAAGGCAGTAGAGAGATCAAGGAGGACAAGAATAGAGTAAAGGCGGTTGGATTTAGCCACAAGAAGATCGTTGGTGATCTTAGCCAGAGCGGTTTCAGTGGAGTAAAGGGGGTGGAAGCCAGATTGGAGGGGGTCAAGGGAGGAGTTGGCGGAGAGGAGGTCGAGGCAACGGGAGTAGACAACCCGTTCAAGGAGCTTGGAAGCAAAAAGGGAGGAGGGAGACCAGAGGGATCCAGAATGGACTTTTTGAGGATGGGGGAGACAGTGACGTGTTTAAAGGCAGAGGGGAGGAGCTGGTAGAGAGGGCGAGGTTGATGATGTGCAGGAAGGGAGGGGTGACGTCGGAGGGAATGGAGGCGGGAAGGAATGGGGTCCAGGGGGCAAGTGGAGGGGTTGGAGGAGGAGATTTCCTGAAGGGAGGTGGGAGGGAAGGAGGCCAGGAGATGGGGGGAGGAGGGAGAGGGGCGAGTAGTAAGGGGAGAGGACTTGGAAGCGATCTCCAGGCGGAACTTGTCAATTTTAGAGGTGAAAAAGAGCGAGATCCTGAGTGGAGAGAGAAGAGGAGGAGGACAGGGGGGTTTGAGAAGGGAGTCAAAAGGTGGAAAAGAGACAGCGAGGGTCCCGGGAGCAGAACTCAATGTGTGAGGCATAGTACTGCTGTCTAGCGAGGGAGATAGCAGAGTTGAGCAATGAGAGGCAGAATTTGAAGTGGAGGAAATCAGCGTGGTAGTGGGATTTGCGCCAGGAGCGGAGATGTCGAATGGTGGGGGTGAGCCAAGGGCAAGGTTTTGTTTACGAAGACCCCTAAAAATGAAGGGGTTTTTTGTAAACAAAAATGAAAGCAAATTATATGCCGCATGCTGCACCCACGCCCCCCTAAAGAAATGCCCTACGTGTAGTGTTCCAGAAGTATCATAGAGTGGAGGAAAGAGACCCTGCTCCAGGACTTCCTTGCCACACCTCTACGATCACTATGATTCAAAGGGTGAAACAGGAAAGGATGTATTGGTGATTAAGGCTTGTTTTGCACAACACCATTGCTATTTGCTAGAGTCTGATCCTTGCAAGGAAATCCATTGCATCAAGTGGCAGAGAGCAAGGGGTCCTCAGGAAGTGGTGAGCTAATGCTCAGAATGTGGGTTTTTCCTGCTACCCACTCTAAAAATGAGTTGTGTGACTGAGCCCTTAATGTTGCAGGAATGTTGGTGATGAGGTGCGGTGGAACGGATAGTGTGAGGGGCTGAAAAGTTGGGGTCAACTTTCAAAAATCTAATTTGTGTAAAAAAAAAATAGAACTTTCAGGTAAATATTAGTATTGATGCAGGCCATTGAGCATTCCCATGCCTGTGTGGGTGGACATGCATGTGCCAACACCCATGTGAACAGTGCATACATAGTCTGAAGTGAGAACTGACAGCAAGTATCAGCTTGGAAAAACATTTTACAGCAAACTCATTTGCCATTAATCAGGCTGGCCGCATCTGTTGTGCATTACCTGGTAAGAGCTGATAACACTGCAAAATGGGTTATTCCTTGTCACTAAAAATCTCTAAACTGATCAGATCAGGTAAATGACTGGCACAACAATGATCTTTTGCAAGACATAGTCTTCATTCTTTATGGGAAATCAAGTTAACTGCTATTTCCTTTTTCACCCTAGGGGAGGGATATTTTCTGACTCCAGAGCAGAACAGCAGACCAGTTTCTGAGAAGCACTGGGAATTACGTGCAGTATGTAGCTCCAGTGTGGAAAAGAAAAATTGCTTGAATTAGACTGGTTAGACTGAAAAAAGCTGTACAAACCTCCAGTTCAGGCTCCAAAATGTCATTCACGGAGTAAAAATAAGAGTAAACTGACTACTCCGTTGTGATAGTGATGAATATCTTTTGTTAATGTGTCAGTCATCTTATAGCTATTCGAAACTGTAATTGTCAGGCCTCAAGGCCCCCTCATCTCTACCTAGCCTAGCATTAAACTCCCCCAAAACTAACAGGTGGCTATTCGGGTAGGTAATTAGCAATTCTTCCAAAAAGGTAAGAAGCTCCTCCCAGAGATCCCCAGATGAAAATGGAGAGGTCGAGGGGGGCACATAAACATTTAAAATAATTAACATGAAATCACCCCTAGAAAGCACCAAGCCCAGGAGAAAGGGAGGGAGCTTAAGGACTTTGGCTGCCCTAAGGCCCATATCAGAATGAACCAAACATGGCAATCCCCCACTCGGCCGTCCCCGATTGAAACGGGAAACAGCGGACAATGAATAGACTGAAAATTCAAGTAACTCAGAAGGTAAATCTATGGTATGAGCAACCCATGTTTCCTGAAGAGCAAGAAACTGAAAGGACTTAATAAATTGGATAACTTCAGCTGACCTAACCTGTGTGGCCCACCCAGCAATATTCCAGGAACAAAAGTTACAGCTGACCTTTACCAAGCCTTCTCTGTCTCATGTATAACTAGCCCCAAAAGGAACTGTTCGCCTGTCCTGAATTTTCTCTACCTGCCCCTCAGAATCCCCACCTGACAAGCTCAAAAGGAGGGGCCACGTAAGTCTGTTTCTACAGAACTTCATTCTGTAGAATGAATTGTATAATGTTGTCTACGCTCACATTCTTAACTTCATTGTATGAAGTGTATACAATGAAGTGTATGCTCCCCTCACCACAGCCTCCACCTGGACATCCGGCGGAGCCATGAATCGAAGAGAACCCCCAGACTCTGAACCTGAGGGACCAGCAGAGGGCGGACTCCATCAATGATGGGTACCAGCACTCCTTCACCCCCTCCCACCTGCATCACCTCCATCTTGTTGGGATTCAGCTTTAAAAAGCTTGCCCTCATTCAGTCCCCGACATGTAAATAACAGACAATGTAAATAACAGACAATGCACTCTGAAAAAATTGTTCCTTGTCAAATTAGGAAAATAAATTAAAGTTTAATAATGGAAAAATTTGCAAGTTTAGTTATTGATTAAAATAAATAAAAGTATGTATGGTAAGGAATTAAGTACATCTATTACATGTATGCTGATGTCCTAAAATATTAAATATTGCTCAAATTCTGAAATAATTTCTATGTTTTTTGGCGTTTATGTTTTGTTGCAATGTATGGAGTGGAAGGTTTTTTGAATTGTAATTGTACTGAGTTTGTGGTTTTTTTTGTATTTTAAGAAAACTTGTGCATTTAAGGTTTTTTTTAAACGGTTAAGTTTTTTGTTTTGGTTAATTTCTTGGTTTTGTGGGATATGATAT
>QEPC01004236.1:1083378-1093799 GCA_003113815.1 Sphenodon punctatus | reverse complement strand
AAAAAAAAGCCAAGCCCTTAGAAAAAATTGCATAGTGAAGAAAATAACTAACTCACTGATGGGGATGTATCTGAAGCAGGTCCAGCAGCAGCAGCATGGGGTAACAAAGCCACAAACAAGCAGCAGCCAGCACTCTCTCCACCAAAATGGCACAGATCACCAGCATGCCAAAAGATGAGAGCTCTCAGGGTGGGGTTCAGGCAGGCAGCCTGAGCCCTCAGCAACAGCAGCTGTGCACAGGCACACACTGCCCAAGCGTTTGGGTCTGCCATCCAGACAGCATCTTCCACAGCAGCCCATAGGACTCTGTGGAACACTGCCCCTACCGATGGGACAAGCAGAGTGCTTTTCCCCATTCAGGAAGCATGGGCTCTAAGCCCAGCTACCCAAAGCACTTTTGTTCCTTAAGGGACTCTTTAGAGCAGGCTCAGTAGGAGGCACTGGCCCTCACCCCTTCAGCTCCTCCTCCCTGAGGCCTCCAGCTCCTGACATGTGCCCAGAAAGGCACAACAACACTGACCACTCAGCTGATGCTGATCAGCTGATTGCTGAATGTGGATGTCAGGGGGGTCTGGGTGAGGGAACCTACTCTATCAGGGATGGGGGGAACCTATAACCAGGGAACAACCATAGAAACAGCCCAGGGAACCCAGGAAAGGGAAACCTCTCGGCCAGTCTCTTGGGTATTTCAAGACTGTTCTCGTTCTTATCAGCCAGGGAACCCAGCCTCAGAGTGCACAGAGCTCATCATTGAGGTTACAGAATCAAGAGGGAGAGGAACTCCAGCAAGGCAGAGTCAGAGTCAGGGGGAAGCAAAGCAAGAAGGGGGCACAAGCTACAGGGGGATGGGGCAAGGCAAGGCTAAGGGAGACATACAGTTAAGGGGAGAGCAAGACCAGACACGCTAAGGAGAACACAAGACTATGGGGGTGGGAGAGAACAAGGCACAGCTATGGGGGGAGCAAGGCACAGCTACAGGGGAATAGAGAACTCAGGGGAGAAATGGGGCCAAGCAGGACTATGGGAACCACAAAGCTTATGAGGAGGAGGGGAGCAAGGCACAACTATAGGGGAATGCAGAGCAATGGGGGAACACAAGCTAACTAGACATCACCAACAGACAACTGGGAAGACAGGACAAACCAATACCAGGACACTTATTAAGGGTGCCACACAGGGGAAGACAAGGACTATAGGTACAAACATACAACAAGGAAGGGAAGAGGTACAGGGTCCATAAGGCTCACACACACAACAGGGAACCAACAAGCACACAGGGAGGAACAACACAAGGTGAAGGTAGGGGCCATAAGACATCTCACACAGACTTGTGCACAGGGGGTGCAAGAACAGTTACTCCCACAGTTCTAAGGCAGCACCTCCTCAAGTCAAGGGTTCAAGACCCAGCCATGACAGCAGAGGACTCTGAGGAAGTCTGGATAGAGTTGCAGGCTACCCGCACACACAGCACCATCAAGACTTAACTGAGATTTGTTTGTTTCTTTCTTCCTTTTTAAAAGCATGAAGAGTGTGCAGAGGGGGATCAAGCCAGGAGGAGCAGTGCCCCTGGCACCCTGCAATGCGCACCACCCCTGCCTGGAGTACTGCCAGCAGAACAGGCCGTCCAAACCCAGGGTACCGACCAGAGCTGTGGTCCTTCTACTCGGTGACCGCTACTGCAGTTCTACTTCCAGCCAGCAGTTGTCCCAGGCAATGCTATAGAGCTATAGGTGGCAACGCAGAGCAGCAGCTGATCTACCCACAGCTCTATGGTGTGGGGGAGGGTGACGCCGTGTGAGTGGATTGCAGGCCGCGGCAGCTGCCTTCTCCATATAAACCCAGTGCAGGCAGGGCTGCACATAGGGGATGTGGGGCTACCCCCAAATCCATCTAAAGACACCCATTATGCAGTATTATTTTCTTGAAGGGTGTCTACTAACATAGACGCAAAGAAACAGCAATGAAAGCAGGCAGAAATAGCCAAAAGAGGTAGCCTTCATCTCTGGCTGGAATGAGAGGAACATGTTTCACTTGGTTTAACTATCCAAAGCATTTCTCTATTTGGATTCTTCTCCTCCCCCCTCCCCCCCCCATGGTTGAGACAGGACTAAACCTCAACATACTTGTAAAAAGATGTTTCAGGGAGGTATATGGAATGCACAGGAAACAAATGTGAGAGGAATTGCAGTACTAACTCTTTTTTGTAATTTGTGATGCTAAGATAAGGTCAATTTTTAAAATGGTGTTTGTTAGACTGAAGGTTTCACATCTCACCTTGCCATTTAAAAAAAAATACTTTTCTATTAATACCCCTCTCATAAAAATTGGTCTGGAAACCCAGTCATTAGCTGGTTGCTTTAACAAGAATGCCAGTTGTGATGGTGATCACACCTTACACTGAGAGATGGCTGATCATTTTACTGAGCCGCTTGCCATCACTAATGACCCATGATCTACTCAGATTTAGAGTTGTAGAAATTAGATCCAAAACTGAAATGAAGTGGTACTTTTGCATTGCTGTGTTGTTGCACAGATAGCCGTTCAAAGCCACGGGGAAGGAGGGGAATCAAGCAAGCAAGTAAATTCCCAATCCTAGCCCCCATATTGTAGATACTCTGGGTGTTTTTAAACAAGCACCTCCCCACCCATTACCTGCCAATCACCCACCCACTATACATGTTGCTGGGCTGCATAGGGGGTCAGTGTGGCCCTGCAACATGCATGATGGGTGGGTGATGAGTGGGGAGGCGCTTGTCTAAGCACACCCTCTTTGAGTGATTGGCAGAAAAATACAATTACTGTATCAAAGCAGAAGTATGACATGCACATGAGTAGCCACACAGAAGCAATGATATGCACAAACTACGATTCATACCATTGCACTTACATATGTAGGAATATAAATGCAGTATGCAAGCATAATATACATGGGGAAACAGAAGCTGATGATATTAAAATGCTACGACCTAGTTTTTCTTATAACACAAATCACTGTATTGGCTGGTAAAAGCTGTAGGATCCTCTAGTAGATCAAGTGTAACAATTATATAAATGCAAGGAGGAGGAAATGACTTTCAGGATCTGATCCAGGCCTCATTAAAGTCAATGAAAAGAATCCCATTGGCTTTTGGTGGACCTCAGTTCAAGCTATTAAATAAATCACTGGTGAGAAAATAAGACTCCCTTAAAACCTGCCTTTCTCTGTGACATTCCCATTAAGTACTGTAGGTGGCATTGTTGCTGAAGAAAGAACTGTCTTCAAAGCAGATGTTCATGTTACAAATTTGGCTATACCTGTTCATCTGAAACCGGTCCAAGGTTTACCAGATCCAAAGATGGAAGATAAATGCGAACTATCTTTAATTTTGTTTAGGAGTAAGTTTCATATACCATAGCACAAATTAATTCCCCAGAGATTGATGTCATCCACATTTCTTGCATCCATCTCAAATAAAATGTTGTTTAACAAGGGATGTGGCAGAAGCACTTGAACTTTATTTAATGCACTCAACCGTTCAGCAAATTGATAGTCATTTTGTTTTTATGGTGTGACGCCTGCAACACTTCCGCAGTTAATGCAATTTAAAATGTCCACAATATACTGGAAGTGAAAATATGGGACTGTAAGTCTTTGACCTAGTGTGGCCAATGCCATATGTTTTCATGCTCCACAGAGTAATTTTTTCAGAGGTGCAGTCCTCAAACTGCTCAGCCTGGTATAGTGCTGTTGATTTCAGTGGGTTTACTCTGAAGTAAGTGGTTCAAGGATTGTGACCTTGGTCAAATTCTGTAAGACGTCAGTACAGCTACTCCACGTTTACATGTGTGCAACTTAGAACAGAATTTTGCCCCAAGTATTGGGTTTTTTAAAATATAGGGTGTGATAACTCCTTTATCCGGTTGACTAGATTATCTTTTATCTCCCTGTTAGTTCTGTGCTTTAAAAATTAATTCAGTAATTTCTGGGCCAAGGTTAGAACAGCTGCTGGGCTCCAGCTTCCTTCATCTGCCTCCTCTGCCGCCCATACCTCCTAGGTGCAATGCATAGAGTTGCCACCCCTCTGAGATTCATCTGGAGACTCCAGGTTTTAACTGAGATCCTCCTAGTTCAAGGGGAAGCCCCAAGTTTTGTGGGTCAGCCAGCAGTGCCTGTGGCTAACCTATAGAACTGGGGCTCCCAGGGGCAGCAGAGGGTGCAGGACGTCAGGACTTTCCCAGCTTCTTTCTGATATGGTTCCACTCCTTTGGAAAACCATAATGTTGAATGGGTGGGGCTACACCAGCAAGGGAACATGGCAGCCCTTGCTGTGCCCCTTTTCTGACATGGCTGCAATCCCTGCATGGCATCATGGGATGATTCCACATGAGCTGCAGAGGGCTTGATCCCCATGCGCTCCGTGCCACACTTTGGGGCCAGCACAGGGAGCACAACAGATGGTCAGGACCCCCAGGAAGCAGAGCACGGTCAGCTGTCCTGCCACACTCTGTGGCGAGATGAGGCACCACCCACACGAGCAGATGCCCACTATCCTGCCCCTGGCCTTGGCCACGCGGGATTAGAGCCAGCACCCACCGCTCAAAGCCCCGCAGCGGACCTCGTTGCATGGCGGGGTACAGGGACCAGGCACACAAGCCATGGCGCACTACCTGCCTTGGGCAGCCTTACCCCACTTTGGGTAAGGCTGCTACGCGCTGTGTCCTCAGAAAAAGGCCGAAGACTCAGCATGTAGCAGCCAGCTGCCTCATGGGGGTGGGAACATCTGGCAGCTGCCAGGCACAAGATTCACTGCATCATGTGGTTAGACTGCCCAGAGTGGGGTAAGCCTGCCCAAGGCACAGTAAGCGCATCGCGTGGCTGCACCCATGATATCATAAAACCCCACAGGAGGCAGGGTTACACCAGAAAGGAATGGAGCAGTCCCTTTACTCTGTCCCCTTTTGATGCGGTCCTGTCCCCTCTGGGCTTCCTCCTGGAGGGATGTGGCAACTACAGCAGTGCTTCCATTGCTGGTTCATCCCTGTCCTCTGTGTAGTCCTTCAGAGAGTAGGGAGTCAGTTCTGAGTGCCGGACAGTGGTCCTCTGATAGGGGGATGTGCACGTGCCACGTGCACATAGGTCACGTGCAATAGAATAGGGATGTGCACAGGGTCACGTATTTGCATTTGTGGTTTTAGTATTTGTATTTGTATCCGTGTCTTTTCATATGGATTTTTGGAGTAGGAGTTCAGAGGCTCTACCAGACTGACATGCCACTCTCGTTCATTTCCCTCTCCGGGCCCTTTAAATAGCCCAGAGATTCCTGCTAAAACTGCCTGCAATATGGCACAGTTCCAGTTTGGTTGGCTCCCCTGGTATAAACTGTTCACTGCTGCGGTGCAAGTAAGGACAGACGGAGCCTTCGATGGGAGTTCTACACTGGAACTACTTGTTGAACAGACCTCTTTGACACACCAGACTCTTTTGTTGGTTCTGGCTCAGCTTAAAATGGTCACAACGGGTATTGGTAAAACGAATGCTTCCCTAATTTCGCTGGTTGCTCAGACCTTGGGGTTCTTGGTTGACCGCTCTGGCCCGTCAGGTGACATGCTGCAAACTGCCGAGGTGGTTCCTCAGGATGGAAGGGGCACTGAGGGTGCAATCAACACACCCCTCTCCGAGGTTGGACAGGGTGATGGGCAAGATAGTGTGCGGCCATGTTTAGCCCCACTTTCTGATTTGTTTGCTCCTTGCAGGGAAGCTATAGCCTTCACAGTTTTACCGATGGCTAGGAATAGGCTCTGGGAAAAGCTGGCTTTAGCACAGATTGATCCCAGACTTTTAAGCCTTATCCGGAAGTTATACACGAACACTACTCTCCGGGTTAGGCTGGACTGTGAGGGTACATTATCAGGGACAATTCCAACGAACCGCGGGGTCAAACAGGGGTGTGTTCTCGCCCCGACGCTTTTAAACATCTTTCTGAACGATCTGATCCCCGCGGTTTCAACCCCTGATAACCAGGCCCCTGGGCTGGGGTCAACAGACGTGGCAATTCTGCTTTATGCAGATGATGCAATTCTGTTGGCCAGGTCCCGTGTGGGGATGAACAGACAGCTGCTGGCATTGCACAAATATTGTACCCAAAACGTTTTGGAAGTAGATTACACCAAAATAAAGTTCATGGTTTTTTCATCTAAACGGAAGATCTTCAAATGGTCTCTGGGGGGATATGAGCTTCAGCAAGTCACCTCTTTCAAGTATTTGGGTTTGGTTTTCCAGGCTAATGGCCGCTGGGGCACTCATGGTAAGGCCGTAATTGGACAGGCTGTTTTGTTGGGGAAGGCACTCTGCCGCTACTTTAGATCTAACGGGGGGCATTTGATTCTTCCAGCCCTAAAAGTTTTCAGGGCCAAATGTCTCTCCCAGCTTTTGAATGGAGCTCAACGTTGGGCCCTGGGGAGAAGTATGTCTTTGGATCATATTCAAACTAAGTTTCTCAGATCTATTCTGGCCCTCCCCAATCACGCTCCCTCTTGTGCAGTTTGTATGGAGTGTGGGATCCTCCCCTTGGAGGCCCAGATCTGCTCAATGGCCCTGTGTTATTGGTTGAAATTGCAGTATGGGCTGACCGCTCCACTTGCGCAGCGAGCATTTCGAGATGAGTCCCATAATCACTGGGTGAAGCTGGTATGGGGGAAATTTGTCCGTATTGGTCTTTCCCCGGTTGAACTAGCTCTTTGTGGATTATCTGCTGCCAAAAGGTTGGTTAAGCAGCGAGTCCAGGATATCAGCTTCCAGGAGGAAATGGCCCTACTTCGGAGCAAGATCTCCCTCGCAGACTTTCTTGATCTTTACGGCACTCGTCAGGCTCCATCCCCTTATTTACAGGTCCAGTTGCCCCACTCAGTCCGTAGATGTCTCTCTATGGCTCGTATGAACGTATTCCCCACGGCTGTCACCGAGGGCCGCTTTTTAGGGCTCCCTCCCTCTTTGTGTGTCTGCGAGTGTGCAGGCTCGGCCCCTGGCCCGGTTGATTCCCTTGAGCATGTTCTTCTTTATTGCCCTCGCTGGCATGACTTACGGATCAAATGGCTGGTTTCTGATTCTCTTACCTCAGGTAATTTGTGTCATGGCAAACTTATCTTGCAGATCAAGATGAAGTGTTATCAGGGAGGGTGGGTTTTTTTCTATATAATGTTTTGCGGGCTAAACAGTCCCTATAGGGGAGGTTCTTGTTTTGATTTTTTATATATATATATATGCTATTTAATTTTTTTTCTTTCCAGTATATTTTGTGATATATGTTGGTTGTCTATCTTTTATGTATTCATTTGTCTTATGGAATGGCAATAGCTAAACATTAAAGTTTATCAATCAATAACCCAGCCACAAGTGCTGACTCTACCACTACCAACCACCGTGCTTTTGTTGTGATAGAAAGGGCAAGGTTGCCAACTCTCTCCTAGAGACAAAAACTCAACATTGTTAATTTGCATCAATGTTCATGTGTTTATGCAAATCTGAAATAACCACTTGCCTGAAATTGAGCTGGGGCCAATGAAAAAAAGCTAGTAGCATGGGGATGGAAGGTGGATGGAACTGCATAGACCAAAACGCCATAGCTACACAGACTGCTTGAACACGCACTACACCTCTACCAAACAGGACGCCAAAGGCATATCCTCCATTATTTAAGTCAGTGGCCAATTGACTATAAGGCTTGCTCCCCTTAGCTTCATAGAACACTATAGAACTGGCACCGTAGCTCCACAGAACATCATGGAACACGCACTCCAGCTCCACAGAACTCAGTAAACCAAATTAAACAGACACCCCCATTCCAGAGAACAGACACTAGAGATTCACAGAGCTCCATAGAGCAGACATCGGAGGTGGGGGGTGCACACACACACGTGTGCATGCACAGGTATACGTAGGGTGCTGCTAGCACAAGTGTGTGTGCAATTGTGTTCAGTGTGTAGGGTGCTAATGGCAGAGGTGCATGTGGGTGTATATTTATAAATGGAGGCTGGCAAAGATAGGGTGTTTGTGTGTTTAGGGAAGAAGTGGGGAAACCCAGGTCCAGGGCCAAGTGCAGCCCATGGGTAGCTTTTATTGCGACCCTTTCCGGTTCCATGATCTGATCCCTGGATCCAGTTCGTACCCACAAGCACTGCAAAGAATGTGCACAGCAGGGGTTAGAGTGGAGATGAGGGCATGCACACGAGAAGAGGGGACAGATCCATGACTTGGACCCTCCCTTTCCTTTCCTCATCCTGAGTGCACCTCTTACGCACCCAATCTACAACTTCTGCTCCTCCCTCCCCCAACATCCCCACTCGCTAGCCCCAGCACTGTGCCCTCTCTGCTCCCCTGCCTCCCTCCCCTCGCCCCAGCATGCCATCCTCTGTGTTTCCTACTACGTCTACTACTAATCATTTCTAGGGGTATGCAGCTCTTTACAGGCACAGATTTTTTGAAAACAGGTCCCTGCCCAGTGGGCTTACAATCTAAGATGGGCACGGGTAAGGGGAACACAAGGCACACACCACACACATTCCCATTTTACAGATAGGGAACGGAGACTGAGAGGTTGTTGTGACTTCCCAGGGCCACCTAGTGAGTTCATTCATGGCTAGGGCAGGATTCGAACCTGTCCCTGGTTTCCCAGGTCCCCACCGTGGTGTATAAGGTGCAGGGACCTGGGAAACCAGGCTGGCTCTCTCCCACCTCCAGTTCCCCCTATGATCCCCCCACACACACACACACACACACTGGGAAAGGGTATGAAGAGGGGGGAAATGGGGCTCGGGTGGGTGCTGATTTGGGGCTGAATTAGGTTAAGGGGTTCACTGGGTGCTGAGGGGGGGAGCAGAGAGGGTAGGAGTGCTGGGGGAGGGGCACTGAAGGGGGACACAGAGGGTGGGGAGGGTAAGGGGAGGGTGGGAGCATAGAGGGTTCTGGGGAAGGGTGCTGAGAGACAGGGGGTACAGGTTTCTGAGGAGACAGGGGTGGTCCTGGGGGAACACAGAGGGTAGAGTTTGGGGAAGGGGTGGAAATGGGGCTGGGGGGACTAGCCTGCACAGGATAGAGTCCATGAGTTGGGGGGGGACACCCACTTAGTGGGGATATGGGGCTTGCAGGCATTCACCATGGCTCCCTGGGCAGGTCTGGTGTGGTAACTTGAGAGTTAACTTTGCTGTGTGGCATGGCTTCCCTGATGCTATGCAGTTCCTGGGTTAACAGGGACTGAAGGTGAGGGCCTAGACCCTTCTGGCAGTTTAATAAAGATGGCTACTGAAATAAGTAGCACCTGATTCCTCAAGCAAACGAAACCCTTGCAAGCTGTCCAGGCAGGCAGGCAGGCAGGCTGTCTGGCTGTTGGAGACTGCAGGGTGGAGGGATCACTGCAGGCTCCCTGCACAGGCCTTTGATCTGAGCCACATGTTAAAATTCAGAGTTTGGGGTTCAGATTGGAACACCTGAATCCCTGATTTAGGGCGTAATCGGGTTCACCTGAGTGCACAGACAGAAAACTGAGCACTGCAGGATTACCGGGATTATGCTGAGGCAAAGGTCCTGTAATGGGGCTCACTGTGCTAGGACCAGCTCTGGCAGTTAATTTTAGATAGTGAAACCACTGGAAGGGGGAATAGCAAGGGGGAATAGCATGGTGAAACTGAAAATCTGAAAAGACAATCCAAGCAGCAACATTTTGAAGGGCATGATGTTTCTGGGGTCAAGGCCATGGGAAAAGGTGTTTAAGTGAAGGCATAAGTGAAATTTAAATATGGCTGGGATGTGGCCCCAAAAAAGAGAAAGTAGAAAATGTCACACAGACTAGAGGCCTAAATGACTGGGCTTGGTGTGGCGTAACGTGCAGAGTGCGACAGTGAAGAAGAAGAGAAAGGTTTGTAGGAGAAGATTAAAAGTGGAATTTGGGTCATACCGAGAGAGTTCAGAGCTTGATGGCTAGGACGATCCTTCAGAAAGGTAAGTGGGGATGTGGGATGACAATGAGGAATGCCCACACAGAGATAAAAATGCGGGGTCCCAGGTGCCCCTCCATGGTCCTGCCCCTTGAGGGCACCGTCCATGAAGATCTAGAGGTGGCCATGTTTGGGGCCCTACTGGGAGTTAGCGGGTGGCCTGCCTCCTGACCTGGTGAAAACAGGGACCACTGTGGGCCTCTCAAAAGTAGACAAAATAGCAGTTCCTGGAGCACTCATCCCAGGTCACCTTGTTGTAATGCCAGATCTATGGCACTCTGTGAGGACATACTAAAACGCAAGACATGTATGGACAATGGGAAACAATGGGAGCAAATGGATGGACAACGTCCCTTGCTGCCCCACATCAGACTGACCAGTCCAGCCCATGGATGGATAATGGGAGCAAATGGATGGACAAGGTCCCCTGCTGCCCCACATCGGACTGACCT
>QEPC01004236.1:1057558-1083278 GCA_003113815.1 Sphenodon punctatus | reverse complement strand
TTTTTTTTATCCCCCTCCACCCTTATTTAGTGTATATTTATTATTATGTTCCCTAGTCCTGTTTTAATTGCTGTAATTTTATGAGTGTTTTAAAATATTTTATAGTTATATTTTTATATTTTGTTGAAACTGTAAGCCGCCCTGAGCTGTTTCAGGAGGGGTGGGGTATAAATATGAATAAATAAATAAATGCATACATTGGCAGCAGGAGCAGCTATGTATGGGGGGCTCTGGTGATGGCCATACAGAGGGGCCTTGGCACTTTGGTGATGGCCACAGTCCCAGATGGGCTTTCCCAAAAGTGCGGCAGATGGAACCACAGGATTTTTCAGCAAAACCAGGACATCCAAGAGCTAAGCAAAGTTAGTCATCGTCAGCCAGACCAGTCACGTTTTTTCATTCTGCTTGCCCTCATTGCATTAAAATTGAACAATCATGCCAAAACCTTTATAAGTTAGGTGACTTACCTTATGATCACTGCATCCAACCCAATAATCTGTTTGTACTAGAGAATCTCTCCTAAAAGAATAGCCTTGACTTCGACTACAAGCAGTGTACAGTTTGACACTTCCTTTGATAATCTACAAGGCGGTCACCCTGACATAGCAATTTGCCACTTTGATTTCCAGTTTAATTAAATGCTGCACAGAGAATTCCAGCTGGGCACAGACATGATGGGGAAAGTGCTACACTGTGGGAATGAATGGTCTAAACAAAGCGCCAGCATATTGCTGTGTGTCAGAGATGATCTGATCAGGGCTACCCACACACAAAGCCACGCAGCATGAGCCGCATGTGACTTTGCTCACATGATTTCATTTTTAGCCAAAGTTCCTATGGCAAAAGCTTATGCAATCATCCTGCGTGTGAGTGTATCCTCTTTATAATTTTTGATCCCACAGGCTGGTTTGATAGAGAGGCCAAAGGTAAGTAGATTTGGCAAATATACCTTTAAGAACGGGCGCTCTTACGAGGGTTCCAGGGTATGTCTGGAAATTTTAATTAAGTCAGAATTAGGGGCCAGTGAGGTCAGTTATGCGAGTTAGGGTCTTAACAAACTTACATTAACCCACTCGAGGTGGGTGTCCACCTACCTGTTTATTAGGTGTTCACCCCAACCAGACCCACAGTCCCCACCCACCAGACCCACAGGCACAGTCCCCACTCATGGCAGGGTCTTGGGGAATATGGAGCCTGCCAGGTGGGGGAATGAGGGCTAATGTGCGCCCATGTGTCCGCGTCCTGTCAATTAGGTTGCGTACAGCACTTCTGTATGTACAGGCCCACCAGCACCATAGAGTTGCAGGCAGAAATCCTAAAGTGTCTGAGGAGCGACTGCTTCTTGACCTTCTCTCTGCTCTCACTGGCACCACTAATGGGAGCTGCCCACAAGTGCATGAAATGCCTGTTTGCTAGGTTGGACATGCTAAACCTGTGAGATGGGGCAGAGTCAGGGCTGCACTGACCAAACCTAGACTCTAGCAGTCTATGGTCTCATTTGTTAACACTCTTAGAGAGTAGATGCCTTCAATTGTCAGTCTTTGTAAATCATAACGTTATTTAATTAATATAGTTGTTACATTTATAAGACTTTCTTGCATAAATGTTGTTGAGCAAGAGTAGAAAACAGTGGGGACCCAAAATTTTCTATCAATAGATGCCCTTGAAGGGGAGATGTTTCCCGTTGTGTATTTTTCTTATTCAATGTGTATATGCATCCCCTGGGGGAGGTTGTGCGCAGGCTTGGGATCCGGTGACACCCAGCTTTACCTCTCCTTTTCATCTGACCCAGGCCCAGCCGTCTCGGTGCTTTCCCAGTGTCTGGCAGCTGTGGGGAACTGGAGGAGGCTGAGTCGACTGAAGCTTAATCCTGATTAGACGCTCGTTGGCAGGGTCAGTGATCTGGGTGAGGCTGGGACACACATCATTGATGGGATTCGTCCTCCCTTGGCCCCTCAAGTTCTGAGCCTTGGGGTGCTCCTGGATCCCCAGCTGCACATGGATGTCCAGGTGGCAGCTGTGGCTAGGAATGGCTTTCACTGATACATATGGTAAGACAGCTCTAGCCATATGTTTTGGATCAGGACCTTGCCATCATCATACATGCATTGGTTACCTCGCGCCTGGACTACTGTAATGCGCTTCACGTGGAGCTGCCCATGGTGACGGTCCAGAGGCTGCAGCTAGTGCCGAATGCAGTGGCCTGTCTGCTTACGGGGGCAGGTCGTTATGAGTGCATTACCCCGGTTCTTTGTTTGCTGCACTGGCTGCCTATAGTCTTCCAGGCCCAATTCAAGGTGCTGGTGCTGACTTATAAAGCCCTAAATGGTCTGGGTCCTACCTACCTGAGGGATCGCCTCATCCCCCATACCGGCCCCTACGGTTGTCTGGGGGCGCCCTCCTGGAGGTCCCGTATTTTCATCAGGTGGCCACTGTGAGGAGGGTGTTCTTGGCGGCCACTCTGTTGCTGTGGAACTCCCTTCCGGCAGGGGTCTGCCTCTGCCCAGATCCGCTCATCTTCCGACGGCAGTATAAGGCCTAGCTCTTCCACCGGGGCTTTGGTGGAGGGAATGGGTAGGATGGAGGGGGAGGGGGGGTTAGAATGAATTTTAAATTGTGTATTGTTGTTTTATATGTTTGATATATAAGCCACCCCAAGCTGCCTGAGGCAGGAGGGGCGGGGTATTAAATGTGAAATATAAATAAATAAATAAATAAATATTTCCCCAAATCCCACTGATTTACATTGGGCATTGTTCCCTCCATCTCCCTTAGGAAAACAAGCCTCCTTTAGTCTGGATGATTTATGCTGCACTTGTTGTTGTCCATCCACTGGATCTGATTGTGCCTTGGCTGATAGGTTAATGAACCCTCTTGTCTTAATTGGTTGTGTATAGACTATGATATTGACCTCTACTCCCTATATACCATGACTAGGCAGCCATCCTTTAACGTTCTTCTGCTTCTCTCTTCTCTGAATGTCATTGCCTCACAAGCTCTATGCATGGAGGAGCTGATCTCATTATCCCCAAAAGTCCAGGACCCCACTCAACCCTTCTCAAACAGGGAAAGTGTTCCTTAGAGAGCAAGCACCCTCGGTTCTTTACTCTTTGTTACTAAGCTCGCAGATCCCACTTATATGAAGCTCAATCCTGCCTCCCTTCCTTTACCCGTCTGACCCATTAGCCATCCAGAGTGCAGACAGCCACTTGCAGGAAGGGGTTAACTCTTCCTGGGCTGGTGACAGGTTCAGTTCTTCACAAGGTGGTTCCTCTTCATTATGTTGTTGGAATCAAAGATACTTCAGATGAGTGGAGCCGTTTGGTAATCCTGGATAGAAATTCTCAATATTTGAAGCTTAATATACTTTCTATATTTAGGCCAGTAGAGTAGTTTTTCTAATCTTCTTACAGAAATGATGGACCAAAGGGCATGATCCTTATGAGATGAAAAAACCAGACTGGCTGGAAAGAGTTCTAGCACAGAAGAAAACTACAGGAACTTTTTAATTATGGTAACTCCCCTGTTGGCATTCTCTTTGCCAAAGAGGAGACTGCGGTGCAGCTGCTTTATATTACACTGTAATGCTAAGGACCGGAGCTATTTTCTGCAATAGCAATAAGCAGGCTACCTTCAATTATCTTGTCCGCTTACGCTTACAACATTTCAACTTGGCTAGTTTGTCCTGTGCAATATTATGTAAGAGAGCAAACGCTAGCCAAGGCATGTGGAATATCCAACTAGTGTAATGTAATCTTTATAATAAAATACCATGAGAGAAACGGTTTGACAGCTTGGATTAATGTTTTAGCTGAAGAATGCCATTTCCCCAGCACTGCAGTACCTCTGGGAAAAAGGGTCAATGTTGCATGCAAGCCCAGGTCTTCCATTGGGATTTAAACCTGTGACATTTGGATCCGTATCGAGTCATGCTGGCAAACAAGATGGGTAGACTGCCCTGCTTTCTTTTTATTCTTGTAGTCTTATGCAGTAAAACAGCAGTGTGTGGAACAAGGAAAAAACATGGAACATACTGAGAAAAATTAACAGCATAGGGATTATGGCATTTTTCTCTACCTTAAATATCTAGACCTACATGCTGCAAGGGTAATTGATGCTTCTGATTAAGAAAGACAAAAGTACAATAGTCAAAATCCTTGATTTGAGTGTCCCCTTTTGATGGCATATTACTGTACAGCCCTCTAGTAACTAGGATGCCTTTCTTGAAAAGAAATGCGTTTCTACCTAGAAAGAATTTCCCAGACATTTGAAACCCCAAAGCAATATATTCAATGTCTTTTTAAGCAATCTGTTTGTATAGCCGTACTCGGTTTTCTAAACAGTTTTACAGTTACTTTGAATATTCTTCAGTCCTTCTTTTCTTAAAGAAAATACTATGCCATGATCCCCTAACAACTACTCCAGAGTAAATGGTTTGTGGTTTGAATGTGGCCTGTTTCTTTTATGAATCATTATAAGCATCTGAGGCCCGGCAGTCTCGGTGCTTATGCGGTGTTTAGCGGCTGTGCGGGACTGGATGAGGGCGATCCGTCGGAGGCTGAATCCTGACAAGAGAGAGGTGATGCTAGTGGGAGGGGCTGAAGGAGTGGTGGCCCCCATCATTGATGGGGCTCGCCCTCCATTAGTCCCTCAGGTTCGTAGCCTGGGGGAGCTCAGGATGTTCAGGTGGCGGCTGTGGCGAGGAACACTTTTCGCCAATTATATTTGGCTTCGGCCATATGTCTTGGACTCTGATCTGGCCACCATCGTTCATGCTTTCATCACCTCAGGACTGAACTATTGCAACACACTCTACGGGGGGCTACCCTTGGTGACAGTTCAGAGACTGCAGCTGGTGCAGAATGCGGCAGCCCATCTCCTGGCAGGGACGGGTCGTCATGAGCACATTACACCAGTGCTCCGTCTTCTGCACTGGCTGCCTATAGTCTTCTGGGCTCGATTCAAGGTGCTGGTTTTGACCTATAAAGCCCTACATGGCCTGGGCCCTACCTACCTGTGGGACCACATCACCTCCTGGATCCTGGATTGGCCCCTGCGGTCGACCAGGGTCGCCCAACTCAAGGTCCCCCAAGTTTCTCGGGTGGCAACCATGGGGAGGGCATTCTTGTTGGACGCACCTAGGCCGTGGAATTTCCTCCCGATGGAGGTCTGCCTGGCCCCAGACCTTCCCTCCTTCTGAAGACGGTGCAAGACCTGGCTGTTCCGCCAGACTTTTGGTGAGGGAGACGGGGGGAGCGGTTGGGGAGGGCTTTTTAACTCCGCCTTTGTGTGTTTTTTATACTCTGGATTTTTTAATTATATAAAAAATGATATGTATTTAATTATATGGATTTTGTTATTTGTAAGTTGTTGTAAGCCGCCAGGAGCTGCCGTTGACAGGAGGGTGCGGGTTAAAAATGCAACAAAATAAATAAAATTTCTCAGGATTATGCCTAAAGGCCAATATGCTTTGTCCATGTTGATTAGCACATCAACATGGACAACAGTAATTTGGAACAGAGGCCCTTTTTAAATGGTCCGTGGCTGCAGCGGGGATGGGTGTGCATGTGGCAGCGGGGGTTGTGTACACAGGTGCACACCAATTTCCCCCACATCCCCACTCACGGAGCAATTGTTCCATGAGTGGGTGGAGGTGGGTGTGCATACGTGTTTCACGGGAGCGTGCACACATGTCCACCCACCCACTGTGGCGGTCACACTGGCAGCACCCACTCATGCCCACCCAGCGGACCTGTGTGGGCATGAGTGGGTGCATCCCGTGTAAAAAGTGCCAGATACTGGAAAGATTAATAGTTCAGTGACTTGACTCAGAGGGGGACTCAGCTCATTTCTTGATACTCCCCCTTCTCTCAAAGGAACCTAGGCCAGTTACTCCTCTTGCTGGTTGGCTACAGGCATGAATTTTTACAAAACCAGCTCCTTCTATGCCAGTTAGAGGTGAATTGTAGGTCGCAGCAACCTCCTTCCTCCCCTTTATTTCCTGTCCTCTGTATTGTTTACTACAGCTGAAGGACTCTAGGATTTGTACATGTAACATGTTTCAGACAGAATCTAATTTTTGGTACCTGTTTTCAAGCTAGAATATTTACCTTATTCCTGGCCCTCCCCTGTCTGGCGCTTGAGCATGCACGCCCACATGCAAGTGCTCACACTATTGAGTGTGTCTATATTTGTGCAATTTCTCCTCTCCTACAAGCACTGGCTGGGGTTTTACCCATAAGTACACTAACGCCTCTGTATTACAGCCTCTTTGTACTGTGCCACACTTTCAGTATTTTTATGGAAGCTCTTCTTTACAATTAGTTTGTTCCTCAATTTTGACTGAGCACAGGTAATTGACTGTGTTCTCTGCTCAAGCCTAGCTCAAGTGTTGTTTCAGAAAACGAAGAGATGAAAGAGATGGGTAATAAAGATAATAAGCCTCCAAAAGTCTGTGACATAACAGAATTCTTTCATATTTTCAGATAATACCACAAGCTAGGAATTGCTATCAATATGTTATGTAACACTACTAATGCTATATCAAAGCCGGAAAAGTGACTATGACTCAGGAGTATAAATCTACCCTATGTTGTAATAAATACAATGGAGTCATATTTCCATATCCAATTAATTCCCCCATTCTGGTGTCACACTGACACTAGCTTTCATGACACTCTTCTGATGATCAATTAGAATTCCATGAAGTGGCGACATGGTTCAGTGTTTCAGGGCCCAGGTGGTTCTGCCAATCTTGTTTCATTGCAAAAATGAAGACTATAACTAAGTAGCTGTTTGTTTTTGTTCTGCTCCCTGAAAGTACTTATATCTCACTCAGCTTAAGGGTTCTGTGTCTCATATTAGTAAATGCAAACATGGAAGCATATTCTAGCCACTGGGTGAAAACATATTAGACAGCGGCCAGCTGGATCCCCTGCCCAACTCGTAGAGCAGTAACGCAGCCTCCACCTGTTGAGACGGAGCAGAGAGCAGAACACACGTGCAGCTTCCCAGCAGCTGCCACACTGCCCCCACACCCTGGGTTGGGCCAAGGAACCGAACTCATGGGCAGGAATCGGGAACCCAGAAGCAGGGACCACAGGCTGCCAGAAGCAGGCTCGACCTGTGAAAAGCAGCCGGCAGCAGCAGATCACTCCTAGACTCCAGGTCAGAGCAATCCCGTCCAGAGGCCTTACATGGTTCCAGCCCAAGGTGTTGTCATCCCTGCCTGGCTGCTCCCAGCCAGTGTCTGGGGCACAAGGTGGCTCTTCCCAGGGAGACTGGCACCCAGAAAACACCCCACGGGCCAGTCCCTCTTGCCCGGCGGTTGTGGGTCCCAACCCGGCACATGGGTGGAGGCAGCGCCCATGCCATGCAGTCTGTGCCCAGGCTCACCACTGCTGCTGCCCCAGGACCGGGCCCCGCTACTATGTGGGGTGAAACACAAGGATTGCGGGGCTGGGCTGAGTTCTGGGACTCTCCTCACCCAGGCAAGAGTGACCTCCCTTGGTCCCTTCCTTCAACACTGGTAGCGGCAGCTTCTCCCAGCCAGTGTCTGGGGCACAAGGAAACCAGTGGCTCTTCCCAGGGAGAGCTGCACTCAGAGAGCACCCCACGGGACAGTCCCTCTTGCCCAGCAGTTGTGGGTCCCAACCCAGCACATGGGTGGAGGCAGCGCCCATGCCATGCAGAGCGTGCCCAGGCTCACCACTGCTGCTACCCTAGGACCAGGCCCCGCTACCATGCAGGGTGAAAGACAAGGAAGGAGGGACTGGATTTAGCAAAGGTAAGTCGTGCCTCATTAATCTGTTGGAATTCTTTGAGGGTGTAAATAAGCAGGTGGACAAGGGAGACCCGTAGATATGGTGTACCTGGATTTCCAGAAAGCATTTAATAAGGTCCCTCATAAAAGACTCTTGAGAAAATTAAAAAGTCATGGGATAGGCGGTAGTGTCTTACTATGGATCAGTAACTGGTTAAAGGACAGGAACCAAAGAGTAGGACTGAATGGTTAGTTTTCACAATGGAGAGATGTAAAAAGTGGTGTGCCTCAGGGATCTGTATTGGGACCGGTGCTGTTTAATGTCTTAATTAATGATTTGGAAAAGGGCGTTAAGAGTGAGGTGATCAAATTTGCAGATGACACCAAGTTATTCAAGGTAGTTAAAACACAAGCAGACTGTGAGGAACTGCGACAGGATCTTACGACACTGGGTGCCTGGGCATCTAAATGGCAGGTGAGATTTAATGTGGACAAGTGCAAGGTGATGCACATAGGGAAAAATAACCCAAACTATGGGTGAAAACAGACATGATGCTAACCACCCTTTAACCACCCTTGGTGGTCATTTATGCATGTTTCAGGACTGCATAGGGCACCAATACAGCCCTGAAACATGCATAAATAACCACCAAGGGTGGTTAGCGTCATGTCTGTTTTCACCCTATGAGTACACAATGCTGGGTACTAAGCTAGGAATTACCACTCAGGAAAAAGGATCTGCGAGTGATTGTGGACAATACACTGAAATCCTCAGCCCAGTGTGCAGCAGCAGTCAAAAAAGCAAACAGAATGTTAGGAGCTATTCGCAAATGGATAGAGAATAAAACTGAGGATGTCATAATGCCTCTATACAAATCAATGGTGCGACCATGACTGGAATATTGTGCGCAGTTCTGGTCACCCCATCTCAAAAAAGACATAGCTGATCTAGAAAAAGTACAGAGAAGGGCAATGAGAATGATAAAGGGCATGGAACGGCTTCTGTACAAAAAGAGGCTTGACAAGCTGGGTCTCCAGCTTAGAGAGGAGAAGACTGAGAGGGGACATGATAGAGTTTTATAAAATCTTGAGTGGTGTGGAACGAGTAGATAGGGAACAGTTATGTACCCTCTCAAATACTACTAAGAACTAGGGGACACTCCATGAAACTAGCTTCCGGCAGATTTAAAACAAATAAAAGGAAGTACTTTTTCACTCAACGCATAATTAGCCTATGGAATTTGTTGCCAGGGGACGTTGTCAAGGCCAGTAGTATAGCTGGGTTTAAAAAAGGACTGGATAAGTTCTTAAAGAATAGGTCCATTAATGCCTGTTAACCAAGTAGCTTACGGGATGAACTTCTTACTGTCGGGAGCTGGGAGTGAACAACTGGGAATGGATTGCCTGTTGTGACTGTTGGTCCTTCTCCCATGCGATCGATATTCGCCACTATCAGAGGACAGGATGCTGGGCTTGATGGACCATTGGTCTGACTCGGTATGGCTCTTATGTTCTTATGTCTGTGCAGGTTCTGGGACCCTCCTCACCCAGGCAAGGGTGACCTCCCTTGGTCCCTTCATTCCACACTGCCAGTGGCAGCTTCTCCCAGTCATGCCATCAGCTGACAGACTGCCAGGGGTCTGCTCACTCCCACCCTGCGCCGTCAGGTGGCCAGCAGTTGCTGTTCCTGAGTCCTATCCTTGCCGATATCATGGCCCTGTTCATGGTCTTGTCGGACCTCGCCAAGTGCAGGGGCTGTGCAGGACCTAAAAAACAGGAAGGCACACATTAGCCTGGATTAGCCCAGCTGATGCCCATGCTGCATCAGCCACCTTCTCCAGACAACACGTCGGGTAGCAGCCAGCCACCTGCCCTGGGGTAGAAGTTGGCAAACATCTGGCAGCCATCTAACAGACTGGCAAGTGAATTGTGGGCTAACGTGAGCTACTATCTCGTGTGTTTCCAGTTACGTCACACTTGGAAGGCTGGGGATTGCTACACTTTAAGGGAAATTTTTGGAAAGGGAAGGAAAAAGTGTTTACTCCATACACTGCTCCCCTCCTATTTCCCACTGAAAGGGACATTCCCAAAGAAAAAGGAAATGGCATGAATTCATTCCAGCATTTGGGCATTGCCATCTGGTCTGCAAACAGTTTACACAATCTAGAGCAGCACAGAGGCTGCTCTAACTTTCACCATGGACTAACTAAGTGGCTGGTCATTCCAGGACAGGAGAAAGGCTTTAAACCAGGGGTGGGGAACCTCAGGCCTGGGGGCCAAATACGGCCCACAACAAGTTATGTGGCTGTCAGGTATTGGGGTACGGGACGGTGGACTGCTGGGGGGTTAGGGATATGAAGGGAAAGGTGAGGGAGGGGTGGAGGGGCATTGACTCTCCATGTAGTGGCCCCTTTGGAAAGACTGACCTGAACCTGCCTGTCCCATTAAGTAATAGGAGGGACAAGGGCTCTCTTCCCCATAGCTCTGCCCCTGTGACTGACCAAGAGACAGACAGGCAGGGGCTGGATCAGCTGATACCTATTGTCCCAGAAACCAGCACCGATCCACCTGTGCATCACTCAGCTAGATTGTGGGTGTGGCTGGGGAAGGGGGAGGAGCCTCCCTTATAAAAGGCAGTCAGACCTGTTTAGCCTTGCTGGTGATCAGTTCTCTGTGAGACTGGCCCCCTTCTATCTCCTGTGTGGATTGCTGTTGTTGCCTTGTGTTTGGTATTGCTTCCCTGTGCGTGACTGACTGAAAGTCTGTGTGTTCCCTCCCAGATTGACTACCTATTTCTGTGATCCTGAGCAAAGTCCTATCCCCTCCTTGGGCCTTACCCCCACCTGCTAGACCTGCCCCCCCTTACCCTGCACTCCACCAATTCCCTTACCCTGTGTGCATGAAAGACTGGAGTCCTCTTTATCAGGGCGAGACCACCAGTGCTCTCTGATGAGTCTGGTTCATCACAAGCTTTTGCTTGATACACAGACCTTAATGGACTACTGAGAGCTTTCTTAGCTACAAGTGTGTTTTGAGGACTCTGGTGTGGGTGAGTATCCCCTTTCTTTCCCACCAAACCCTGACCATGACCCCTTTCCAGTTCCTGAATCTGACCCCTGGATCCAATTCCCACCTCCAACCACTGAAAAACTGAGCTCAGGGTAAGGGAGCTGAGATGAAATCATGCACAGTAGAACAGGGAACAAATCCATCGCACAAATCCTTGACCTGGGCCCTTTTTTTCTTATGCACTCCTGCCCCCAACATGTATGAAACCCTTGGAGCTTGTACTAATTCTCAAAGTGGCCCCCAGCATAGAAAAGGTCCCCTTCCCCTGCTTTAAACCATATTTGCAGCTCCTTGACTGAACTGGGCACAGTAGGATCCAGTTAGAGGACATAGTTCTTATTAGAAGGACATAGCTCATATTTTCAGCTCTTTGAACTGAGCACAGTAGGATCCAGTTAAGAGGACATAGCTCTAGGTTTGTAATTTTGAATAGAATGTAAGAACTGACATATCCCCACATAGGAACGGTTTGAATGCAACTAGGTTGACTGTTCTCTAATCTGAACCTCTTTTGCACTATGTGACTCCAATGGGGTTAGTATGCAGAGGTATCTAAGAGAAGTGTCAGACCTAATTGCTGAATTCCACTGGAGCCCAATCCTACAAGCTGTACGTGCTCTCAGTCCCTTCATTTCTACAGTGACTGATGGAAGTCATCCAAGTCTGCAAGGAAGTAGTGCACATCCCATCTTCCTATATTGTTTTTCTAAAGTTGTGCAACCATGGAAGAAATATATGCAGGACTTTTTGACAGAGTAGAGGGCAGAAGCCAAGCCAAGTAAACATAATTATTATTTCAGTCAGTCACGCTCAGTGATATTGAGCCTGTGCGGTCTTGCATGTAATGAATCCAGTGGGAATACAGGGTGAATGATGGACAGTACCTGGAGGGGAATCTTTAATTTATTGCTTTTTGAATATGGTTTACATCCAGCTTTTGAACATAGCACTTGCTGCGTGGAATGATGCCCTCAGCATTTTTAAAATGCCAGCTTTGTCTTAAATGCAGTTTTGGTCTCTTTAAAGTATTTCCTGTAGAACAATGGTTGTAGGACACAAAAACATATGAATGGTCATACTGGATCAGGTGGTCCATAGCCTGGTATCCATGGTCAGCACTGGAAGCTTCAGAGTAAGGTGGAATACTTTGTATTAAGCAGATGTGAAATAATTTGCCCATGATTAGTTAAATTTTGAACCAAGAGATTTTATATAACTTGCTAGGGTGTGAAATTCAGGTTCTTACAAACCCAAATATCAACAAAAAGGACCCTTTTGGGGGGGAACCCAAATTCGGAAGGGTTTCCCCCCTGGATTTCAGGTTCCCAGCATTTCCAGCTCTCATGAATTTATCATCAGAGATGTGATTTCTAAGCCTCGCTCGCAATCTTGCAATTAGTGTCACTCGTCTGCAAGATCCAGAGGCTTGTCTCTGCCTCCCTCACTATGCTGCTGTCTGCAGAGCTGAGCAATACATTCTTTGAGTGAGGAGGGGAGCAAGGAAGCCTCTTCCCAGCTGTGCGCAACACTCTAATCAGTTCCTGTTTCCAGGGGGACCAATATCAGGGCATCACACAGTGCACCCCTGATCAGTCTGAAACAGACTGATTAGACGGTTGAACACAACTGAGAAGACAGTAAATTATCTGAGTGGGGAGGATGTGGCAGTGGATGAAGCAAGGAGGCGGCAGTGGAGTAGTGGGGAGAACTTGGGGGGCTTGGAACAGTGAAGGGGAAGGATTTGGGGGGCTTGGAGCAGGAAAGAGGCTCTTAGGGGCTTGGAGCAGTGGGGGTGTTTTGGGGCAGAAGGGGATCTTGCGGATTTGGAGCGGTGGGGTGGAAAGGATCTTGGGGCAGGAAGGGGTGACTATGGAGCAGGAGCTGTCTCTGGAGCAGGGGGTTTGGGGACTCTTTTGGAGGATGGGGGATCTTGGGGCAGAAAAGGAAGGTCCAGGGCTAGCTGGCTTGCGGGATCTTGAGCAAGAAGGGGGGGACTTGAGGCTTGAAGAGGGGAGGGGTACATGTTGGATTGTGCAACAGTGACAAGTAAAAGCCCATTGCAAGCCCAATATGGGGTTTGTCCAGTAGGGGGAGAGTCAGGGGATGAAACTTTTATTTTCTCCTTGTCTCCTCTCTTTGTCCTCCATCTTGTCGCATGCAGTCTGTACAGCATGGAAGCATGTCTTCTGAGTTCTTAATAAAGTTCTGTTTTGAAGAAACTTCTGCTGTGTGTTATTCAACAGAAAGCTACCTCTACGATAGTACACAGGGGCTTGAGTGGCACCCTATTTTACTAGTGTGTGTGCACATTGCTTTTCTATTCTTATAGTCTACATACCTTTAGTTAAGAACACTTATTTACAGGTTATATACCATTATCATTTAATGTGTAAAGTGTGTTCCATTTGTTATCTGCAGTAAATGTCTCTGAAAGACAAAAAACCACTAAACATACCACCCCACACCACCCCGTGCACATCTCTAATAACTTCCCAAGAGCTGATGGAATAAAATATTCTAGATATCAAATATTATAGTTCTGGATGTTAAAAGCAACCTGCTTGGGCATGTAACACTAGGGAAATGACTGAAAGATGATTGTTTGGAAAAATATACAATTTTATCCACCTATCTCTGCACAGGAAAAAAAGGAGACCTTTCTCTTCTAAGAAAATCTCATCATAATGCCCAAAACAAGTCATAGCAGTAACCTAACAAACCCTGTCACAACTTGAGTAGTTCAAGATACTCAGTGCTACCTGAAGTGACGGCTGAGTGCTGCCATCACAACGTGACCTGGACTGGGAACGCACTGACAACACAGCCCGGATTGGGGCCAGTCGGCCAACAAACGTACTGCCAGCTGGGAAGAGCGGGGAGATGCATGAACTAATCCCCTTTTGCAAAGTGAGGCTTTCAGAACATGCCTCTTCAACGGGCAGCACTGTTGGTATATGCAACATCCATAAGTTAAATGCCTGCTGCATTAAGAACAGTAATTGACTATAGAGCCACCAGATGGCGCTGCTAAGTTTATGTATACATGGAAGGGAGATGGGGTTTTGTAGCTGAATTCCTTTGTGTAACCACTTCTTCTTCCCTTCTCTCTCATTGTCTCAGTCTCCATTTTGTCTTCTTACTAGTTAGATGCAACTAAGGATCTGAGAAAGCTTAAGTAAAGTTCTGTCTTTAAACCTTCAGCTGCATTTGTCCTTACTGATTGCTAATCAGTTATTACTCTGCAACAGGTTATGGGCCCAGACCTCTTCAGAACAGCCCAGAACAACTCTAAAGACGTGGAAGTGAGCTGAAAGGAAAAGAGGCCCAAAGGAAACTCCCAGAGGCAGCCTACTAACAGTAATTGAGCAGAAGAACCAGAATCCCAATCTGAGGGGAGGGAAGCAAGCATGGCCAGCAGTTCTGAATTAAAGCTTTCAGTCTGCAAGCTGAATAACACAAACTACCAGTTCTAAAAATTCAAAATAGAAATGCTCCTATCCAAAGATGACCAGTGGGAGGTGATCACCAC
Source organism: Sphenodon punctatus (assembly GCA_003113815.1). Classification (NCBI taxonomy): domain Eukaryota; kingdom Metazoa; phylum Chordata; class Lepidosauria; order Sphenodontia; family Sphenodontidae; genus Sphenodon; species Sphenodon punctatus. Next base: position 1,068,918 of record QEPC01004236.1, on the reverse strand, counting down.
AGACAGACCTGCAGCAAACCCTGAGGTGTGGGATAGAAAGAACAGACAGGCAAAGGCAACCATAAGCCTGCTAGTAGAAGATGACCAGTTAATCCACATAAGGGAGGAGGCCACAGCAAAGGGCATGTGGAATGCACTGCAGAAGCTGCATGAAAGGACCAGCTTGAACAGTAAGCTGTTTCTCCTAAGGAAACTGTACCAGATGAGACTTGGTAAAGGGAAGGAGATGCAGGATCACATAAATTCAATGCTGGAAGTGGTAGCACAACTGCGAGGCATCGGTGAAGAGATAAAAGACAACCACGTGGCGGCCTTACTTCTCTGCAGCCTGCCTGAATCATACAGCGCCCTCATAAACGCCCTAGAGACAAGGCCTGAGGCAGAACTAACACTGGAATTTGTAAAAGGGAGACTCATGGATGAATTCCAGCGCAGGAAAGAAATCATGCAAGATAATCAGGACCAGGATAAGGAAACTGCCCTGAGAATTGCAGACAACAGATTGCACAAGAAGGAAACAAGGGCATGTTTTCGGTGCAAGAAAGAAGGACACCTAAAGAAAGACTGCTCCATATGGAAGGCAGAACAACAAAAGCGATCTCCACAAGTGTCTAAGCAAAGGGCCAAGGCTACAACCAGTGACACAACCACAGAACAGTGGAGAGGATGTTTTAGAGCAACACAGACCAACTCATCACAGGACTGGTGTGTCGACTCTGGAGCCACAAGTCACATGACCAGCGACAAGAGCTTTTTCACGGTACTGGACCCAAGCAACAAAGAAGAGATATACCTCGCTGATGGAAGCAGCATCACTGCAGAAGGTATTGGCGAAGGAATTCTAAGTTGCAACAAGCCACACGGAGGCACACTAGCAATACCAGTAAAGGATGTGCTGTATGTACCTGGCTTAGAGGGAGGACTCCTATCCGTTAAACGCCTAACAGAGAAAGGGCTCACCGTCAAGTTCCGGGGTAATGAATGCACAATCCAGAAGGGGACAAGGGTCCTAGCCAGAGCCTATGCAGATGAGCACCTGTATCGCTTGAGTGCAACCAAGGAACAAGCAAAACTCACTGCACATGAGCAACACAAGGACTGTATTCATCTGTGGCATCGACGCCTGGGTCACAGGCACCCAGAAAGTATAAAGGAACTGCAAAGACAGCAGCTGACAAAAGACCTGATAGTAACAGCATGTCCCTTGACCATGAGATGTGAATGCTGTATCAAAGCTAAAGCCACCAGAGCAACGCTCCCCAAGGCAAGCCAGACAAGAACCTCCAAGCCACTTGACCTCATACACAGCGATGTGTGCGGCCCCATGAAAGTACCCACACCTGGAGGGAACAGATACATAGTGACATTCATAGACGACTACTCAAGATACACAGTCACATATCTCATGAAGCATAAGGATGAAGTACTGGAAAAATTAAGGGACTACATAACCATGACAAGCAACAGATTCCAACGCAAGCCGCTCGTACTTCAAACCGACAATGGAGGCAAATACACAGGAAAGAGAGTTGAAGACTTCCTGAGAGCCCACGGGATAGAGCACCAGAAGACGGTACCATACACGCCCGAGCAAAATGGGGTAGCTGAAAGAAAGAACAGAACCTTAACAGAAATGATCAGGTGCATGTTGACGGACTCTGGACTGCCAGAAAAATATTGGGGCGAGGCAGTAGTTACGGCGACATATCTACAGAACCGACTCTACTCAAGAACAGCAAGTAAAACTCCGTATGAACTCTGGTATGGAGAGAAGCCTAGTGTGGGACACATCAAAGTGTTTGGATGCAAGGCATACGTGTACATTCCGGAAGAGAAACGCACCAAACTACAAAACCGAGCTGTGGAAGGGATTCTTGTTGGATACAGCGAACACTCCAAAGGATACAGAATCCTCAACCCACACACAGACAAAGTAACTATCAGCAACAGCGTGACTTTCGAAGAAAACCCAAGCAACAGTGTAATGTCCTTACAAGAATCAGGAGAAGAAGCATGTCCTGAATCAGGAGGAGAAGAGCGTCCTGAACAAACAGTTGAAATCAGCACAAGCTCAACTGAGATGCAGGAACAAACCCAATCACCTGCAGATGTTGAAATCAGAAGATCTACCAGGGAAAATAAAGGCAAACCACCCACCCGCCTGTCCTACAAAGCAAGTACCGACAGACTGTCTGAGCCATCAACATGGGAAGATGTCTTACAAATGTCAGAAGGGGAACACAACAAATGGACAAAGGCAGCTACAGAAGACATGGTAGCAGATGCCCTGACAAAACCTTTAGCAGGAGAGCGCCACCGAAAGCTACTAAGTAAAATGGGTTTAGTAGGTTAACTTCTGTCTGTTGAGAAGGGGTGTTGGTATATGCAACATCCATAAGTTAATGCCTGCTGTATTAAGAACAGTAATTGACTATAGAGCCACCAGATGGCGCTGCTAAGTTTATGTGTACATGGAAGGGAGATGGGGTTTTACAGTTGAATTCCTTTGTGTAACCACTCCTTCTTCCCTTCTCTCTCTTTGTCTCAGTCTCCATTTTGTCTTCTTACTAGCTAGATGCAACTAAGGATCTGTGCCTGAGAGAGCTTAAGTAAAGTTCTGTTTTGTAAACCTTTATCTACATTTGTCCTTACTGATTGTGAATCAATTATTACTCTGCAACAAGCACATCACGTCCGGCAGCGCGGGGAGCGTGTAAACACTCACGCGGCTTTCCTCTCAATGCAAGACTCAGGAGGCACTTTTAAGCGTCTCATTTAAAAGTGGCTTCAGAGAGTAACCATAAGAGTAAGGCCACTTTCAGACATCCCCCCCTCCTCCCCGGTGCATATTCTGGCTGCGGGGGAAATGCACAGCCAGAACATGCACAGGGATCGGCCAGTCTGAAAGCCACACACCACCCCCACCCCCGTGGCTTTGCCGTCAGAGTCACGCAGGGATGCAGAGCAGGATATCGAGCTCTGCATCCCTGAGCATCTTTGCCAGCAAAGCCGCGCAGGGGGGAGTTTCAGAGCGGCTGATCCCCACATATATTCTGGCTGTGCTTTTCCCCCGTCCAGCCGGAATATGCGTGGGGGGGGGGCATGTCTGAATGTGGCCTAAGTAACAATTATTGGATTTATGTTAAGCTGGGAAGAAGTATCAACTGAGGTCCCTCCAGGATCTGTCACAGAAAAATAAAATGCTGCTATGGGTTGCTTTAGCATTGTGTCCAAGAAATAAAAATGAATGGACTGATGAGACTTCATCAAGTGCTGGGCGTTGCACTTCAGGAATATTAAACTGGGGAGGTTTCAGACGAGCAAACAAAATGATAAAGGGGCTATAATGCAAGTCATACAAGGAAAGGCTGAAGACATTGAGGATTTTTAGTTTAGAGAAAAGAAGACCGGAGTAGGTGTGTGTATGGGATGTGGAGGTGGGATAACAGTTTGCAAATATTTAGGTTATCACAAAAAAGATGGAGAACAGTTGTTCTCCACGATCACAAAGAACAGAATAAGAGACAGGGAACCTCAATTGCAGCAAGGTGGTAGTTAGTTAAATATTAGAAAAACACCCAAGTGGTAGGAACAGCTGGGCAATGGAATAACTGGCCTAGAGAGTTTGTGGTTTCACCTTCATTGGAGGTTTACAAAACAAGCCTCTGTCTTTCATGCTGTAGATAATTAGGTATTCTACCACAAAGGAAGCATCTGAAATAGATGACCCTTGCTTAACACTTCTCTCTTTTTCCTGTCTCTGTCTGAGACAACTCAGAAGCATAGCAAGTGTTGGGGGGGGGCGGGGGGCTCAGCCCACAATTATGCCCCCTCCAAGGGTGACTCAGAAGTAAATAAATAAATAATCAAAAACAAACTAAAGTGTACAGAGTAATTAGAAATTCCCAACCTGATGTTACCTTGCTGAAGGGGGATGGCCAGTGGGTGCTGCTGGTACCAGCCCCTACCTTGTTTCTGGCTGTGCTGAACCCACTGCTTGGAGTCCTCGCGGTCCAGACTCCATCTGTTGCCTCCTCTCAATGCCTCCCGCCCCAGTCAGGCTCAGTCAGTCTCCTGTAAAGACAAATCCCAGTAAAAGGTGGGAGGGGAACAACTGTAGTTTTCCAACCAGGGAGCAGGGAGGCTGTGGGTAGAAATAAAGGGGGAAGGGTGTCTCCGAGTTATCTTGGTGTCCCCTTGGCTTATCAGTGAAGCACGAATGCAGAACGGGGGTGCAGGAGGGCTTCCTTGGGTGGTTGCTGATGTGAGATGCTGGTAGTGCAAGAATGTTAGCTAGTGGGAGTTGGAGTGTGGGCTGCAGGTGGGTGGGAGGGGCTTGGGGAGTTGGGAGTGTGAGCTGAAGGTAGGCAGGGCTAGGGATGCAGGTGGGTGGGATGGGTTGGGGTAGTTGGAGTGAGATTGCAGGTTGAAGGGGCTATGTATGCAGGTGGGTGAGAGGTTGTGGGAGTTGGAGTGGGAGGTGCTCGGAGACATGGAGTTGGGGGTTGCAGGTGGGATGTAGTGGGGGGCAGGAGGGTTGGAGTGGGGGAAGATGAGGTTTGGTGGTTGCAAATGAGGGGCTGGGTGAAGGAGGGTTGGGTAGAGGGAGATGGGGTTGCAGGTGGGGTTAGGTGAGGGGTTGTATGAAGCAGGATTGGGTGGAGGGAGATGGGGTGCAGGTGAGGTTAGGTGGGGGGCTGGGGGAGATGAGGTGAGGGCTTGCATAAGAGTGGGGATAGGGTGGCAAAGGGTGAAGGAGGGAGATGGGGCTGCAAGTGGGGTTAGGTGAGGGGCTGGGTGAAGCAGGGTTGGGTGGAGGGAGATGGGGTGTAGGTGGGGTTAGGTGAAGGAAGGTTGGGTGGAGGGAGATGGGGTTGCAGGTGGGGTTTATTTTATTTATTTATTTGATAGATTTTTACCCCGCCCCTCCTAAAAACAGCTCGAGGCGGCTTCCAGCAATAAAATACATATAAAAATATATAAAACCATTTAAACAAATCAACAATATAATTCAACATATTAAAAACATGGCCAGGGGCTCACTTAAAACAATAAATAAGGTAGGGGAGGTAAAACCCTCTACCCCCTCCACCCCCCCCACCCCCAAAGGCCTGGGCGAACAGCCACGTTTTACAACTTTGCCGAAATGTCAATAGGCTTGGGGCCAGGCAGACTTCCTCCGGAAGGGAGTTCCAAATGCGCGGCCCAGCCACCGAGAATGCCCTCTCCATTGTGGCCCCCCGCTTAACGTGGGGGACCTCCAAGAAGGCACCCCCGGCGGACCGAAGGAGCTGCTCTGGGGCGCGGAGGGTGAGGCGGTCCCTGAGGGGCCCAGACTGAGAAGGGCCTTGTAAATCAACACCAAAACCTTGAACCTAGCTCGGCACACTATTGGCAACCAGTGCAGAGTCCGGAGCACAGGTGTAATGTGCTCCTGGCGACCTGTCCCCATAAGGAGACAGGCTGTCGCATTCTGCGCACTAGCTGCAGCCTCCGAACCAGGCACAAGGGAAGCCCCACGTTAGGTGAGGGGCTGGGTGAAGCAGGGTTGGGTGGAGGGAGATGGGGTGCAGGTGGGGTTAGATGGGAGGGGCTGGGGAGATGAGGTGAGGTCTTGCATATGAGCGGGGATAGGGTGGCGGAGGGTTGGCTGGGGGAGATGGAGTTACAGGTGGAGTTAGGTGGAAGGGGCTGGGGAGATGGGGTGGGGGCTTCAGGGGGAGAGGATGGGGTGCAGGAAGTTAATCAGGAGGGTGGGTAGGGTAGGGGGCAAGAGTGTGCCAGCTGGAGGGGCATGTGGGGACCAAGAGTTTGGTCAAGTAGCAGCCACCACCACCGAGTGCCCAGAGCGCCTGGAGAGGATCTAGTAGCACCAAGCGCTCAGGTAGGTGTGTGTGCCCCTGCTCCACCATGTCCCCGAGCAGCAGAGGCAAGGGCAGTGCGCTCCCTGCTCTGACTCTCCACATATGCCCACTCCCCACCGGATCCCAACCCCGTCCATAACTTCTGGATCCAAGTGGATCCCCCGCGCCTGTGGGCAAGCGTGCACCACCCCTTGCACTGCAATGGCTATGCCAGGCGTGGGACTGGTACAGCTGCCAAAATTAAGGCAGCTCTTCACTTCAAATTTGAGGGAGGGGACAGAATGTATCCACTTCTTCTCCATGTTAACACTCATGAGATTGGATGTTTTTAGATGGACGGGCTGCCCCAGTGCTGGCCACACCAGCCCAGCTCACCCCTGGAAAGCCTAGCTGTCTAAAGGTGGCCCGCCAGATGTTGAATCAGAGCAGGCTGTGCCTGCTTTGGGGCAGCCCCACCAGCAGCACTTTGAAACATCCCGCAGCACTGCTGACGGAATAAGCCGGCCAAACCCAGGGCACCGCCCCAAAAGGGAGCAGCGGTCCATCTAATGTGTAGATCCATGCTGCTGCTCTGCTTGCAGCCTCCACGCAACACCATTGTGTTGTGGATACTCTAGCCTGTAACTCTATGGTGGGGATGGGGGGCACCGTGCAGGCAAGACTGCAGGCTGGGGAACCTGCTGGGTCCATCTGATCTCAACCTAGGAGGGTCTGGGATCAGGCAGACATGGGAAAGCTCCAGTGAATGGCAGCCCAGCGTCTGTCTGAAAATATCCATTGTGTAATTTCCATCGTTGAAGATACAGGATATCAGTGTAAAATACAGTAAGGGCACAATCCTCTGCTTCTAACAGTGACGTATTGTCCTGTATTAACAAGGAAGTGCATGGCAATGTTCAAAGTGCTGCACCTAATGGTGAAATATACAATAGATTAACAGGTCATTAACAGTATGTGGTATGCCCTGCCTTTTAAGACAATAAATCCCAGTTTATGTACTGATCTATTCTTTATCCATTCACCTATTAGCACCTATTAGCAAAAGCTTCATTCTAAAAGATTAGAAGCTAACAGATTATTTAAAAATAATTAGAATTGTTATGATTCCTTTATTCACAACTGAGATAAGCATATTATTGTCATTAATGATACAGTGCTGTTGTTGACAAGACTAGTTGTCATATCTTCCTCTATTGCTCGAGCAGTAACAATAATAAAACACAATACAAATTCTGTCTGACAAACCAGAGAAAGCATGTGGAATGACAATGCTGCACTCGTGTTGATTGCATTTTTGTCACAGAGCAACATGCAGGAGAGATTGATTTGTTTGGATAGGGATATATTTAGTTTCCTACCACATCTGATCTCCCAAGCAAACAAGTGGAAATGATTAACAATGAAAGATATTTCTTGATTATTTTTCACAAGCTCTTGGAATATCTGTACCACTAATGGCATCCCAAAGATGAAAAAAGAACACAAAGCTTTCTCAATATTGATTAATAAATGTCAATGAGGTTCATTGATTCAGTGGGCTGAACACTTTATGTAACAAAAGAATAGGGAATTGTCTTCTTGCACAACTAAAGATTAGTGCTCTTTATATAAAGAATCGCTCATTTTGCTTCTTTCAGCTATCAGGTGCAAGGAGACAATATCAAGCTATGGCTGTTTTAACAAAGCAAGTTTGTAGACAATACGGAAATGCAGCTACGAAGCTATTTCTGTGTCTGTATGTTACTGAATACATTTTTAGAAGGCAGAAAGCAAATACTAAAATGGTATTAAATCTGAATACAGTGTATTTTATATCTATGACAGTTTATATTAGCAGCAGAATGCTCATAAAAGCCAACACAGGCATTTGGAGAATTAATCCCCGGCAAAGAATAATTCTGAGATTTGCAATCTGTCTGTGGACAGTTTTTGAAAATTGTCAAATACATTTAGTTATGAATAACTCATCCATAACAAGAATCAGACTACAATAAAACAGCATAGCCTCCAGCTGATAAAATCCAAAGAGTTGCAATGACATGTGACATGCAATTTCAACAAAGGGTGAAAACAGACAAGACAGTAGCCCACATTAGCCTCTCTGGATGTGTGGACTGGCCATCTGCCTATTAGGTGGCCACCAGATGTTTACCCGCCAATCGGCTGCACCTACTCACAGCAACCGTCATCCCAGCAAACGTGGAAGGGCAAATACTGCCTGATGCAGGTGAATATACGCTTACGGGGTGGCCTCCCATCTGTGAGGGTGCGCGCAGCCTCTGCACGTATGCAGATCTACCAGAACCACCGAGTGCCAGACGGAGTGTCTAGAGCGGTCAAGGAAGTGACTGTGTCTCAGTGGTGGAAAGGTGGCGGGTGGAGCACAGCAGGGAGGAACACCTGCCCATCTGTCTGGTTTGTCATGCGGAACCTGTGAGTGATGGCTGAGTGTGGGCTCCACAGAGCGACCCCAGCCTTCAGCGGGTCTCTCATCTGTTAACACCCAAAGTATGAGTATGTAGTGTGACCGGATTTTGTACAGACATCAGAAAAGGTGCCAGTTAATCGAGCCAAACTTTCACAGATTTAATATCCTCTTTAATATCATCTACTGAAATATAAACCACAACTTTAACGGAGACTTAAATAGGTACCCCAATACATAATCCTTATAAAGATGACTGATTTAATGTGAAGACCAAATATTGCCAAAGTCACTCTTGGAAGAGGATTAGCCCTATAATTGAACGCATACAAATACAGTTATACGACTTCATTTCACCTTAGCCAGCATTGGAAAAATGCCCTTCTACAGACCCTCCAACAGTACTTTTTTGGCTGGTACACTAATGAGTTTTGTTAAACTTGTACTAGGTTCCTAGTGTAAGGTTTGTTGTAGCTGGTTCAGCAGACAAATGAGGGTATTAACACATCCTTAATCCAGCAGGAGAAAAAGCCATTTACTTATAAAGTTACACTCTCCTTCAGTATTCAGAAAGATTCTTGATTTCTCTGGTTTGGTGGCAGGAAACTTTAAGAACTTCTAGATGATTTCTAAAATTCATTTCATTTCATTTTTTATTTATATCCCACACTCTCTCGCCAAAGGCGAATTGAGGCGGCTCACAACAAAAATGAAATGATCACACAATAAAGCATAACAACTAGGTTAAATCCCATGCCGGGGACCCAGTAACAATAGGAACATAACCCACCCTCTACAATACCACACAATACATCACAACAGCTGGGCTTAATCCCACAAAGGCAAAGAAAAAACCCACCTCTCTACAATATATCAAATATTAATCATAGTTACAGCTCAATTCATCTACCCTACCCCCCACCGATATCAGTTCTACATTCACCCCCCTGCTCCCACCAGGGGTATCCTATAACCCACCTCAAACCATCCTCTCCTGCCACCAGGAGACACCCCCCTCTCACAAGGGAGAGACAGAGGCCCATAAAACATCATACCAGCGGGAGTACATATATCTACAGTATCTAAACCCTCTATAGCCCCCCTCCCCAGACCCAACCTCCTGGCCCGACCAAAGGGAAGGCCCCTTGGAACCATGCCCCCGGCACGCGCCTCCAGCCACCCCCGATGTTGTGGGGAGCGGCCCAGAAGAGAATGGCTCAAGGCCCTGCCCCCGCAAGGGTGGGAGGGAAGGGAGAGCGAGTCCATGGCCCTTCACCGGCCAGATAGCAATCCCCCGTCTACAGTACCAGGTAATGGTGTCTGTTGTCATCACACGGGGGGAGGGAGGGATCTTCCACGCTCTGCTGACCGCCCTGCCACTTCTGACCGCCCAAACCTGCTGCTCTTGTGTGGTACCGTCTACTAGTGGAGCTGACCCAGTGCAAAGAGGCAACAAGGGAATCCACAAGAGGTATGCAACAAGTAGGAGATGCTGCTGAAGCGATATGGATGGTTGCATGTTGTCCCATAGATATTTTATCCATACATCCGAAGTTTCTTTGAAGTTAACTTGTTCAGGTACCTGTAACACATGCACAGACACAGAGGGGGGAAGTAAATCAGTATCTCTTTCCCCTTCCCTATATGACCCTGACTGTGTGTGAGAGCGTTTCCATTATTAACACTCCTCAAGCAATTTGGAACCAGTCACTGACTTTTGAGATTTCATGACTGAAGAGTTTTCTATGGCTCTTATATGATGCAGACTGCAGAGTTCTCAGGAACATCCAATGGGGACACTAAACGGTTATCTGGCAAGTCACATCCTGTTATTTCCTTTCTCATGTCTCCAACTTTTTCCTAAAATACCTTGTTATTAGGACATATATCTGGCATTTTCTGTGTTTTTATTTTCTAGGACTCCTGAAGCAGTAGCTCAATAGTCATGTATTGAGGTTTTCTACACACATGTCCAGCTACTTGGACAATATGTTCAGGAAAGTCACTTGTCACTATTTTAAAAGCACGAATTAATCTAAATTATTTTTGTCCTTGGGATGAACTTCGGACTGTGCCTTCCTGTATGGATCTGGCCCTTGATCAGCTGCTGAAATCAAATATGGTAGATTCGTACCCAGCATTCCAGGTAGAATTATCAACTTCTACTTTTCAGCAACCGAGACTTGTTTTTTCACAGAGAGCATTTACTTTAAATAAATTAATGCTTTTCCCAGTAGGTCACAGTTCTAATTATGAATGTATTATGGCTTCTAGCTGCTAATTTGCATCTTCACATCACACTACTTGAAAATGAAGGCTGACATTTATAAACTGAAACTCTTGAGGCACACAGATTTCTAGTCTCAGTCTAGCAGTTACACTCGTTCTCTGGAGAGACATTGGTATAGAGCAGGAGACCCCAATTACATAAGAACCTCAGGGGAAGCACTAAGAGGTTCTTAGTTGGGCTAGCACAGATCTGCATCAGTACCTATAATTCACTGTAATACTCTCTTTTCTCTTTTTTTCCCTCTGTTCTTCCTCACAAATCTGCTCCCCAGTGGATTTTTTTCATTGAGTAATCTTTTTGCATTATTTTTTTGACATAAGGAAAGTCTCATTGTCAATGTCAGCACAGAATTTATTTTGTACTTCATTGTCCATTTTATTTTATTAAAAAAATATAAAATATTATATTCACTATAATATAATAATAAAATATGGATTCTGTCTTCCTTTGGTCACTCCTGTTCACAGGCACGGAGTGTTCCTGCATCCATGACTGCATATGGAACATTGGGTTGCAGCGATGTCCAGGAGTGTTTTACACCAATTCCATCTAGAGAGAAGGCTAGAGATGGCCATCCTCCTACCTGCCTTTGTTACCCTGAGGCTATGCAATTGGAAACCCCCCAAAGTTCTTATAAGGTGATCTCTACTGGCTATTAAATATATATGTAATTGTATATATATGTACGTTTGTGTAAACATACACACACACCTAGTCTAGTGTCCTGTCACCAACAATGACCATTGCCAGATATTTCAGAAGAATCCACAGGACAATTAAG